>CAJQUW010014239.1:0-290732 GCA_907163375.1 Prostheceraeus crozeri | reverse complement strand
ATCCCGTCGATATCTCCACAGGCCGCGACGGTGTGAGTTTGGTAAAATTAACACAACCAGGTGATTCGACGGTTGCTTGCTAATTCATTGATTAGATCGGATGCTAAATTTGCACTAGGATTTGCTGGGTTTTTACGTGTAGCGCCAAGTGAAGAGAGCTCTTTCAAGTTATTTCATGTCGCTTCGTATTTAGTACATACGTGTGATTTTCCTTTCTTCAGGATTAGTCAAACAAAAGCTGCAGAACTTTCATTGCTTCTGGGAGACGAAACGAAATGAGAAACATTGTTGTATGTCACTATATTCTGGATATCCTGATGGACGAAACATCGTGAAGATGGATCACTAGAAGCTGATGAGGAGTGTGCGATGAGTCGAGGTTTTGGTTAAACCAAAGTCCTTGAGTCGGCCAATTGCACAAATCATACACGTACCCGAAGTATATTGACCGTAATTTTGTTACATGTGGAAGTTCGGCTCGACAATAACGATGAAAAATCGGGAAATAATAAACGTCGATCCTGCCTGTTGAAGGAATATTCCTCTGGAGTATTCAAAAATACCATTCTACACGATCCACAAAGGGGACGCAAGGGTAGTCGATCAGTTCGTTCCAGTCAACGTCCATTTATTCAGATTGTTCTTCGATCGTCGTTTTTTGCTGATCAGTTATTGTATCTCTATCTCTTTTGTTTTTCTTAAAGTAAAACAAGCAACCCGTTTCTAATTTATATTCTCATGACCTTGGTTTTTTCTCTCGGCATGCACGATCTCAACCATGCCAACAAACGAAGGAAGTAAACATTTGAAACAAAAATCGACATAGTATATAAAGTTACGAGATATTCACCACGTGGTCTTAGAATATCTGGATATTCCAAATTTGAATGTAATCGCTAGCGTCAATGAAACCTTCCAATCAATGGTTGATCTCTTTGCATAGCGCCAACGTTGTGACAACAATCATATTGGCATAGCTATCTTAGTAGAGAACAAAGTTTCCTTTCTTGAGGTATTTCGTAGCTTACTTAGAAAGTATATATAGATCGTATAACTACAGTAACGGATGATGATGGAGATATTATTTTATTTATTTAATGAGGGGAATAGGCATGAATTTGTAATTTATGTGCTTTCATTGATTATGGCGGCCATCTTGGAAAATACTGAGGAGGACTAGTTTAAATTAACCATTGAATATATATCTGCAAAAATTGATATTATTTACAATTTCTGCTACATGATTAATGAGTTTTTTCGTTAGCCAAAGGTTTGGCCTGTAATCGATTTAAGTATAGCCAAGTACCACAAAAATTTTCGAAAACAAAGGCGCGCCATTTTGGATTTTCCGTGGATTCCCAAAAAAGGACACAAGTAGAAGATTTCGTGTTTTGGGTTCGCAAAATCACTAGTATGGATCCACTAAACACAATCGATTGTGAAGGAATTATGAATGGAGGGGTTGCTGAAACCACTAATAGTCACGGCCACAGTCGCACCGCCACCGTGGTGTGTTGTTTTTCCAATGTTTTTTTTGACTGCAATAACGCAGATCAATGTGGGCATCCCATGGGACAAGGAGCTTTCATATACTATACCCATTGTAATTCCCAAAAATTTGCCAGCGGTGAGCCATGAATAGCTCTTTGAATGCAAAGAGTCGTTGGGTCCTTCGTAACCACTGCGCACAAATAGGTCCTTTGGACTCACCCTCACGATAGTTCGTTGTAGTGGGCATCGCTAGTTAAAACCTTGTTTGCCACACTCTAGGGACTTGTGTGGGATATGAATCCATCCATTCCGACAGGAAAAACTAGTAAAAAGTTTCACAAGTACCGCGGTCATTCCGGGTGTTGATTGACGCTATTTTTCTTCTACTTTTGGAGTTATAGCTGCCAGAAGATGAAGTTATAGTGTCATTGACTGAGCTGGCTCTGGCTGCTTCTTTTTTGTGACACGCTACTTCTGCTGTGGTTGCTTTGCTATTTTCCTTATTGGCTAGCCACTTGTCTACATCTTTGGCAGACTCTGTTGTTGTGATGTTTCTCTGGAACTGACCTTCTGGTACTGCTTTGCTGGCCTATTGGCTGTCTGGCTTTTGCTGCGGACTCTTGACTGCTTGGACTGCCTGCTGCTCGTTGCTACTATGGCGGGCTGCACGCCTGGCTTGCTCTTGCTGCTATGTGCTGCCTATTGCTTGCTTGCTGTCTTGTTTTGCCTGTGTGACTCTGCTGTGACCTCATGACTTCTTTGGTGCTTTGCTATTGACTCGTGAGGATCTGGTCTTCTGTGAGTTTGACTCTTCTCTGGCTGACGAATCTTTGTCTGTTTTTGTCATGATTGTTCTTGTTGCCTTTGCTGCTTATTGCTTACTAGTGCCTCTTACTTGAGCTGAGCGTACTCTATGACTGTGAAACATCCTTTGACTGTCGCGGACATATTGCTGATTGCGCTAAGCTGGTGCTCGACTTGACACATGCGAAGGTTGCTGTGTGACTGACTTATTTGAGTTGAAGGGCCTTACTGGTCTGAGCTTGCTGCTGCTTTGAGCACTTGACTGGTCTCTCTTGCAGATGTCTGTGATTAGCTCCTAGGGCTGCTTTGCTGACACACTGACAATTGCTTGGCCTCCCTTTGCTTTGAACAAGTGCTAATGCTGGCTTTTTGCTCTTCTTGCTGCTGTAGACTACTTTGCTGTCAGGCTACTCCTCTATGCCTGACTCTGCTTAGGATCTTATAGGACTTGCTACTGAGCTGACGCAAATTTGAGACTCTATGGCTGTTTACTTCTATGCTTGGCTGCCTGATTGCTGCTTGATGTGCTTCTGGCTGCTTCTGCTCTGGATGATTGCTACAGTGTTGAACTGGCTGGGAGGCACTTGTGACTACTGACACTGAATCTATGCTTGCGACTTTGACTGGAACGCTCTCGCGCTTGGAACTGCTGTGACTCCAGCAAGGTTGAGGGATCGGAGAATGAAGGGCATGCCACAATCAGAGACCAATTGTTGAAGACCAGTCGAGGAAATCGCTGCTGACCAGAGGTCTGAGGATCAGAGAAGGTGAAATGCCACAGGAGGACCAATTGCTGAAGGGGACCAGTCGGACGAATCGTTGACTGACCATGAGGTTTGAGGATCAGAGAAGGGAAACGGGCGCTCAGGAGACCAAATTGCTGAAGACCAGTCGACGAATCGTTGCTGACCAGAGGTTGAGGGAATCAGAGAAGGGAACGCCTCAGTGAGACCAATTGCTGAAAGACCAGTCGACGAATCGTTGCTGACCATGAGAGCTGAGGAATTAGAGAAAGGAATGCCACAGGGAGGACCAATTGCTGAAGGACCACGTCGACGAATCGTTGCTGACCAGAGGTTTGAGGATCAGAGAAAAGGGAACGCTCTCAGGAGACCAATTGCTGAAGAACCAGTCGGACGAATCGTTGATGACCAGCAGGCTGAGGATCAGAGGAAAGGGAAGCCTCAGGAGACCAATTGCTGAAGACCAGTCGCCACGAATCGTTGCTGACCAGACGTTGAGGATCAGAGAAGGGAACGCCACAGGAGAACCAATTGCTGAAGAGTAATAGAAGAATTGTTGCTGACCAGAGGTTGAGGCATCAAGAGAAGGGAATGCCACAAGGAGACCAATTGCTGAAGACCAGTCGGGGACGAATCGTTTGAGCTGACCAGAGGTTGAGGATCAGAGAAGGGAAACGCCTCAGGAGGGACCAATTGCTGAAGACCAGTTCGACGAATCGTTGCTGACCAGAGGTTGAGGCTCAGGAGAAGGGGAACGCCACAGGAGACCAATTGCTTGAAGGACCAGTCCGACGGAATCGTTGCTGACCAGAGGCTGAGGATCAGAGAAAGGAATGCCACAGGCAGACCAATTGCTGAAGACAGTCGACGAATCGTTGCTGACCAGAGGTTTGAGGATCAGAGAATGGGAACGCCTCAGGAGACCAATTGCTGGAAGACCAGTCGACGAATCGTTTGCTGACCAGAGGGCTGAGGATCAGAGAAGGGAACGCACTCAGGAGACCAATTGCTGAAGGACCAAGTCGACGAATCGTTGCTGACCCAGAGGTTGGAGGGATCAGAGAAGGGAAACGCCACAGGAGACCAATTGCTGAAGAGTCAATAGAAGATATTGTTGCTGACCAGATGGTTGAGGATCAGAGAAGGGAATGCCACAGGAGGACCAATTGCTGAAGACCAGTCGACGAATCGTTGCTTGACTCCAGAGGTTGAGGATCAGAGAATAGGGAACGCCTCAGGAGACCAATTGCTGTAAGACCAGTCGACGAATCGTTGGCTTGACCAGAGGGTTGAGGATCAGAGAAGGGAACGCCACAGGAGGACCAATTGCTGAAGAGTAATAGAAGAATTGTTGCTTGACCAGCAGAGGCTGAGGATCAGAGAAGGGAATGCCACAGGAGACCAATTGCTGAAGACCAGTCGACGAATCGTTGCTGACCAGAGGCTGAGGATCAGAGAAGGGAACGCCACAGGAGACCAATTGCTGAAGAGCAATCGAAGAATCGTTGATGACCAGAGGCTGAGGATCAGAGAAGGGAACGCCACAGGAGACCAATTGCTGAAGACCAGTCGAAGAATCGTTGATGACCAGAGGTTGAGGATCAGAGAAGGGAATGCCACAGGAGACCAATTGCTGAAGACCAGTCGAAGAATCGTTGATGACCAGAGGCTGAGGATCAGAGAAGGGAACGCCTTAGGAGACCAATTGCTGAAGAGCAATCGAAGAATCGTTGATGACCAGAGGTTGAGGATCAGAGAAGGGAATGCTACAGGAGAACAATTGCTGAGTCTCTCAAGGAATCGTTAGCATGTCAGACGGCATTATTTGGTGTCCTGAGCTGGTGTTCTGATGCTCCATTAGATTGTTTATCACCAGGAAATATGTAAGGCAATGGTTCAGTCGAAGGTTTAGGATGAGGATGATCATCCGTACCGAATGATTCAGGAATGGAATTGATCCATTGACATTGCAGTTCATTTTCGCTGATAACTGAAGAAGTCGACTCTGCTTTGGATGTTCATCAATTCAGCTATTGTAGAATGGGAGGCACCATTCAGCTTTCCTGAAATAAAGAGCAAAATACATGTATTAATATGTAAAAAAATCATGTTGTCATATGCTCAATTTGTCATGTTGTTTGAATCATACGCATGTTTAGAAATGGCAAGTCAATTCACTGCAAAATAATATTACATTATGTAGGCATACATCACTTTAAAATGTTTAAAATGCAGTTCCTTCGCTTAAGAGCAATTCGTCTTTCGACAGGTACATGTGAATATTATGCTTGTACGAGTATATGTGTGCTACATGTAGACTTACAATAGAATGAATGGTTTGATTTTTAAAAGCTTTAATTTCGACTTGATCGATATTTGTCCCGGCTTCTATATTTATAACAGAGCCTCCGCCGTACCTAAACAGAAGTTTTATTCTAATAGTTATTTACACAACAAGTGCAAAGTATCCAGCTTTATTGCATTTTTTGAGATCAACATGTCTATGCACTGAGCCCGAAGGCGAGGGCATGTTTGGTTGATCGAGAAAAGTGCAATTAAGCTGGATATCTTTGCACGAGTTTTGTAAGTAACTTTATATTACACAGAACTACCAGAATCTATGATCATGATCCTTAACATGATTTGAAAATCATGTTCAAAGAAATTTTGAAATCAGATAGCCTACTTCTTTGTCCATTGTATGTATGCAGATTTATCTCATCAACAACTAGTCATCAACAAACGGTCAAACCAATCAGTTGGTTCAGGCTACAGGTCGCAGCGTCAATCAATGGTAACTGATTTTTTGAGCATCGATGGATACTAGGTAGCTTTCCTGCATGTTCTATACTGGACATTCAAATGTCAACAGTTTGGTCGCAATCTCGCCTTGAAAATCGGCCAAATCTACGTTTGGGAGCGTCTGTAGGCGACAGTGTTTACATCATCATCATGGGACACATGACAATTGAATATTCAGCAAATTTAACATGTTTTCATCGTACAGTTTTCTCAAATTCAACTTCAACTCTGAGAAAGTATCTATTGAAAAAAAACAATGACTTTTCCTTTCGACGAGCCTGCAGACAAGAGTTTTGAGAAATTTCTAATTCTTAAACTTGGAATACAAAGCTTTAGTGAATGTCTCGACCTCATGAGAAGATCTAACGCTTCATCTCAATACCAATTCGAGCAGAGGCGAAGAAAGATTTTTGAGGGTCAAAATCGCGCCAAATTGTGCACAGTTATTCACGCTTAAGAAGGAATATGGGGTCTAACATTTTCTGACAGTCAACTTAAGGGCAAAATGAAAAAAACTGTCGATCCGTTCATATCAATTTCAACATGGGATTTTCACTGCAGCTCTTCAAAGATAAAACATGGATTTTGGCCATTTTTCAACTGTTGCCAACAGAGTTTGCAGTCTACGACACTCAAACTAGGATATATTAGAATTGAGGCCATCATACAAAAGTGTATTGTTGAATTTCAGTGATTCGCCCATTGACATGGGTGTGAGAATTTTTCAAAAAAGACAAAATTATGCTGTATTTTTTCTATGGCTAATAACCGGTGTAAAATTGAAACATTGAAAACTCTAACGTACATGACATTGTGAGTTCTTGTGCGTTCTAAAGGGCATGGAGCAAGTTTGGAAAAAATTTTCTCAATAGAACTGCCTAAAATGAAGCATTTATGTCACTATAAAGAGACAATATTTGCGCCCATTTAATTAGTCATATCGAAAAATGGAACATGGGAAGATGAGCAGAATACGCAGATGTACTGTAATATACATGAAAATAATTTTTTTGGGATGATCTAAACAAAAACATCATTCATTTAATGCAACCTGATATAAATTCATCTTCATTTCTCTCTCATTTCTCGATTCCTTCCACTTCCACTTGTGTGATTTGAGTATGCACGAGTATGCAATATCCATTCATACAAGATATCAAAATTTTACAAGATTTAGGTGTTACAGAAGTCGAGAAAACTTTCTATGTGCTAATGTATTTCAATGAAGGAGTGCAATAAAGACTGTTTATTGCACTCTTTGAAATTTATGCACACTTTGGAAAGCATAAACTATATTATGGAAGCAATAATCATAGAGATTATAGCACTGTGAAATATAAAAATCATTTTTGTCGAGCAAATGGGAGTTAATACACCATTGGAGGTCAGCAATGAAATAATACGTAATCGTAGGCGATCGTAGGGCAACATTAAGTTTAATATCTTTTGCAAACAGGTTGCACATTTTTATGTACATGTATGTGAATACATTATTACAGGTTGGCACTAAGATAACCGTAGGCGATCGATGGATGCATTTAATGGTAACCTGCAGTATGTTGTACAGACTTGTAGAACAGGCTAGGTATTGCACGCAGCTTTTGCGTCCATAAAAGCCGCATTTTATCTTTTTCACAATTATTATTATCTTTATGTCCGTGTAACCAAACAGTGCAAAACATACACGTATGACTCATAATTTACCTGTTAGTTAGCTTATTAATTGAATGAAGTAATCATAACACTCATACATGTACTGTGTACTTATATGATTCAAGTAAAGTACGAGGAGTGAATGTCCAATTTTCCTCTAGCCTTTCAAAAATAGCCTGTAAATAAATACACAGCACTTGTACATTTACGAGAATTTAATGGTTACTTCAATTCACTCATTCAATTGATAATCTTACTTACAGGCAAATTATGAGTTATAAGTGTATATTTTGCTCTGTATGCTTATACAGACATAAAGATAATTGTAAAAACATACCCACCACGAACAGTGTGATGACTTCGTAAGGGCGCACAGATCATGGCAACCGAAAGCGTTGCACCACGGTAGCACGCGAGCTTCCTGCAGTTCAAAGACAAACCTGAATCTGAGAAATAGAGGTCGAAGCGGCAATAGAGGAACACTTTCTTTGATGTCAGCTGGACTGCAGAACAACACGGCAGACAGCGCGCGCAGAGTAGTACTCACTGATAGACAGAGAAAAAACGGATTCTTCCAAAAAAGAAGCGAGGAAAGGCTGAGAGAGCTCAACTGATGCCACGACAATATCCACCCAACGATGAGGATCACAATGATGTAAAAATCAAGATCGACGGTGAGAAAACACCGTAGATAGATGCAGAGAATTCCGAAATGCACAATTCCGCAACAAGAGACACGACCAGTCATAAAGCAGTTTTGCCTGTTCTACTGGCTTTTGTGCAAAATGCGAAAAACACCATACTTCATTTTTGACGAAAAATACAATAACTGCTGGTAGATAGCCGGTTTCAAGTCCGGATGAAGAAGGAGATAGTTTTCGTAGGGAGTGGAGATGTCCTAATACATATAACGAAAAGACCACAAAATCCTTCATGAAGATGCTGACAATAAAGAGAAACATGTGCTAACTCGGATGTCGCCTGGATAAGAAAGGTTGGGTCGAATGTTGGTTGCGCTACATACTGTACATTTGTGCAATGCATTGCTTTCAACTAAATATCTGATCTACAGACATCTACAATTAATCTACAATCATGAGAGCTACAAATGCAATTCCTTCGCATTTGTTTCTGTCTGACGATCGGTTGCTTCTCTGCAAATCCGTGACACTTGGAGTCACAAAATTTAGATGCTGATCCAATAATAAATGCTTGCACTTGTACAAAAACTGTAAATCATTTATGTATATACAGTATACATTATATAATTGAATGAAAATTCAGAAAAAGGTCATGTGTGTCCCAACCGGCTTCTCCTCTTCTCGGGAGGCCACTCATGGGATATACTGTTCTGGGTTGACCCAACCCCGCAGATGCAGTGTCATTTAATAGAAACCAAAGGAATTGCTCTATTTCAATTGAACTTTGGTTTAGTATTTAAGGATTTTAGAACTTGTTTCGTTTTACTTATTAGACGACAGATGAGATCAAGTTCCTTTATGATTCTATTTAGCTTCTTGTCGCGAAGCATCATCGACAAATTGAAACCTCCAGACTAAACTTTTCAGCTTTGTTCTGTAAATTCAGTTATCCGTAAATCCTACAAAAACGAGGCATGCGTGTAGAGGTGAAGAAAGCTCATGCATGCCCGACTCCTAACTTCGTTAATATTACATGAAACCTCATTTATCAAATTTAATGGGGAACATTGAAACTTTCTTTTTCATCAGATAAACGTTGAAAAAGTTATGCAAACAATTTCAATTTAAGTACACAAATTATCACAAAGTTACATTATTTTCTTGATGAATTTCTTTTCAGCCAAATATCATCTACTTGCACATTTCAAAATGATTTCATGATATTTACACTCGACTGATCCTCGGAGACAGCCAATTTTGATAACTGTGCTGGAAAATACTAGAAAATTGAATTTTTAAAAGAAGACAGCTTCTATCCTGAAGATATTTCTGGACAGTTGATTTCACTAATTTTTGAATTTATGGAAGACAATATTTCTTCATATCTTGATAGCAGCGATAGCATTTGATTTTCTTCAAAACGCAGCAGTCCATGTCTAAAATAATTTTTCTAGTTTTTCAAAAACAGCGAGATGGAATCACATAATTCTATAGTGGCGGAATGCAGAGCTCATCAAAAATTAATTGAATTTCAATAGTTGATTGCTTAGTTTTCCAATGACAAGAGAATGACTGCTCTGCTCTTAAAGAAATTTCAGTTTGCTATCAAGTCTACAATTTCCAGTGTATGACTATTGAGCCTCTCCAACCTCGACAGAAGGACTCATCCGACAAAGCACTCGATGGCTAGAAGCTATTGCACACGAATTTGAATAGTTTCTGCATGCTTTTCCAAGATAGCTGGAATATCTAACCTGAGCTACCTTGATTAAGGTTTTTTGGAACTTCCAGAGTAAATTCAATATTCTCATCGATGCCATTAAAAGTTCTTAATATTACATCAAAGTCGAAGTCTTTGTCAAAGGGACCCATAATTACGTCATCAATGTATCGAGCATAAATGCTTGGAGATATATTGTGCTGTGATTTCAAAATTTGCAGAGCTTTACTTTCAATACTATTCATAAACAAAACCGCAAAAGGCGGACTAAAATGGGCTCCCATAGGACAGCCTTTAATTTGAAGGTAATTTTTGCCATTATATTCGATCTCGTAGTTAAAACATACAAACTTGAGCATTTTTTCAATTGATTCTAAATCAATGCCAAAGTTATTTATTTTGTTCCAATTTTCCTTCGTAAACTCTATGACTGCCACAATAGCATCCATGATCGGTATACTTGGGTATAGGTTTTTCACATCTAAGGATATAAAAGTTGAATTTTCAGTTATTGGGAAGTTATTGCTGTTTAACCGCTCAATAAGATTTTCAGTATTTGTGATGTGTGAAGGGACTAAGGTCATAAGTTGTGACACAATTTTGCTCAATAACCAGTCTACTTTTTCCGTGGGATTATTTATGCACGAGGCGATCGGCCGAAAAGGATAGACTCCGTTATTCGCCATTTTATGATCTTTCAACGTAGTCCTAAAAGTGGCTGGTTCTGTACCACAACTTAGTAATTTCTCGATTCTTGTTTTTTTAGATTATTTTTGCAAACTGATCTAATAATTACATTAGCCTGGGTTTCTAACTTTGCAACGCTAGACTTTTTTAGCTTTTTGTAGGTGTTTTCATCATTCAATATCTCTTCGGTGCTTTTTGTCAACGTTTCTCTTTCAATGACTTGTATTCTGTTAGTCTTATCTGTAGGAACCACAGTAAGGTCATTTTGTTCTAGAAACTTACGAGAAACAATTATATCTTTTTGAATTTGCTTGTTTTGCTGTTTCTGAGACTGTATTAGTTTCATCACCTCAGCACGAAAAAGCTGTAGATTAGTTTCTTGGTTTTCGTTCATTCTAGGAGGCAAATTAACTTTATTCTTACTAAATGGAACACTTATGTTCCCCTCATCCGAGCAATCATTTTCAAACACTGTACTCCATCTCATACGATAAGTAAGCTTATCTAACTCTTTTTCAACATCACTAACAAAGTGTTTGTTAACATTATGAGGCACTCTGAATTTAGGACCTTTTTCCAAAAGTTTATTAAGAGTTGACGGTATCTTATCATCTCCACCTAAGGAAACAGACTCATCGAAAACAACACTAGTTCTTAAATGCTCCGAAGAAGGAAACAGAAAGTCATCCTCGTACTGAAAAGGACTTTGATGTAATATTAAGAACTTTTAATGGCATCGATGAGAATATTGAATTTACTCTGGAAGTTCCAAAAAACCTTACACTTAATTTCTTGGACATAAGCATCACAGTGAAAGAAGGCAGTATGAATTATAAATGGTTTGAGAAAGAAATACATTCGGGTATTTCACTGCGCAGCGATAGTTACGTGCCTAATCATATCAAAAACAATTACGTAAATAATAGCATCAACTACGTAAAGAGAAGATGTAGCAACGAAGCTGATATCAAGGTAGCTTTTAATAAACTTGAAACTAAATTAAGCAAAAATGGATTTTCAATGAAACGTAAACATAAGAAAAGTAATAAAAGATGCAAGGAAATACGTAAAAACAGTACGTATTTAAAACTCGGATTTGTTAACGATGAAACTGATCGTGATATCCGCAAATTAATTAAAAAATATGAGTTACCGATAAATCTTGTTAGCTCCCCTAATAAAACTTTATATAATGCCTTGAAATTCAAACAAAAAGTAGAAAAACACGAAAGTTGCCTTGTTTGTGAGAGTTTGCCTAATAAGATGAAGTGTACAGATCGGTTTTTGATATACAAATTTACATGCCATCATTGTAAAGATTTCTATATTGGTCAAACTTCGCGTCCTTTTAAGCATCGTTTTAATGAACACAAGCGTGCTGTAGATAAAGGTAATGTTGATTCGAGTGCTATGGCAGAACATTGTCTGAAATGTAGACCAAAACGTTTGACTGATTTTGACCTTGAAATTCTTGATAAGTGCAAAGATGCATTGGACACTAGACTGACTGAAGCTCGTTACATTAAACAGTTGATTCCAAAAATCAATCGAACACTGTAAACCAGCACCTCCTAAAATCGAAGAAACCTGCATCCTAAAGCTCCAAACACTAGAATTTTAGGAGGTTGCGTGAAATAGAATGTTGACATACTAAAGAGAACAATAACCCTAGTGCGCTAGCCTCCTAAAACGCTTTGCTTTAGGATTTTTTTATTAGTTACGAATAGTGTCTTGCTTTAGTGTGTGATTTAGGAGGTGCTGGTTTAGAGTGAAGAAAAGAGTTGACGGTATTTTAAACATCTCTCAACCGATAGCAGTGTATATAAGCAGCCCACATGAGCGGCCAGATCAGTTGGTTTTAGCGAATTACCCCCTGAGGAAGAGCGAACGCTCGAAACGCGTAGGAGTTGTACATATCTTTTAATTAATTATTTTAATCTGGTCAATAAATTTCAAGGAGAGACGAAAGCTGTTTTTAAGCATCAACTCAAGACTAAAGTTGATTCATTAGAGAAACAAGCCAATAAACATATCAAAAATGTTATTAAAGATAGTCTGGCCTTGCGATCTCAGAGTGAAAAATTAATTACAACTGGTAGTAACCCAACCAATTTCTTTACTTTTCTCAAAGATCATAAGGAGAGATCGGACGATGGCTTTCCGGTTCGGCCGATAGCCTCAGTTCGCAACACCCCTATCGAGAAAATTGATTGGGTAGTTTCTAAAATTCTAACTCAAGTCTTACAATATATTCCGTCTTACTTATCTAATAGCGATGATCTGATAGCACTATTAAACGAACAGACTAACGTAAATAATAAGGTATTCATTTCACTGGATGTCATAAGCCTGTACCCAAGTATACCGATAGAAGAAGGTGTAGAATACAATATTGAACTGTTACGCAGCTATTGGGACAAAATTGACAACTATGGTATTAATCTTGAAGACGTAGAACGTTTGCTAAATTTTATTTGTTATAATTATGAAATAAAATAGAATGATAAAGTATATAAACAAATCAAGGGAGTACCCATGGGTGCTCATTTTGCTCCTCCGTTTGCAATAAATTTCATGCATAGCATTGAAACAGAAGCTCTAGCTAAATTGAATATTCAACCCGAAATATACAAACGGTATATTGATGACATCATAATAGGGCCAATACCATATGACGAAGGCTCCTTTAATGAAATATTGACAGTTTTCAGTTCATTAGATAAAAATATTAAGTTTACACTAGAGACGCCCGAGCCTGGAGAATGGTTGCCATTTCTAGATATAAAAATAAAAATTTCAAACAATGAGGTTATGTACAACTGGTATCATAAAGCTGAACATTCGAACATTACTTTACGTAAGGATGCCTTTTTACCATGGCATGTAAAACAAAATTTCATGAGCAATAGGTTTCAGTCAATTGCTAAATGCTGCAATGACGATATCAGAAAACAAGAAAATATAAGCGAATTCCAGAGTATTCTAATCGATAATGATTATAATAAAAATGACTGCCGAGAGGCAAAACCTAAGAATAAGCAACGAAAACCAAAACCACATAAGATAGTTAATTTCAAATTGCCTTTTGTAAACGACGGATGCATTCGCAAAGTAAATAAATAAATTGATAAATACAAATTACAACGTAAAAGTCACAAACGAATACGGTGTGAAATGGGCATTATTTTTTAAGCACAAAAGTAATAACCAAAATTGTAATTGCGAGATTTGCCTTGAATGTAAAAGTAATATTTGCCGGAAAAAGTTTATTGTGTACAAATACACCTGTAGAATGTGTAATGAATTCTACGTCAGCACAACAGCGAGAATGTTTAAGACGAGGCATCAAGAACATAGGCGTGCGAGCTATTAAAAACAAAAGTACATGGAGCGCCCTTTATCAACACTTAATAGAAAAACATAATGGCGCTGGCGACATCGGGACTTTTCAGGTCGGTCTCATTAGCAAACTGACCAACACACGAGATACAACAATAACAGAAGTCAAAGCAATCACACAACTTAAGCCAGCAATCAATAGGAAACATGAATTACCTTATTACAATATAACTCCACCAGTTCAACAGCCAATCACGCATGCAACACAGTTCTTGATATCATTCACTCTTATATAAACCTTCACAAAGGCTGCATCTGTGCCATTCAAACATCGACCGTTGAAGGCGATGGACGCCGAGAGCCTGTCTACAATGCTTTTAACTTTAACTTGATTATATTGGCCTAAACTGAAAAGGGGAGTTTTAATTACCTTGTATAACTTTCTCAGAAAGATGATCTCCCGTCACCTGGTCAACTACATCTTTTGATCGATACACTATTTCGTTTGACTGGATCAAGCATGACATCTATCATTTGGCAAAATCTGCTTCTTCGTCGGAATTAGGAGAGATTTAGATGGCCGAAGTGAAGGTTTAGATTTAAATTAAGTCTACATTATTCAGGTGTTAGTGTATTAAGCCTCTCTAACATCAACAGGAGGACGATAGGGATGGTGTCAGTATTAGTCAATATTATCAGCCTACAAACTCATTTTCGAGTTGAACGGAAATGAATTACAAACGCAACATCAAGAAGTGAAAGAAAAGTGACAATGAGAGTAAAACAGACGATGACAAAATAAATAAAATAAATATTGAGAATCATGAGGCTCTCAATTACAGATCCAAGATATTACATAATCCATCTTGTGAAGGAAGCCCAAAAACTAGTTGATCTTACTAGATTTCTCGATTTTATTGCGAGGCCTTTCAGCCAGCACAGCCGGCTATCGTCAGGCGAATGACATAAACACATTAGATGGTTAACATCACTCATACTGCAATGGTCAGACACAAATTACACAATAGAAATACGAACGAGCAGAGAATAAAATTACATGACTTCACAAGAAAATTAAGGCACGAAGATACTATCTACAAATACTGGAAAGTAACAGTAAAGAAAAGGAAGAAAATGCTAAGGAAACCAAAAATCACTGATATGATGCTTAGTTTTATTGGATGAGGACAGATGTCGAGTCCACCAGGCCTCTTTGACAATCCTTTTTCGCCAGTTGCACTCCCGGTCAATAACTTTCATCCCGTCGAAATTCACGTTGTGACCGGAGTCCCATGCATGGTGGCCAACCTCCGAACGCAGGACATCACAATCGCGAATGGCTTTAGCGTGTTCTTTCTTTCTTTCCTCCATGGTTCGCCCTGACTCCCCAACATAGCTCCACTCACAGTCCTGATGGCACATGGCAGCTGGTAAACCACTCCAAACTGTGTGGCAGGAGCAGGACGTTTCCTCACCAACTGACTCCTTAATGTGGTCGTAGGCCTCATCCCGACACGAACCTCCACTTTCCGCAAAACACTCCTGATCCGCTCCGATATTACTGGAATGTAAGGGATCGAGCCGCTGAAGGTGTGATGTTCGGTGTCATCAGGCAAGCGATGGGAGACTGACCACCACTTACGACACTCATCGCTCGAATACCCATTCGCCATCAGAGTCTCTTTGACGTAGGCCTTCTCACCAGATGCATTGACATCAGAGCAAATGCTGTCGGCACGCCCGGACAAGCACCTGACCAATCCCTTAAAAACACCAAGAGGATGAGCGGACTGACGATGGATATAGCGGTCAGAGTGAGTTGCCTTACGGTGCACAGAAAAGCACAACCCCGTAGACTGTCTCTCAATCTTCACATCCAAGAACGGTAGAGTACCATCTATCTCTTTCTCCATTGTGAAGCTGATGTTGGGATTGAGGTTGTTCAAAAATTCCATAAATGCAGGCAAGTCGTCTGGAGAAGTTTGCCAATGAACCAGTATGTCATCGACATACCTAAGCCAGAACCCAGGGAAATAGTCACCCATGCCAAACACATGCGTTTAGCTCTCCTTTCAAAATTGATCATGAACAGGTTCGCAGCAACGGGGCCCAAGCTATTACCCATTGCAACGCCGTCTGATTGGATGAAGATCCCATCAAAATGACGAAAGTAGCCACAGGTCAAGACAAGACGGCAAAGTCTTACAATCTCAGTAGCAGAGAACTGAGTCCTGTCTTGCAAGCTGGTGTCACCATGAAGCAAGTCATTAAAAATATCCAAGGTCTCGTCCAAAGGGATGCTCGTAAATAACGATTCGACGTCAAAAGATACATAAAGTCCATCGCATCCATCATGCTCGCGTAATTTCCGCACAAGATCAGTGGAATTCACCACCCCTGATTCATGTCCCTTCAGAAAGGGAGCCATGATGTCGGCCATGAGTCTTGAAATCTGTCCTCATCCAATAAAACTAAGCATCATATCAGTGATTTTTGGTTTCCTTAGCATTTTCTTCCTTTTCTTTACTGTTACTTTCCAGTATTTGTAGATAGTATCTTCGTGCCTTAATTTTCTTGTGAAGTTATGTAATTTTATTCTCTGCTCGTTCGTATTTCTATTGTGTAATTTGTGTCTGACCATTGCAGTATGAGTGATGTTAACCATCTAATGTGTTTATGTCATTCGCCTGACGATAGCCGGCTGTGCTGGCTGAAAGGCCTCGCAATAAAATCGAGAAATCTAGTAAGATCAACTAGTTTTTGGGCTTCCTTCACAAGATGAATAGAAACCCAGGCCCACTTTTTCCTGAAATATTACATAATCATAGTGAAGGCATAACAAAAACTAGCAATAAAGTCGCATCAGTAATTCATTGAGTCGAATAGTTGATCGTGGCAGCAAGCTTGAAGTCACACACCGAATGCACGGCTAAATTTAAATGTTGAACCCACGATAAGGAAGTCTGGACTCAGTCAGGATGTGTCCATTAAGTCTGGAACTATAGAAAATGATAAGAAAATGTGACTAATATCATTATGCACCGCATTATCATCATGCCGCACTATTATGTAACCAAGAAATGCATTCCTGGTAAACAACTAGTAAAAAATATCTTTCCGAATACTTGAATTTTGCAGATGTTCGCCATGAGCATCGTGACACTTGGAATCACTGTTGTTAACATTGTGACAGGAGATCGCGCTAAGATGCAAAGTCTTCTACGTTCAGTCCTTAAGTTATTGATATATTTATGTCACAAATGATAGCAACAACGCTTCAACTCGATGGCCGCTTTTCACTTTGGTGAAGTTTTGATGTGTCAAGCGAGGAAGCAAGCAAAATATTCGGTTTTGGAACCGCAAGTCAAATTTCACAGGATGCTTGATGACAACGTTCAAGGATCGACGAAGGTGACGGCGTGGTTTATGGAGAGCACGTCTTTCTTGGGCCATTCTTCTTTCTTGAGACTGTGCAAGCGGTGACACAAGAAAATGTTGCAAAAGCAACTATTACCTGAAGTTGATGAAATTGGATGAAAACCTACTGATTTCAACAAGATGGAGATACGTCCCACTATTACATCGCCATCAAGGATAGAAATTGCCTCAACGAGACATTTTGATAGCTGGATTGATCGTAGAGGAACAGATGAATGGGCTCCAAGGAGTCCCGACCGAACTCAGTTAGCCAGTTCTGTACCAAATCAGAATGCGGGATTTAGTTCACTTGCAAGAACGAATCCTGGAAGTGCAAAATGTGAAACTGTGACGCAAAATGTATAAAATTTCAGTTCGATCTCAGAAGTGTCATGATGTTCATGGTGAACACTTTGAACACGTGTACAATTGTAAGTATTCGAAAAGATGTTTTCCGCTTTATACTAGTTATTCATATTGTAATACATTTCTTGATTACATAATAATGCACATTTCTTGATATTAGTCACATTTTCTTTGTAATTCCCATGGTTCCACACTTTTACGGACACCCGGTATAATTATGCATCTTGTTACATTATTACATTATATTATTACATTTATTTATTTATTTATCTCCCCATGGATCCCAACCAGACTTGTAAATGACCGGGCCTGTTCAGACAAAGCCCGCCCAGGCCCACTGTATCGGAAATGTTCAGGCCCAGGCCCTGCCCGGCCCGCCCATCTCAAGCTGCTCGATCCGTAGTCAATGTTTTTGTCATATATCATACAAAAGCCTTTATAATACTGTATTTGTTATACCATCATGATTAATTTCATGAATATCTGACTTTTGATCTATGAATTTGCGACTGCACAAGATCTTTGTCATAAACTCTGCAAAATGATCCGTAATTTAGAGTTGGATTCCTCATTGGCCTGGTTTTCAGAAAAGTCGAACATCAACAAGCCTGAGGTTGACAAGGAGATATTCGTCTCCCTTTGTCTCACAC
The DNA here is from genome assembly GCA_907163375.1 of Prostheceraeus crozeri. Lineage (NCBI taxonomy): Eukaryota > Metazoa > Platyhelminthes > Polycladida > Euryleptidae > Prostheceraeus > Prostheceraeus crozeri. The sequence goes on along the minus strand of CAJQUW010014239.1, from coordinate 272,419 downwards.
GACTGGTCAAGGTCAAGGAAGCGTAATTCAGCAGAATTAGAGAACACACGTGAACTTCAAATGTGTAATTTATTACGTAGCATCAAAAACATTCGTCACATTGAAATGTTTTTCACACTGGTCTCATGAACTCAATTTATTCCAAGGATTTTCGATTTCTCAATTCGCTCCTCAATTTACTTTCACGATCTCAGTTTTACTAACCGTACCCTCTCAAAGTGATGTAAATGTCCTGATTCGTCAGAATTCAGACTTGAATTTAAACTCAATGAAAAAATGCTTTTCTGACTGCTCGCGACTAGTTCTGGCTATGACCATCAGTATTGAGAAAGCAACCATTATTTAATGGATCGTTGCAAGTTGGCTAAATGGAAGTGATGAATTTTCAGGGCGGCCCGGGCTCGTGTTAGTTGCAAAATATCATGCCCAAGCCCGCCTCCCGTGAGCTACCCGGCCCATTTACAAGTCTGGTACCAGCACATTGGGGTGGGGCAAAACCATTACAAATAACGAAATACAATGTCAATAACACTAATTGGTCACATACATTTCGTCCTTTGTCCTACATACATCTATAATTCGCTGAATTTCACCCTCCGATTATCTATTTTTGCTTATTTCTGTATATAAATCAACTACAAAGGACTTGAGAATATATTCCGGCAGCCAGAGCGTCGAGTTTCTGCAGGGAACGAGACCGAAAATGAGAATTCCACGGAATGATGTACACTCAATGCCTACTACGAATCTGCGCGTCTGCCGAGTTCTAGTGAGTTCCTCCTCTTGTCAGACATGATCAAAGAGAGCACATATTAATCCAATGAGACGCAGATTGAAGTTTTTGTCAAAAAGGAGATTTTCTATGTTTTCTCTGATTAAACGAAATGTACTAAGTCCAGAGTCATAATTTTTCACATGGAAAGTCTTCTGGTCATTTCCTATGATGTTCATGTGGGTAAATTCATTTTATATAACAGCATTTGTCAAAAAACGTGTCTTCCGTCTGTAAAATCCTTAGTTCTGAACCGATTTTCATCATTTTTTCATCTTGATCCTTGGGATCTTCTCTTTTCGGTCGTGAAGAATTCATATCAATCTAACAAAGTTTTCTTCATGAAAATTTTGACTATAAAATCAAATTTTCGAAGAAAACGAAGTTGCAAAGTTGAAAAGACAAAAATTGCCCAAAATGTTGTTATATAAAATGGATGTAGGCATGTACCCTTGTCTATGAATCGAAAGCCTCCTAATGTCGGCAAGCGCAAGCATTCTGAGGAATGTAGTCCACATTGAGCCACATTCTCGGATACAGCCGATCACAAGCATGATTATAATGCATGCACATCATTGGAAATGACCTGACGACATTCCATGTCAAAAATAATGACTTCAGATTTAGCATTAGAAACGTAGAAACTTTCTTGCCAAACTTTTGGCCAATTTTTGCCAAAAACTGTAATCTTCGTCCCATTGGATAAAAATGTGTTTTCTTTAAACAGAACTCGACAGACGTGCAGATTCGCACTAGGCATAAGGTGCACATCATTCTATCAATTTCGGCCTCGTTCCCTGCAGAAACTCGATGACTGCCGGACTAATACGAAATTTTTAGCATATCCAACACTTTGCACATGTATTTCAAAAGAAATAATTAAAACGCGGGCATTTCGTCTGCCACTGACTTAGTAACTTAGTCAATGCAACTTTTTGCCATTTTCTGGTTGCGGCTAAGTATGATGAGAGTTACTTGCAAGTATTGGGAAAATGAAATTGAAAGAAGCCTAATAAGTTTACTGAATTTTGTTCGTACTTTATCAAATTGGCATTATATTCTGACCATTTTTAACAGAAGATAGAGACCCTACCTTCAAGATCTTGAAGTCTTTATTAACTATCAGACTACAGCGAAAAAGAAACTAAATTCCGGATACACTTCAGTCCTTCAGTGTAACTTATGAAATGTTCGGTGCATCGTTAGTTGCAGCGGTCATCTTGCCCGGTGCACCGGTGCACGCAGGTGCGACTAGCGCACAGCCCTACTATCTATTACTCCGGAGAGGCTGCTTTTTATGGAGTTTGCAGCTTTAGGCAAGTGTAGAATACTTGGCAAAGGTTGAGAATAATTTTCTTCTTAATTTCTTGAGTTCAGCATTCTATCACGGTAATAAAATGAAATATCTCTTTGAAACTGCACCACCTATTTCATCACGTCTTGTTTTGGGATTGGAGACGATTCAACTTATTAGCATTTTTCTGTTTGTTTTCACTAATTATGAACTTATAATTACAGAAATATTGAAATAAAAGACTTGCAAACTCTAGTTCGCTGAATTTGAATCTCCGATTATCTATTTTTGCTTATTTCTGTATATAAATCAGCTGCACAGGACTTGAGAATAAGCAGTTTTCAGCATATCCAACACTTTCCAGCAGCTAGTGTGTAAATGGAAAACGTTAATGCAATAACTCGATCAGATGTCCACAAATAACGCTTTAATGACATGAATAGACGGGCACTGACACGCAGGAAACACAGTTCACATCAATTGATGAAACACAGGAGACATCACAATAACGAATGCGGGATTGTAGAGTCACGATGATGCAGAGAATTCGAAGCACACGGATTGTTTACCGTCATCATTCGTACTACTGAATTATGAAAGCAAGTAGATGCAAGTAACTGACCTTTTCCTTAGAGGATAGGAACACTTCTAGAAACTGTACAACAGAAAGGAAATTTCTCTTTGGGAAAATGATTTTCTCAATGCATTCAGCAGCAGATTATTCACGATGGAAAACATACAGGAATCAGAGATTGCTTTGATTGGATGAAAGATGAGGAAATTATTTCAATAATCAAAGGCAATCGGTAAAACCAAAACTTTACGAAATGTAAATGAATTTCGGAAGACGTCAATCAAGAAATCAAATGAATGGGAATTGGGAGGTTTTCATTCCTCAACGGGGGTAGATGGCGAGGCCCAGACAGCGTCCTGAAGGAAGAATCATCGTCATGTCGTCGTCCTCCAGGACTTCACGTTTCCTCTCCTTCTCCTCCACCTGCTCCATCTGCTCCAAGCTGAGTTCTTCTTTACCATCGGCTAAAGTCCAGAAAGCTTTCTTCCTTCCTTTCTTCGCCACACAGAACCAGACATTCCCGTCGACTTTGGCTGTCAATTGCCAAACCTGTGTCCTCTCTGGACGGCGTTGGAACGCCTCAGCCGCAGCTCTTCTGACTTCGCCGACCGTCGGCGGAATCGGCAATTTGAAGTCGAAGTAATCTGATCTGTCCCTTCCTTCTAGCGTCAAGTCCAACAGATAAAAAGGAACTGCAAAGAAGAGGAAATGAATGAATTTGACGCAAACAAGTTGTTTTGGAAGGAAAATGACATTCAGTTGAAGATTCCGTTCTGTTCATTGAATGATTTTTCAGGAAATGTCATCAGAGAATTGACACAGCTGCTGCTCCCATTCAATGCTTCTCTTATTGATGTTTTCTTTCTGCAATTCATTTGTTAGAAGAAAATCTTTCAAAAACGGAGTCTCCTCATGAAAAGACTGAATAGAATTGTCTTTCAGATTGCACTGTGAAGGAGGAACTTGTCTGCGGAGACTTTGCCTACAAAATTTAGTTTTTCAATGATTTTGTTTCTCATTGTTCAAGTTGTCAAAACATTTTCTAGTCAACAGGTCACATTATTGCATAAATTGTTATCCAGGACACAAGTTTGCACTATAACTGTGCTACTGATTATTCAATAGCAGTAAGCAGTTGAGCCTGATATTTCTTTTGTAGGGATAAATCATCGAACTCTTACAGAGACAAAAAAAGAACAATCCTTCTGTTGTTTTCAAACACAGACATGTACACAATCTGTGCATGATGTTTGCTGCAATTGTCCATAATTATCAATTTGCGACTGAAAATGTTTCAGTGAAAATTATTGATTGATGTAAGTTGCGTTTCATAAAGATTTCGGACTGATAAAAGCTGTGATATGTATCACTGTGAAAATCACAGAACCAATGATCTTAATTAACTTGTAGATATACATGTAAATGGGTTCACAGCATTATTCAGATAAAGAATACAACTCAATTTAGTAAATCATGCCTAGGAAAATTGAACTAATTCACGTGTAAGCTGAAGTACAACCGCATAGATCAATGAGATTCTAACCATAGAAATCCAACACAAAAATGAACTATAAAACAAGATGAATTAAAAGATGGTTGCGAAAATTGCTTATTATTTGTACTCATTATTTACTTATATAAATAAAATAATAATTTTTGATAAAACAAGCCATTAACCTCATAGCTGCGGTGGGTTGCCCCACTGTCTCCTTTCCCCTCTATTTTCTTCTCTTTAAGTAGTGTTTCGTGAATTCTGATCAGTGTGTGTTTTTCTTTTCGGTTTTAGCTGTGCTTGAAAAGATAATCATCACTCAGATCAACATTATTGTCTCTTTAATCCTCAATAGACCATCAAAATTTGTCGACGTACTTCGACTGACAGGCTGCATTATGTAGTCTTCATAAAATATCAGTAAAAGAGCTTGTTTTATTGCCACAAAGTTAAAAATCTGCTAATTGAAAAGTAATGCTGCAAATATGGCTGCGAGCATGATATCAAATAGTTTGAATAATTGAAAAAATTGAAAATGAATCAAACCAAACTTTTTCCCAAATTAAAACTTTAATGAAGCTACAATACATGAATGCAGATAAACGCTTGTATTAGACAATGAACTTCATATACAGACATGTGCTTCTCGAATCCGACGGGCTAATAGGCGCTAATAGGGCTAATAGGATAATAGGCGGCCTTTTGTTCCTTATCAGGTACACGTCGTCAGGCCAAAGTTACAAAACACTAGAAGAATGTCAAACACATGCACTATATATTGGGCATCCAACCAGCCGTCATATTTTGAATTAGAGACTTCATTTTCCAAAAATAATGTCAGGTGTGCATATCGGATCGGGTTAACTATGATGCGATTATGTTCCAGGGACGTAGGTAGGATTTTCAAGAGGGGAGCGTTGGAGCTAAGGAAAATATAGGCTTAGGTGCCGATGCCAGACGGCAGGGCTTATCCCCCTGTAAATATACGGAGGACGTTCAAAAAGTTCGTGCCAAGACTAATCCAGTCCATTCAAAGAGTTGCTCGCGTTAGTCGCTATTGATGCAGTGTACTGACGTAATTGTAGATATCTCCATTGGCCTTGTAGCACTTGCTAAGGGTTCATTCACCGATTTCATGGTTTACTTCATGATTGATGAGTGCTGATCATTGATGCAATTGTTTACAACTCAATTGTCAAATGTTTTTGTTGATGCAATTGTGCAGCTAACTTTCATTTTCAATCATGGAGGAACAAAGAACAGTCGTTAAATTCTACGTTCGGCTTGGCAAAAGCATCGAGGAGCTATCGGCGGACCTAGTGCAGGTCTATGGAGATGAAGCAATGGCACCACGCACTGTAAGGAAGTGGGTCAAGCGATTCAAGGAGGGTCGAGAATCAACCGAAGATGATCACCGAGATGGTCGGCCATCAACATCCACGACACAAGACCAAGTCGATGAAGTGGAGCACATGGTCAGTGAGGATCCTAAGATCACTACTCGAGTTATCTCCAGAGCAACCAACATCAGTATGGGTTCCGTTGTCACTATTCTCCACGAACATCTGACCATGTCAAAAGTTAGTGCGAGATGGGTGCCGCGGCTATTGACTTCGCTACATCGCGAGACAAGAATCGAGCTATGCAATCACCTGATAAACATGTTCGACCGCAATCCGGAAGAGTTCGTTTCGAGAATTGTAACCGGTGATGAAACATGGCTATACGGTTACGATCCGGCCACCAAGCAAATGAGCATGGAATGGCGAGTCAAAGGAACATCTCCTCCGATAAAGCCTTTGATGCAGAAGTCCATCAGAACCAAAGTAATGGCCATTGTGTTCTACGACCGACAAGGTGTCATCCACATTGAATACCTAAATCAGGGAGAAACAGTGACCACATCCCGATACATAACTGCCCTCTCCAACTTGCGACAGTCTCTGAGACGGTTCAGACGGGGAAAGCTTTCTCGTGGAATCCTTTTTCACCATGACAATGCCCCCGCTCACAGAAGTCGTCAATGTGTCACAGCCCTCTCTCAGCATGGATTTGAAATCTTGCCTCATCCCCCATACAGTCCTGATTTATCCCCGTGTGATTTCCATCTATTCCCACAAATCAAACGACAACTGAAGGGCAGGCGATTCAAAGATGTCAGCGAATTGAAGGCGGCCTTCGAGGATGCTCTCGCCGAGAAACCGATGGATTTCTTCGAGGGTGCGTTTCGAACATGGCGTCATCGAGCTGAAAAATGTGTAATGAAGAATGGAGACTATGTGGAAAAATGACTTTCCTTTTCATATTTCCGCTCTTAATAATATGGAATTATAGGCACAGTACATGTATATTGTTGAAATCAAAAATAAATGTTGATTTACACTTTTTGGCACGAACTTTTTGAACATCCCTCGTACTAAGGAGGAAATGTTTTGACAATCCCAGAATTTCATTCAATCCTTATACGTATACTCCGCTATCCATAGGCCCTGCTAAGTTGTATTTGATCTGTGCACAGTAATTCCTCAAAAGAATTATGTGCTGAATCGAATCATCCTATGAGGGGCGAAGGTGGTGGTCATCCCTGCCCAATCTTTGAGGGTTTGACGAAGCTGGCAGCGCTTATCACAAATGAAGAGGATTCAACAGGTAATTGATGCAAAACTTGAGTTTTCTATTAATGCTCAAGTCATAGAAATTAATATTTTGATTTGAATCTCAGGAGAGCTACATGATAAGAGCATGAAGCTCTGATTTTGTTGTCAAAATTCCACTCAATTCACAGAATATTTGAAATAAGAAATTCTTGATGTTATTAGCTTATTTCATTTTGGGCTTCACAAAACCGCGCATTGAAAGTTCGTACATATTGTTTGCAGTAAGCTTACATGTATTTTGTTGCATTTGTGCATATTGAATTTTTATATATTTCATATATTTTACATACATATCTTCACAGGTATCTTCCCACCAGCTATCTTATGTCTGCGACAGTCGACATTTATCTGAAAATGAATTCATTCCAACTTTGTATTCTAAACATGTTTTAACCATGCACTCACTACGCAGTCACTAAGTCTGTTTATATTTCTGAATGATAAGATGAAAGCAATGACTTTGTCATGACCAATGTATGATTCAATCATCATTAAATAAAACATTTTCGAATAGTCAGTATAGGTCCATCAATAGTTTAAATTGAAGGAAAGCCTTATGACGTAATACATGTACGTGCTTACTTAGTACTTAGACTGCTAATTACAGTTATTGCAGTGAATATGCCGTTTCTCACTAATACGACACTAACACCAAGAATTTTGGCATATAGAAGAATCTTGATGTGAGGACAAAATGCAAAGAATGTACTTTGTTTACTTGATTCTCTCATTTATTGAAACTTGAGCTTGGGTTTTGGGTTTTGACCGAAGTTTTTGCCTAATCTTGCTGTGTATTATGGTGAATCGATGGGGGCCAGAGTATTGAACCCTCGAACTACCAAGTTCTGATACATTTTAGAACTGCGAAGCAGTGATGAATTTATCACCTTAATAAATGTCTTCATTCATTCTCCCTATTTATCAATGATTTTATCTTAATATAGGCTTTAATAAAAATATACATTCTTTGTGTTTCAATTTGAATCATGTGTAAACCAATTCTATCTCATAATTCCATGCATATTTTCATAATGCATCAAAGAAATTACAAATCAAAAATCAATGTAACTATATTTCCAACAAACTTTTTATCCAGCTGATCAAGAAAATGCACCATTGGCCACCCTCTGTCTGAACAATAACTAGCGCACTAGGAATGTGCTAGTCATGAGTAGTATAGGGTATGATATCCGGCGCGTCGTTTCGCTTCGCTCGCACCGGGTATCAAACCTTGCGAGATTTTCCAAATTTAGGTAGTCTCCAAATTTCACGTGGTCGAAAATTTAGGTAGTGACAAATTTTCGAAAAACCAAATTTCACGTGGCCAAAAATTTAAGTTGTCTCAAAATATCACGTAATCGAAAATTTAAGTTGTCTCAAAATATCACATAGACTCAATATACCAGAAGATTGTATTCAAAATATTTATTCAAAATATTTCTTTAAAAATGGAAACCTCAACGGGGACGAAAATGGAAGAAACAAAAGTGGAAGAAACTTCGAGAATATATCCTTCGTTATCACAGTTAAAAATAAGTGAATTGAATAAAGAAAAACACAAGGATAGGGTACGTTATATGAAAAATAAGGAAACGCAATTATTATTGAAATTAGAACATTATAAAAAATTAAGAAAGAGATGGTCTAAAGTTAAGAATGTAGCACAAGGAATTTGCATATTCTTAACAATAAGTTTAAGTGCTTTAACAATTGTTATATCTTCTGGTGTTTTGGTAATTCCAGTAGTTGCTACTGCTTTAACAGGTACGGGTGTCTTCGCAACTTCACTTGTTACAATGTTAGATAAATCTTTAATTACTAAGAAACGAAAATCATTAAAAAATAAACATTCTCACGTTAAAGAAGTCTATGACAAATTGCATTACTACTTTAAAAGAGAATGTGATGATAATGTTATTACGTTAGATGAGTTTGAAAAATTTGATCAAATAGCTAATGAAGTAAATCAAATATCACTTCAATTACAGACAGAAAAAGTTGATGATAAGAATAAACAGGATGGCAAAATTTCGAGTGATGGTAAAATTTCTAATGAAGAAAATGATAAAATATTTTTAGAAGAGCTAAAAACTTTATTAAACAAAATTTAAAACGAAAAGATGTCAGACAACAAAACAATGAAAAAACAATTTGCTCAGTATAATGTTTTTGTTGTATTCCAATGTTACCACAAAATTCAAATATTATATTTTAAAAATGGATGAAGTTAAAGCTGATAATCTAAACAGAATTAAACAATTAGAAGAGTTAATAAAACAAAGAAATATTATGAAAGAAAATCATCTTCAACATAGAATGATAAAAGCTCGTATTCAATCTGATATGTTTGAAAAAATGCAGCAAACCGAACAAGTAAAAACTGATTTTGAAAAAACTATGGAACCATTTAAAAAGCTTGAAAAAGAAAGTACAAATAATGATAAACAAATTAATATAACAGATCCAGAACACAAAACTATATTAGATGACTATGGATTACTAGAATCAAACATTAATAAGAAATTACCAAAATCTATGCAATTTGAACATTCTATTTCATTTATAGATGGAAAAACAATACCTAGATTTTATCTAGGACAAAAAGAAATATTTCCACAACCTTTTCGAGGTTTAATTTTTTCACCAGATAAATCTCCTTTTAGTTTAAATAGAAATTTTGTTGATCTTTTAAGAGGAGCAGATTTAAATAATTATGCTGTAGAAGATCTCATAAAATATAAAGCTATGTTAGATAGAGTTGGTGCAGCAAAATCTCTTAGACGTTTAAAACAATTAGAAAATTTATTATCAACGGGAGTTAAAGTAGGAAAAGGTTTTAAAACTGAAACAACTGTATTTTTACCAGATGATCCACAAGAATTACTAAATAGATTAAATATTTTAATATCTGCAATAAAAGTAGGACATAATTCTAGTTTCAATGAAATTCATGCTATATTGAAAAGACTGTTAGAAAAGAAGATTCTAAATGAAGAGGATTATAAAAGTACAGCTGAAATATGTTGTTGTCTTTATTTTTTTTATAAAAAAAAATTTATTCAAAATTTTAACTAAAAAATGTTTTCGAGAGAATTATCATCAGCAGATTTAGACAAAATTAATAATCATTTAGAAAATCTAACAGAGATTTTGGGTTCATCAAAATTTAGTACGACGTTAAAAATTATACTTCATCACACACTTGTAATTTAGAACCCATTCTAAATTTAGAACAAAATAAAAATCATCAAATTGCATTGACAAGTTTCTCTACATTTAACACTATTCAAAACGTTATCAAAGATGTGAATGATCAATTTAGATATTCTACTGATAAAGGCAAAACGTTGAAAGTACTAACTTTTCTTCCTGGTTCTTACAAAGTTGAATCAATATCAAATGAAATTAAGAGACATTTAGGTATACCATTTAATGATAAGAAACAACTACATTTTGCATTCGAACCGGCAGTTAATAAATTTTCTCTTACTTTAGACGAAAATCATCAAGTTGATTTTAATCATGATAGATCATTGTCAAAGCTATTAGGATTTAATAAACAAACATATAGTCAAGGTTATCATTTAGGTGAGAAGATTCCAAAAATAACTGAAATAAATTCAATTGTTGTACATTGTGACATTATTGAAGGAGGATATATAAATGGTAAATTGTCAAATTTAATATTCAGTTTTCCAGCTTTTACTGTACCCATTAGTTATAGATTAAATGTAATTCCACAAACATTTATATATTTCCCCATTACAAGAAAAACTATTAACAACATTAACATTAGAATCACTGATGAGAAAGGACAAGAAATAAATTTTGGAGGTGAAGAGATTATGATAGATCCTTTGGTTAGAGATGTTTAATTTTCTTCTTCTTGAAAATAGAAATAAACTTTTTTTATTAAAAATGAGTGAATTTCCCCCATTAAATAAAAAAAACTTAAATTTAATCATCATCCAAATTCATCTAATAAAGTTTTGTCAGTTATTTGTGGAAGATCAGGATGTGGAAAAACATATCTATTATTTAAAATTTTAACGACTCCAAATTTTTTGGATTATAACAATCTTATAATTTATACAACAACGGCAGAACAACCCGTCTATCAATTTTTAAAATATGGATTTGAAAATAATCTTAAAAAACAGCAATTGCTGCATTATTCAAAGAATATGAAAAATCTGAAGATGAAGAAGAAATAAGTTCGTGGTGTGAAGAAGCAGCAAAAAATAATCAGTTAGTTGAATCCAATAAAAATAAGCATATAAAGATACAGTTAATAGATGATAGTGGTAATATGCAAGATCCTAGTAAACTAGATAAAACAATGAAACATTGTGTAATTTTTGATGATTGCGTTAATGATAGAAATCAGTCAGTTCAGAGAAATTATTTCACAAGAGGTAGAAATAATAACTGTAGTGTATTTTATTTAACACAAAGTATGTATTCATTAGATGGAAGTGTTATTAGAAAGCATGCAAATATATTTACACTATTTGAAATAAATGCAAGAAACTTAAGTGATTTGTTAAGAGATTTATGCGTAAGAAATAAAGATGAATTTAAACAATCGTGTAACAATGCTTGGTCAAAAGATTATGGATTTATCACAATTAATATTGATAAAAAAAATCATGATAGAGTTATAGAAGATTTGTTTACTGAGTAATAAAAAATTTTTATACTGAGAAATAAATAATAAAATTTTTTTATTCTAGACTGATTTAAATAATAACTTTTTTCTCTAGACTGATTTAAATAATAATTTTTTTTCTAGATTAATTTAAATAATAATAAATAAACTTTAAAAAGGTAAAGTAGTTATTCCATCAGGTAAAATTTTTCTCTTATCATCAAATGGATCTAATGCTAATTTATGTTCCTCTTTTAAATACATTTTATGTTTCTTTGAATTAAGTCTATAATTACATGCTGTTTTTATTATTAAATAATGTATTCTTATAATCTTGAAATGTTATTTGATTAGCCACTGATGCCTTTGAAATTCCTTTTAATGTTTTATGTGTTTTAATATTATTAGTTGTATCATAACAGTAACATTTAGATTTTAAAAATATAGCTTCTGTTAAGAAATCTTCATTTCCTAACTCATCTTTTACTTTACATAATTCTGAAGGATGAATAAAATCTTTTATTTTATTAATTTCTTCATCAAGTGAAGAATTATGCGGTACTGTTAATTCTAAGAAAACGGAATCCGCATCTGTCAAGTGTAATTTATAGTTTTTGCCATGAGCGGGTGCTAAATGATCTTATATAAATCTATATATGAATAGCTTAGCCAGTTCTAATATAGTGAATCCAATGAAATTAGACTTATCATGCTTTACGCTGATTCGACGTAAATGTACAGCACATAGTTCATCACTGAATCTAGTAGTTCTTTTATATGTAGATTTCCTTGTTAAATATTGAAACCTATCTTTATCATAAACTATTTCAATATTTTGTCTATGACGCACATTTTCTAAAGTATTACCATAAAATGCATTATTCATTAATTTAAAGAACACGTTTCCAAAATCATCTTTATTTCTTTTAGCTATTTCACGTTTTTCAATATTGAACTCTATGTAATTTTTTGACCACCTAGATTTTTGATAAAATAGTTTTCGATGTATTTTAGTGAGAATCATTCCATGTTCTAAATACCAATCTAGCATTCTTCCTTCAACAACATACTTTCCTTTATTACCTTGTGTTAACATAAGTTTTTTTGTTGGTCTGTATTTCTTAGGAATTATAGATTTTTGATAATCTGAAAAATATTCTATTTTTGGAATTTTGTTTTCGGGACAGAAAGGAAAATATTTTGTTTCATCTTTTATTTCATCAGGATATACTAAATCAACTTCATATATATAACCATGATTATAATTTCCATCATATGTTTTTTGATAATCAAGAATATTACACCATTCCATCTCACCTGTTGGTAATTCTTGTATCATGCAAGAAGAATATAAGCTATTAAAATCATAATATAACAAATGGTTTTCTCTCATGAATTCATCAACTGTTGCTTGACTCTCTTCATTTAATATAAGTCCTTCTATATTTTGATTAAACAATTTTATAAATTGATCGCTTTCTTCTGGAGATAAAGGTTTATATATTCCATAATCATCAGGATTTACTTTCTTATTATAACATTTAACATATCTATTACCTAAAACTGATGAAACACCACCTCTAATCCCAGATTCAAAAAATAATAATTTATCATATGTATTTTCTTTATAATGTTTAAGTTTAACACCAGTATGTTTTAACCCTGCTAACCATGTTAAACCTGGTGTAGAATAACAATAACATGGATCTATTCCATAATATTCTAAACACATGTCACGAAAGTTTTCAAAAAGATCAGTATGGATTAATATATCTATCTGAAGATTTTTCATTGTATAATCATACATTGTTCTACAATTTAACTCTCTCCAATTCTTTTCAGCTTCTGCATAATCTTCTTGAGATAATTGTGATTGTTTTAATGTTGATTTAAATTTATTTATTGGAGGAAGTTTTTGTTCTTTCATTATTTCATTTATTCTATCTATATCCCCAGTTATATATTCATACGGAAATATGCCTTTTAAAGGTTTTAAATTATATTTATTTAATATTTCACATTGTTCAGGTTTCAAAGTTTTTCCCATAACTTCTAAGGAGTAAGAAATCTTTTCCCATAAGGAGTAAGAAATCTAAATGCATCTAAAATTCTAATACAACCTAATTGCATTGAAAAATATTCTTCTTCTGTTTTACATAGTACATTTATTTGTTGTTGTAATTTTTCAGATGAAAATAAATCTTTCATTAGTAAATGGAAATCATATTTAGAATCATTGTAGAAATATAAAGGAACAAAGTTATATTTAAATTTATTAGCATTAAGATTACAAGAATTGTGTGCTGCACTTCTATATAATCCATTTAGATGATCATGATCTTTTACTTTGTCGGCAGAGCCGTCGCTTCGCTTATCATTACCCAATTTTTTTCCACAGTAATAACAATTTTTTTCATTAACAAAATTAATTTTTCTTCATCCGTTAATGGAAGCATTGGTATATTTGTTTCAAGCAATTGTGAAAAATAATTTTGTAATTCTTCTACTTTCTTTGTAAACATTTCTGAACTATCTTCACCATAGTATTGATAATATTCTGATTTAAATAATTCAGGATAATTTGAATGAATATACATTCCCCAACATAATGCTTTTTGTTCAAATAAATATTTTTCTTTACTTTGTTCAGGTGCACTTTTTTCATATTTACCATCAACAGAATTTTGTGTCATGTTAACATTATATGCTTCGAAATCACAATAAATAGTTAACGGTACATTATTTTTCAAATAATGTCTATTATACATTAAATAATCATCTTTAGGAAAAGTAATTTCAACTGCTTCATTTTGTTGGCAATTCTCCAAATGTCTATTCATTTCTTCTTTAGTTCTAAAGCTCGTCATACATTGGAGGCAGGGAAAATTAGCATTATCTGAAGTTTTTGTAAATATAGAAACATCTTGACACAATATAAAATGATCCTGATAATATAATATATTCGCTTGAGCTGATTGTTTTGTTTGTTTTAATTTTTCAAATTTATCTTGATATATTTCATGTGTTAAATCCATATGCCTTTGAAACTCTTTTTCAGACTGTTGATAATTTTGATTTCATATTTTTAGCTGATAAATATATTCTTTATCATATTGTTCTTTATATTGTTGTTGACATTTTTTAAACATTCATTTAATTCTTTATTGTCTTCATTTTCTTCATTATTGTCTTTATTTAATTCTTGAATCGTTTCATTCTTATTTTGATATTTATGGTGATATTCTAGTACTAGCATTTTTGTTTGTTGAAAATAATCTGTTTTATATTTTGATAAAATTTTATTTGAATTTTGTAATTTTTGTTGATATTCTAAAGATAAAGATGAATAATTGGAATCATAATCATAATTAAAATTACGTCCTTGATAATTATTATGATTAATCATTATTGGTGATAATGTTTTTACAATTTGAAAATTTTCAGTACATATTATATTTCCTTGGTAAAAAATATTATGATGCATGTAATTTCCTCTATCATTACAAACTATTTCTGATTGACATAAATTTTTATTATTCAAATAATTTTTTTTTGAATCTGAGTAAAATAGAGTAATATCACCAATAGAACCATAATTCACATTTAATTCAAAAACATTTACTTCTATTAAATTTTTATTCTTTTTATGAAACTTTATTAACCTATTATAATCATATGGAAATTCATCTAAGCCATCAGAGAGATCAAATTCCTTTATATATTCTTCTTTATTATAATGACTTAGTCTTTCTTTGTGATATTCTGCAGGATGTAAATGTGCTATAATACTCCACAGAAAACAATAATCATCTTCATTTTTTATGTTGATTATTTGTGGTGAACTGAAAGGTAAAGGAACATAACTACCATCAGTATTATTTTTATATTTATCATTTACTATTTTCTTAGATAGTATTTTAACAAATCTCCAACCAGATTCACGTAACTGGGCTTCAAATACACAATTTTCTAATATATTTAACATCGATTCAAATATGGGTTGTATATCATTTACATTATGAATTTCTTGTGAATTTGTCCCTGTATTATTTCTTCAGGAATTCCATCAGGTCCATTTTTTGTATAAAGTACTTCTACATTCATATAACATTTGAAAGATTTCTTAACCCATTAGAACCCGCGTGGTCAAATAATTACTTTTCTAAATATCCATGTATTGCATTTTGTTGATGGTCATCAAAAACTCACACATGCAAAAAATCTGTCATATATCTATGTTAATTAAAAAGATAGAACATTGGTGCGTTTTCGCGCCATTGGGATTTAATGGAACTGAGAAAATTAACATGTTTGAAATATAACATCGTCATTATGATTCTATATGTAAAACCGGAGTTCTTATGAATGATAAGAGTCAAAGCACATTTTCGCGTGTAGCGGAGTACCACATGATGAGAATCTATCTATACACTGTGTGGGATTTGCAAATCTTGCAACGCAGCCGGCGCCCATCGGTGTACCGATAAACAGTGTGCAACACAGGCTGTATTGGCCTAGAGCGTTTGAAACGCACATCAGTTGACAATAACGAAAGAACAATGTCTCTCCTGAATTTCAGCAATTGAGAGCTTCCAACACCATCCAACTTCATAATATGCCACGCGTTTGCACAAGACAAATCCAAAATCCACGTAAAAATGCTCCAGTACCATTTACAAATACGGATGGAAACTCTATATGAGCTAATACTCTGGTCAAGTATATCTACCCCACCCATGTATTTATTGTATGCATTTATTACTTGTGGTTGGTTTATTGAAACATCTTTTCTTTCCGACCTCGAAAAACGAGTGCATTTGCCTTGAGGATAAATTCCAAAAAAATTTGTTGCTATGTACACGGTTTTGCTGTCCCTCCATTGAACAACTGTCACGTCATTTGATGAGGCAGCTTGAGAAGATCCCCTACCCATTTTTTTGAAAGAGATTCGTCTGCTAAGGCAGCCTGTGCACCACGAAGTCGGTTCTGTTGAATAGTACCAGCAGAAGGGATACGTTCCTCAGTCAATTTCTTCAAGAGTTTGATGGATGTAAAGTAGCGGTCAATATATAATTCACAGCCTGATGGTACGTAGTTTACCATATCCAAAACGACGCTTTCACTTAGACCCACATTATCTTCTCTTGTTTCAGCACCAGTGTAGAATTTAAAATGATGACACTGACCGATACTTGAGCATAACATCCACGCTTTGTAGCCATAACGTATCGGTTTCCCTTTTATAAATTGTTTCATAGGGTGATGACCAAAGTACTTGATCATCGATTCATCTGCGCACAATTTACCATTCATTCTTACAAACTTTTTGAAATTTCAGAGGACAGTTGTTATCAAAGGACGTAGCTTCCAAAGTTTATCACAAGGGTCATACTCATGAGAAAAATGTAAGTTATGAATTATATCAAATAATCGATTTCTAGTTATACTTGATGACAAAAGATCAGTTTGCACATCTGGGTCAGTAAGCCAATACATGCGTGTAGATGGAACTTTATTATATCCACTTAGAAGTAATATCCCAATTACCTTTTGAAATTCTTCTAAAGTGAAATTCAGTGAAATTCCTTTGTTTTGAGCGTACAGGATACTTTCTAAAACAATGTGGTTTTGAATCTGCTCATCAAAAATCAAAAAGAAAAAATCAATTGGTGTTGCACACAGGGAGATATCATTTTCTGCCTCTTCTGAAAGAGATAACATTGGCTCAGGCGGAATGAAAGAAAGTTTCATGTCTCTCCGTTCCCATTCCAAAGTTTCTAACTTCCGTTTCTTTGATGGTGGAGTAGTTTTGTGAGAATCGAAATTCAACCCAGAAACCATGACAGGAGCCTGCAACGTTTGACGCCCTAGTTGGGATGGATCAATTGTAGGATCGTCTTTTTTATCCGAGTCTTCGTCGGTTCCTTAATTTTTTTCGTCTGGCATGCCCAAAGCAATATCTATGTGGGTTGCGTCCTCCTCAACTGCTTCACAAATATCTTGCTCGTCACTTCCAATCAGTAGGTCAATCATCTGCAGCGCCGTATACCTGCAAATCGAAACATCCATATAATAACAGCTTACAATACTTGAATTTTCAATCACAGTGACTTATCGAGGTATTACATTGCACATGCATTTCTTAACATAAGTGTGATATTGCATTAATCAATCCTACTTAATATCTTAAAAAGTAGTACTTATGTAATGAAAATAACATCCATATTTGTTGATCAACTTCGCATATGTGTTGTTGGTATGGCGCACGTGTATAGTGGCATGTTTGGAAGACGCTGTTGCAAGACTTCAGAGTTCGAGACCTGTTTTTTTTAACAAAAATTTTGCTTTATTAGAACTTCGTATAATACAAATGCTGTGATTAATATTTTATATCTGAACGCAACTTTATTATTATTCATGGAAGTTCTTCCTAAATTCAAATACTTTCTTCGATAAATTTCATTAGAGCCCAATGGTGCAAAAGCGGACCATCAAGAAAATGCTCTACAGCGTCAAATCTTAAATATATTAGAACCTGTTTTATATACTAAAAGGACAGTTATTTACGGATGTATCTTTATATGAGAAATAATATTGGAAAAATGAGTAGGTTACGTTGACAGGCGATTTCAAAACTTACCTCTTGCGATTGGCATCCGACATCATAACCAACTAAATTCATCAGGCAAAACGAATATGTTCGAATCATCCGATATTTAAACAAAATACATGTGAGTAATATTTCGGTCTCAAATACTATATTGTACAACCGATAGGCCCAATTAATTAAAACTAGACAGGAAATCAAGCGTTTAAAATTTTGGTGCGTTTTCGCACCAGTGGGTTCTAATGGGTTAAATATTTTGAAAAAGTTTGTTAATATATTATAAAAAGTTTCATCGGTTTCATTATGTTCAACAGATTCATTAAATAAAGATTTTATATCTGTTACAGCTTCATCAAATTCATCTATTTCGTTAAATTCATCAGTATCGCTAAAAAAATATCTTCCATCTGGTACGTGTTCATCTTCACTATTAAAAACTTTTTTATATTCCGAATGTGAATAATCATCAAATATTTTTTTAAATTTTATATCAGTAGGTAGTGTTTCTAGATAGTTTTTATAATTATTTAATTTTAATATATTTCCTTCATCAGCTCGATCTACATTTTGTAAATGGTTTGTAAATGAGATTGATAACTTCTTTTTGTTTGTAACTTTTTTTACATAAGACACAATAAAACTTTTCCATTTTTTTGCTTTTTTAAAGAAAAAATTTGTGTTTTAATTTTAGATATAAATATTCTAATATCGAGGTCTTCAGAGTTATTATATATTATTATATATTTCACGTTCTTTAGTTATTTTATCTTCTTTATTATATAAAGTCATATTAAAAGATATTTTGAATTGATTATCACTAACTATTGATTCTTCATCAAAATCATAAATTACACTTTTTGGTATAGGATGCCATTGTCTTATTGGAATATCTAACTCCAAATTATATTTATTATCTGATAATAATATAATAGAGAAAATATTGGTCTTTGATCTCTTTTGGAAAATTTAATAACACCACCATAATCTGAATCACTTTCAGTTTTTATTAAAGATGATAAAATTTTAAATTGATTAGATGTAAATCCTAATTTAAATTTTGTAATCCCGACACATAGTTGTCTAATAGTATCTTCAACTATTCCATCATTATTATTTTCAATTGTAAGAAAATGAAATTTAGATGAATTTTGATTGTATGTAGTATTAATATCATGTTGAGATATAAATTTTTCTTCACTTACATTTTTATAATTACTAATATTTTTATAATATTTTTTACCATTTACACCTTTTTCAGATGATTCCGAATCATCATCTATATTATCATCATTATTATTATTATAAGGTTCTTTAAAATTAATATCATTATGGATTCATAGTATATTAAATTAATTATATTATATTATGGATTATGATTAATAGTATAAGGTGTTGTCCACACATAAATTGTCTCTTGTTGTGATAATCCATTCATATAAGACTTTAATAAATTAATATTTATATTAGAATATAATCCTATATAAGTATCCTTATCATATTTTTGAGGCATTTCTAATGTTTCTTTTTTATAAATAGTGTCTCTATAATAAACTTGGCATAATAATTCTTCATTATGTTTTTTACTCTCTATGAGAATGTTATATTGATTTTGTTCATCAACAAATAATATAATTTTTTCTTTTAAAAAAGATTTTAATTTTTTAACTAATTCAGAAACATTAATGTAATTAACAATTTTAGTTTCTATCCAATCTGTATTACTAATTGGTAATACTGCTCTAATAAATCCATACACATTATTATGACCTATTATAACCATGTTTTCTTTATTTAATTCTACATAAGCCATATCATTATATTTGCTTACAATGTCCATAAATTTAATAAATGGATCACCAGGATAAATGCAATAATTAGTTTCAATAGAAGGTAACCCTTTAGTTTGTTCTTTGAATATTTCAGCTTGTAATTCAAACAAAACATTAACATCTATGCATGGATTATTATTATTATCAAAACATTTATTTTCAAATCCCGATGATCTCATCGAATAAGAAGAACAGGATGATACGGGCGAATATATATTTTTTAAATTTGCTTTTTCCAGTTTTTTTATTTTTATGTAAGAAAAAAATACTTTTTTATTGTTAAAAAATGATGTTGCCAAATGTTGGTGGAGGTGCATATATCCCGAATAATCGTGAATCAGAAATAGAAATAGAAAATTATATCATGAAAACTGGAGACATTTTATCTGGTCCATTGCATCTTTTTATTCTTCCGCAACAAAATACAGAGTTAACAAATAAACAATATGTTGATACACAAATCAATGACTTAGAAGAAAAATATATAAATGATGTTTTGGTTCCATTGATGAATGAATTAAAGTTGCTTAAACTTAATGACAAACATTAAACGAAAAATTATTAAAAATTGATAAAAAGGTTAGAGAGCTAGAAGCAGATATAGCAAAACTTTTTAAAAGGATTTCAGAACAATCAAAAACTTTAATATTACCTTCTATAAAGTTAAAATCTGCAGTCATTAAAAATAAACATCAGATAAAATTATTGAAAGAACAATTAGAAGATGAAATAGAAAAACTTCTTGAAAGAATTAAAAAAATTTAAAGCAGTTACAAGCTACATTCCAAAAAAGTGTTGATGAATTAAGTTCTAAAATTACTCAACAAATTAAAAAAATAAATCAATTAAAAATTGAAGTAAAATCACTTAATGAAAAAGTTGATAAAATGAAAACTCTTAAAATCAATTTAGAAAATGAATTAAAGAAAAATTTGCAAGAAAAATCTAAAGAAAATAAAGAACAGTTAGATTCTGTTAAAAGACAATTAGATGTTCTTAAAGTTCAATTGAATGCTCTTAAAACGGCGTTGAAGATGAATCAGGAGAAAATGCAAGTTAATAGAAAAGAAATTAAAATACATCACACGCTACTTGACGCAATAGATAAAGTGCAACGGAAAATTAATAAAGTTATCACGAAGTTGTAGGATATTCACACACGTAAATCTTGATCGGACCAACGGTCCTCAGGTTACTAACCTATAGAACATTGTTCAAAGGCTTCAGACGATCAGACACACAAATCTTAACGTAAATATTTTTCCCAAAAGACAAATTTATTATTAAAAAATGCCTATAGTTTATAAACACAATCTTAATCATTTTGCTTCAAATCAAAAAATGGCACATGAACCATCCATGAAATCTGTTTACCATTATAACAATGTAGAAACAGTTCAAAAAGAAGGAGATGGTGTAAACAGCGTAGCTAGTGTAAACAGCGGAGTTGGCATCTTTTCTGGTATAGGAAGTATCGTTAACTTGATTAAAAATAATAAAGATTTGATTACATCTGCTGCAAAAGGAGCAGCTGCTATAGGTAGTACAGCTAGTGCAATATCAAATGCTGTTAAGTCTCAAAACGAATTAAAACAACTAGAAACTATTCGTAAACTTAAGAATGATTCTGAAGAAGTAAAAAAATTAAAAAAAACTTTCAGAGGACACAAAAAAAAATTACTAACATAGCTGTTGATAGTAAACATGAGAAGAAATCAGGCGTAGCCATAGAACCTACGGTTCGTTCAATTGAAGAAATAAGAGGTAATGGTGTGAACAGCGGAGCTGGTTTAGCAAAATTCTAAAATTATATTTTAGTAAAATTTTTTTTGGGTGTGAGAAATTTTTTTTCTGGGTGTGAGAAATTTTTTTTCTGGGTGAGAAATTTTTTTCTGGGTATGAGAAAAATTTTTTCCGAGTGTGAGAAATTTTTCTTCTGGGTGTGAGAAATTTTTTTCTGGGTGTGAGAAAATTTTTTTCTGAGTGTGAGAAATTTCTTTTCTGTTTGTGAGAAAAAACAAAAAGTCAAATTATTTTTCATAAAAATGTCTTTGCTTATCGAAAATAAATTTAGATTAGACGATCCTCCGTTTGTCAGTTACAATCAAAAAAAGAATGACTATATATGAATTGCTATGAATCCCGGATCTTCCAGTAGAGTAAATACTGGAGGTGATTTAATTTTTGAAGTTGATAATCAGCAGAGTTATTTATATTTATCTGATTCATTTTTACACTGTGAATAGTCTTTATATAGTGATGCCAATTTTACAACACCATTACCAGATAGCGATAATATTCCATTAGAGAATAATTTCTTTCCAAGATTATTTACACAAATACGTTTGGATGTTGCAACTCAAAATATAGAAACAATAAGTGTTTCTCCAGGTGTAATTGATACAATGCTTAGATTTGCAACAATTAGTGAAAATAATAAAAAGTATGAAATCGAAGGTTGGTTTCCTGATACTAATGATGGCATAATTGTTGATGATTTAACTCACGCTGGAACAGATGCAGCAGGAATTGCGAAAGATGTAGAAAATATTGCAAAACATTTAAATAAAACAAATAATAATGCATATAAAGAAAGACGTGAATTTAAAAAGAAAAGTAAACAGACAGTAAATTGGTCATTGTCTCCATTATTCGGATATTTCGATTATGACAAAATATCATGTCAATTAAAATTTAAATTAATAATTCCTCGCACAGCGAATAATGAATTAATCTTTTTTGGTAAGATTGGAAAAAAAGCATATCTAAAAATTGATAGACTTGAATGGTGGATTAAGCATATTACTCCTAGCTTAGAGGTCGAATTAGATATTGCAAATAGATTAAACACTAACAAACCAATTCCAGTAAATTTTCTAAAGCGTACTGCTAGTTCAGTAACTTTTTTCGAACAAAGATTTAACTGGCATTTTACTAGAACTGCGAATACTCCAATATATATATATATATATATTACCTCTTTCCAAAGAAATAATTCTCCAAGTTTTTATAAGAACAACAATCTTTTTCATATTAATACAATTCGAAGTTTACAAGTTGCTTTAAATCAAACCCGTTATCCAATTGATCCATTAAGATTCGATGATACCAATAATCAATTTATGGAAGGATATGATGCTTATCGAAGTCTTTGCATAGAATTTGGAGTTGAACCACAATTAACTCCTGGAGATTGGAGACATTTATATCCTGTTTTCTGTTTTGATTTAAGTGCACAATCTGAAGATATTAACAAGACTGGTTGTGATGTAACAATTAATATTGAAAAGAAAGATTCCACAACTTCATTGATGGCTTATGGTTTATTGCTAGAAGATGTAAAATATTCTATTGAAATTCTTAATGGTAAGATCGCTAGGATAGGTTAATTAAAATTTTTGGTAACTTGAAATTTTTGGTACCTTAATTTTTTTTGTAATTAGTAATAATTATTTTTAGTAATTAGTAATAAAATTTTGATGACTAAAAATTTTTTCATAACTAGAATAGATAAAAAATATTCTTAGATTAAAATTTTTGATAACTTAAATTTTTTTTATTAAAAATGTCGCAAGCGAAAAGTAATAATAATAAAACTGTTGAATTAAAGTTGCGTAACATTGTTGACAAAATTACACCTAAAACTTTTACGATTAGCAAAAAGAAATATTACATAAGTAAACCAATGATTGAGAATATTAAATTACAAGAAGAAAAGAATGGCGGAATTCTCCCATTAATTCCACTAATAATAGGAGGTATAGCAGCTGCAGGAAGTGTTGCAGGTGGGACAGCTGGTATTTTCCAAGCAGTAAATAAAAATAATTTAGAGAAGGCAGCATTAGAAGAACAAAAACGTCATAATAGGGAGTTAGAGAAAGCCGCTAGAGGTGAGGGAATAGTAGATAATTTTATTAGTAAATTAAATTTAGTTGATGAAGGGAAACGAGTTCTAAAAATATTGATGATTTAATTGAAAAAAAGAAACTAAAGATGGTTCTGGAATATATCTAAGTCCTAGTGTGATTAGGTAAAACATTTATTTTATCTTTTAAAATGAATTCTACAAATTCCGAAAATTTAATTAAATTAAAAATTTTTAATTTAGATTTATTGAATTATCTCTTAAAAGTACATGAAACCTCAAATTGTCAGCATAGCGGAGGTGACATACAAAAACATTAGAAAACTTTCCTGGATTTATTTGGAGTAAATATTCAAAAGAAAAACATCTTCCTGGTCATTCATATACCGGTCCAGGAACTCGATTATATATAAGACTAGATGAGAATAATAATCCGAAACCAGGTGAAGAACCAATAAATAGAGTAGATGCCGCAGCTTACAGGCATGATTTAGCTTATCGAAATCATGACCTAAAATCTCGTCATGCAGCTGATAAGAAGATGATTTAAGAATTAGATCGTATGCAAAATCCTACATTTAGAGAAAGAATTAAAAGAATGTTTGTTAAGAAAGCTTTACAAGCTAAAATATTATTCAGGATTTAGACAAAACTCATAACTCTGAAACCTACGCGTCCGAAATTCATAAAGAATATAGAAGGCCTGAATATCTATTGAAAGTAAAAGTATTTAATAAAGATGATATTTGGAGTGCTGATCTTATTCATATGCCGAATGAAAAAGATTATAATTACGCATTGACCGTTATAGATTTATATACACGATAGGCTTGGGTAAAGCCTTTAAAAAATAAAAGTGGTCTGTCAGTTAAATATGCGTTTGAAGAAATCTTTAAAGAAACTAGTAGAAAGCCAACGGAATTTTTTGTTGATAAAGGGACTGAGTTTTATAACAGAAATATTCAGGCACTATTTGAAACTGTTTATTCAACTGAAAATGCGGGAAAGGCTGTAGTAATAGAGAGGTTCAATAGAACGTTAAAAAATAAATTATTCAAGAAATTTACAGAACAAGGAAATCAGAAATGGTTGAAGATATTACCAGGAATTGTTGAGGATTATAACAATAAAATTCATTCAGGTATTGAAGAAACCCCAAAGAATGCTTCTGACGATCCTGATTTAATACGAAAGAAAGTATTCAAAAACAATTATTCGAATGAGAGTAATCCAAATTTATAGAAGCGCAAGCCGAAATTTAAAATTGGAGATACAGTTAGAATATTTAAGTATAAGAATAAATTTGAAAAAGGCTTTGTTGGTTATTGGACTAAAGAAATATTTGAAGATTGTAAAATAAATCAAACTTATCCGATTACTTATGAAATTAAAGATTTAGATGATGAAGATATCAGAGGCCGATTTTATCAAAATGAATTACAACGAAGTGATTTTTAATTTTTGGAACTAACGTTTTTCGGGAATTGAATTCCCTTATTCAATTCTAACATAATATCAAGAAATGGTACTCCTTCCTGTAATTTCAATAAAACATAAAGACATAATTGACCAAAATAAGTAGTTCATGATTTTTGAATTTATAATATATTATCAATTCCATTTCCAAGTAATTCTCTGACTTCATTTGTTGGAGGCAATCCATATGAGTCAAATTAGTAATTATCTCCGTTTTTACTAAAGATACCTGCTCACCAATGTACTACTTTTTGATCTGACGTGTGAAGATTTGTTATGAAATTCATGGATGGCTTATTTTTTAGGAACTGTAATTCATCTCTCATCAATATGTGAAAATTCTTTATTCCTAATTGATTTGCGATCTTATTTAAATCGAAATTTGAAGTGGTTTGTTTGCCGTATTGTTTTGGAAACTCTTTTATGTTTTTCATTTTATAATAAAAAAATTTCTTATAGGGACCCCTAAATTAAAAAACTGTCTCATAATGATGACTTACCTTACTACTTATTCGATTTGAATATATTATTATAATTATAATTATATTATTAATAATATTATTAAAATATTATTATTAATAATATTAATTATAATTATTATATTTGAAATTATATTATAATTATTCTAATCTACAATGTTTTACAGATTTCCATTTTCTTCATGAACTTCATTCGTTAATGTGTTTCATCGTTAAAGGGGTTGTTTAAAATTGCTATAACAACTATCCCGCATATCGGCGTTTATGCGTTCTAAATTTGGAAGAAGAATTGCTTAATTGTCACTGCACTCTTATGTGCTTAACCTATTCATGACTTCACAATGGGAAGCACTTTTATTGCTACCCGTATGTGTTTTAACCTATTCATGTGGAAAGAGAAAACGTTAAATGAATTTTGTGAATGGATTTCTAAAACTTACTTTGAAAACAGACTTTGAAAACAGATTTTGGAAACAGATTCTGAAAATAATTTACGTAGGGGTAAATTGAACTGTCAAATTTTTACCGACGCGTAAATTGACCTGTCAAAATATTACCGATGCGTAAATTGAAATGACAAGAGATTCCACGATAGTTTTAGGGGAAGCTGTTAGATTTTTTCCGTTGCTGGAACAATAATTCTCTCTCTTGAATCTCTCTCTTCAATCTCTGTCTCTCTCTTCAATCATCAGCCAGTGTACGGGTTCATTGTATAATTTTGTGTTTATGAGTTACAATGATCTTCTAGTTCACACAATTAGTACTTTAAATAATGTTGTGAATACAAATACGAAGAATGTCTAAGTAATAATTGCGTCTTCTTAATTTTTCTGATGTTGTGTCCTGGAACGGTCATGATTTTCAAGATAAAATAATCATAATCACAAATTTGAGATTCTTAACTTTTATGATTTTACGGTGTCCTGGAACGGTCATGATTTTGAGGAGAAAATAATTATAATCACAAATTTGAGATTCTTAACTTTTATAATTTTCGGTGTCCTGGAACGGTCATGATTTTCAAGAGAAAAATTGTAATTCTCAAATTTGAGATTTTGAAAAATTTGAAAAATTGGGTATTTTTAAGAACGCCTAAGCTTATGAATTTAGGTCTTCATAACCTGAAAATGACCAAAATTCTTAAATTTAGTCGTTCTTTTAAAATACCAATTTTTCAAATGGTACTTATTAAATGGACTAAATATATGAATTTAGGTCTTAAAACCTGAAAAGATGACCAAAATTCTTAAATTTAGTCGTTTTTAAAAATACAAAAAATTTGAGAATTTTGTCCTGTCCTGGAACGGTCTTCTTCCCATTACTGTCATGTGCTTCTAGTCATGTACTAGTCAAAATCAAATGTTAAAAATTCATCACACTTTTGTTGTCCTTGTCACCGAGCAATAATTTTTTAGCAATTAGCGTGCAGATAGACCAAAATTTATGAATTTCTTTCCGGGTTACGTGTTGCAGTTCTTTACTATGCATGTACATTCACAGAAGGTTTAATTCTCAGAAAATCAATAAATAAGAATGAAGTATTGAAGTTGTGTGTACTCATGTGCAAGTCACGAAAATGAGTTGCTGCCGGGGTCGGGTTGGGGCTTTAGGGCACTAGGGCCTACTAGCGGTCCCGAAAATAAGGTCCAAAACATTTGAGAAGCAGGCAAGCCAAAACCAATGCCAAAAGGTGGCCTTGATAGTGCTGATATCGGATTGATATATGACAGCAACTTTGAGTGGGGCCTAAGGCCCGACAGCAGCGTCTGTCGGCCCCGACAAAATGGTCCAAAACATTTGAGAAGCGGGCAAGCTAAAACCAATGCCAAAAGGTGGCCTTGATAGTGTTGATGTCGGGTTGATATATGACAGCAACTTTGAGTGGGGCCTAAGGCCCGACCTCAACGTCTAAAGTATGCCTATCAGTAGGCTATTCAGATAAATATGCTTCTAAGACAAAACATGTATAGGCCTAACTACTATAAAATGTGGGACCCATATACCTATAACAAATATCTATTTACCGTAACTACTACACGTTACTATAATTTGCCGAATTTTTGTTCGGTTTAAAGGGCAAGGAATTATCTTCTAATAACAAGATCTCTTTGGAAGAAATGCAATCATTTCCCATAACACGCGACAAATTAGTCTCCGAGACTCATACGTTCTATGAAGTGCTTCTTCTTTTGAGAAGAACAAATCAATCTTCAAAGGACCAGTCAACACAATTTGTCTCCTACAGCCTTTTTCACTATCATCAAATCTATCTGGCATCGTATTCAATGTAATCAGATTCGCTATATATACTGTATGCACACATGCATGATAGGCTTGATATGTACATGTACAAGTTTACCTGTATAATGACTAGAAAACTATTGGAATGAAGGTCCCATTCAACTTTGTGAATAACTCTAAACGAATAGTCTCCGTGTCTTTTATTCCATAAAGGCGACAAGCAAATGCTGATGGCTGTATACATGTATACAATAGTAGTTTCGCATGAAAAATCCTTGAATGCCTGTATGAATCTTTGTGATGAGTCTTTTTCAAGAATATGCATGGGTTTTATTTTTACTTTTCGATAGAAGGCGGAGGTGCAATCACTTCCCCAAAATACGTATAAAAAATGCAAACACAAGGGTAAATCTTCAGATATGAACCAAAGATATTTCAAGATGCTGTTGACGTTGATGTTTCAGCGGTTTAATGATGTTCCACAATCCATAACAATTTGAATTTTCTTTTCTTTAGAAATCGTCTTTGCAAGAAAATACAATAGAAGAATTTACAAAAGATACATCGACGATATTCTGATCGGTCCGGTAGAACGAGACGAACGGATGTTTCAGAATATTTGCAAGTCTTTAATGCCATCAATGAGAGTATTAAATTTACTATCGAGATATCGGAGCGGGGTGCTTACCTGAGTTTCCTTGACCTGCAGATAAGGATAACTGAAAATAATATTGACTACGGATGGTATTCCAAACCTTGTCACTCTCACATCACTTTGAGAAGAGACAGCTGGCTTCCTCGTCACGTAAAAGCTAATTTTGTAAACAATTACATCGACAATGTGAAAAATAGATGCTCGAGCAAGAGAAACGAAGAGGCAGCTATGGAAAGAGTCAAGAATAGGCTTGATAAAAATGGTTTCCGAAATGTGAACCTCAACACTAAACAGATGAAAAGGCATTCGGAAACCATTGAAAAAGAAAAAGTCTTCTTCTCGATGAATTTATCAACGATACCTGCACGAAGAGAATCAATAAAATCATCAAGAATTATGATTTGCCGATAAAATTAGGAAGCCAGCCTGCCCCTAGTCTCAAACAATGTCTCAGTCGCAAGGAAAAGAGTAAACATGACAATTGCGAAGTCTGTGATCATTTGGGGTGTAGTTTTGCCTACTCTGATAAACATCTAGTATATCGGTTTACTTGCAAGTTGTGTCATGGCAGCTACATAGGTCAGACGTCAAGACCTTTCAATTTCCGATATAATGAACACAAGCGCAGCCTATCAAATAACAGCATGGATAGCGCATTGTAGTCCGGCAGCCAGAACGAGTTTCTGCAGGGAACGAGGCCGAAAATGAGACGGTCACAGAATGATGTACACCCTATGCCTACTACGAATCTGCACGTCTGCCGAGTTCTAGTGAGTTCCTCTTCTTGTCAGACAGGACCAAAGAAAAACACATGTAAATCCAATGGGACGCAGATTGCAGCTTTTGGTTAAAATGAAATTTTCTATGCTTTCTCTGATTTAACGAAAAGAGCCAAGCCCAGAATCATAATTTTTGGCATGGAGTGTCTTCAGATCATTTTCTTTCATGTTCATGCACCCCTGTCTCTAAAGCTAAGCACATTTCGATTTGGCGAGCATCTTAATGTCGACAAACACAAACATTTTGAGCAACTTTATCCACGTTCAACCACATTCTCACATATATTGCCGATCAGAAGCATTGTAATAGCACATGTACATCATAGGAAATGACCTGAAGACATTCCATACCAAAATTCATGACTCTGGGCTTTGCACTTTTCGTTTAATCAGAGAAACATGCAAAATTTCATTTCAGCTAAAAATTGCAATCTGCGTCCCATTGGATTTACATGTGTTTTTCTTTGATCTATTCTGACAAGAAAAGGCACTCACTAGAACTCGGCAGACGTGTAGATTCGTAGTAGGCATAGGGTGTAAATCATTCTGTGAAAGTCTCATTTTCGGCCTCGCTCCCTGCAGAAACTCGTTCTGGCTGCCCGACTATTGGCAGAGCACGCAAAACAATACCATCATGGACATCTGGCGATCACGGACTTCCAGCTAGATATTATTGACAGATGTAGATCATCGATAGAGACGAGACTGTCAGAAGCCAATCATATTGAAGAACAAAAACCAGCACTCAACCGAAGACATGAAATGACCAGACGTTGAACGTGCCCTCACTCCTGCCAAAAACCTTGATAATGCGAGCCGGCTCGCGAAAGCTCGGAATTGTACATAACTTTTAGCAAATAGACTGTACATATTTTTAGAAACTTATCTTTTTTCGGGGAGACGACACAAGCGGAAGTGAGATTCACTATGAAATTAAACAACCTCCCGTCATCAAAGTGCGCTGGTGTCTGATGATCGCACGAAGAATCGTTTAATTTCTTTGAGTTGATGAAGATGATAAACGATAAGTGTGTCTGCTTCTTCGTCAAAACATTGGAATTTCGCTGGTCGTTCTACGTAAATTTCATCTTCTTCCACCTTCAGTTTTACGCAAGAGCCACCATGTGAAACGAAAACTGTTTTTTCACCTATGATATTCAAGTAGTCCGGTGCTGTCCATTCTTTCATACAAAATTCAGCGAAGTCTTCTTTGAATTTTTCATTCTTAAGAAGTTGATTTCCTTTCATCATTGGAATTTGGTCATGGGAAAAAACTTTCACTTGATGTTCAACAGATCCACGTCTCATTCTTTCTGATGACTTCAGAGAATCTTCGAAGCATCTATCGAATAGAATGTGGATTTCATTACCATTTGATGTACATGCCACCATACCAAAGATGACGAGCCAAATGTACAATGTACCTCTCACGTTGCTGAGGACCAGATGCATCATGAATCCTCCATCTATAATATGAGCGATAGGCTCCATATTTACTACCTGAGTGTTCTCCAATGTCTGTTTTGTTTCCAAGTATTTCATTAGGGTTGACTTTCGGAATTTTAAGGTAGAGTAACTGGACTATGTGATTGGTCGCAAAGTGGATAATCAGTAACTGGATATGACAGTACATGCGACAAAGAGAATTCAGGAATTTTCTGTGAAGCTGCAGGAAGAATACGACCAAATGCATCACGAACACTATGCGATTCTTTGTTTTACTTTTCGTCTTCTTCACGTCATTGAATACAAAGTTTAATATCTTCACTCGGGAGATGGTACGCAAAAATCGACGATCATCGTTCTCTCATTCATTTTCAAATTGTTGGCGCAACTTTTCACCTCTGTTCAATGTATCGAGGAGATACTGTTTGGTAGAATCATCTACTACCTTGCCAGTGGTGATGTTGATAAAGGAATCATCGCCTGTTAATTCAAATGGATTGCATGTTTTTGTTATTGCATCTCGCAAACGAATCATAGAATCGAAATCATTTTTCCTTCTGCTTTCAAATTCTTTCTCATACGGACCTACAAGTGAGTCAGTTCCTGTTATTCTTCTCAATTCGGATACAGCCAGACATCTTTGCATGGTGGTCATAGTACATCGTTGGATGGCATTTTCAGACTCGTGGAAGTGACCTATGCCTTCTGTCGGTGAGGCAGCATCTCAATTAATAGTCTGCTCGAGTGTAAACTCAATTGCACTTCTTGTGCTCTTCTTCATGGACCTTCTAATGGAAAACGCACCATTTCGTAGGATGCGCTTATGCTCATCATCCAATATTCCAAGTTTGAAAAGTAGCACTGTTCCCCAACGAGCGTTGGGCCTGTTTAATGCGAAGAAAACGTCCAAAATTCGTGGAAGGATGGCTGTGTGTGTTTCAAGGTCATTTGTCTGAACAGCAGAATGCAACTTCTCAAATGGCCGCACTACCAGGTACACATAGATAGCCCAATACGACGCAGTTGCTCCAATACTTCCATTGATGACTTCACTGAAGAAACTGTCATAATTTTCTGCATGCTCTCTTATGACAGGGTTGCTATGAATGTCTTCTGTATCAAGGCTGTTGACAATTTCAAGGATAGTAGCCTGAAGGTCTGGTGAGCACTTCGTATTCAGGAAAGTTTTATACCTGATATTCTTCAATTCAAATGCTGCTATCATTTGATGTATTCTATAGCAACGATTATAGAATTTGCATCTCACAAAGCCGTTGATGTAACCTGCTCCAAGAATATCAGTTTCGAGTAAAATATATTCCAGGCCAGATTCATTTATGAATATTCCAATTGCACCGAAAAAAGCCATCTCAGGATGGAAGTTCTCAAAAAGATTAAGAATTCGATCGAAAGTCGGGGATTCAATCGCCTGAATGGCATGAGCTTTGCTGGCAATTGCTAAATCGCACGTCACAACAATCTTATTTTGCGTAATTCCATCTGGAAGTTGTAGAGTTCTTGTCATCGTTTCTCTGACTACTTTGCTTCGCGTCAGAGATAAGAAAATTGGACCCATAAAAGATATCTGCTGTCTAGGCAATTCCTCGTTGCAATTTAGTGGAGATCTGGAGAGAATATAAACTGGCATTGGTTTTGGCCTGCCTGCTTCTCAAATGTTTTGGGACATTTTGTCGGAGACGACAGACGCTGCTGTCGGGCCTTAGGCCCCACTCAAAGTTGCTATCATATATCAATCGGATATCAACACTATCAAGGCCGCCTTTTGGCATTGGTTTTGGCTTACCTGCTTCTCAAATGTTTTGGACCTTATTTTCGGGACCGCTAGTAGGCCCTAGTGCCCTAAAGCCCCAACCCGATCCCGGCAGCAACTCATTTTCGTGACTTGCACATGAGTACGCACAACTTCAATACCTCAAACTTTTGCCTTCTTCTCAAGTACCAACTCGGCCCGGCCTCCCCGACTAATATGCTAAAATCAAAATCTCAAGAAAGTGTGATAAATTTATCTTTATGACCAAGGTTCCGAGGGTGAAGCACAGTAATGCGCTAGTAGTCTATGCATATCCGTAATGCATCTAAAAATCAGATACTGGAACATTCTTGAAGCGAAAGGTTTAATAATGCAGAACATAATAGAGGCTGCAAAAAATTCAACGAATATTTTTAGTATCTGATATCATCAACCACCTGTAAGATTTTCTTTGTTGATGTCAAAAGCCAAAACATCGACTTCGGTTCGCTTTATAATATCACAATAACCAGTCAATAAGCCGAGCGCCATCAATCGACAAATGCAGCTGATAAGAGAGCTTCCAGAACTGTTCCACTAGTTTCAGTATCTAGACAAATGGAGCGAAGCGTACTTTGGACAAATGAGGTGAACCGCCTTCAACCAGATTCACCCCCTTGCACAGCTCCAGCAGGCAAATGGAGCGGAGCGTCTCCAAACGAGGAAAATAACGGACTGGAGAGCCTCCAGAACAGCTCCAGTTAATAGATGGAGCGGGAAAATGGTGAAGCTGTTTGAACTTTGGAGGACCTCCATCCCATGATTTGAATAAAATGGAGGAATCGTGACGATGGATTGGACTGACAGCTTTGTAATTCAGCATTGTTTGAGTTCATAGTGAGTCCATACATTAAGTTTGAATTTAGTTTATTTTCTCTTCGTCAGCTATATGTGTTCAATTTATGCAGTATAAGAAAAATTTGTGTAAAATCTCCTTTTCTTTACTACTTGAGCAAGGGGGAGCCGTCGCTCGAACCGCTCCCCCTGCCTACGTCACTGTTATCTTGGTGTTGCTGTGCTTCAATTGAACTTTTACAAAGGTATGATGAACTTAACGAACAGCTACAGTATTAAGCGCTTGTTTGTACAATAGGTCAAATGTACTCAAGGTTCAATGTTTTACATACGACTTACTTTGCAAACTGCTGTTGACGAATAAGAAACGTCGACAAAAAAAGATTCTAACAGTCACATCACTTTACACGGATATTGTAAGATACACTGACATCTTGGCAAGCATGAAGAAATAAGCAGTCAAATTAGCGTCTGTATCCTTCTGAGGCAATCATGGTCTGCCACGCTTTCTAACTGAATCTATTTCGACTGACATCTTGACGTTGGATTCTGGGTTAGATTGTTCATGTTGATTTGACATGTAACTTCCGACTTGTTCTGCCAAAATATGTAGCTTCATGATAAGGACTTAGTTTCATCCTCAGACTTGTAGAAAAAGTCTTTCGGATCTCACTTGCGACTGAGAACTTCCATCAATTACTCCTTTACTTTAATCAAATCCTGAGCCCGGGAATGCACACATTTTCATGAACTAAAAGTCAGTAGATCCAATCATTTGTGTCTGAATTTCAGAAATCAGTGTTGAAATTTTACAAGTGATAGTGTCTATAACTTCACATTTTAGCGCTGCGTCCGTAATTACTGCATCTATATATCTTATGCAGACCAAATTCACAACAATGTAGACGTCTAAATTCGCTACTCAAGGTCAGGTCATACAAATGCACACAAGCAGATGATTTCCAAAGACTTTGAGAACTACAGGCCAAGAATAATGAGGACGAATTCTCGCAGTAGACTACCCGGGATGGAAAATTGAAAACATTGAAGGTCGGGGTCTTATCCCGGGCTTGATTTAAGTGCTTTCAGAAGCCGGGCTGCTCACAGTCACGCGTCATTTGAAAAACATGCAGCACGTGCTGCTTCGACTGACTCATGCTTAGCAACAAACGTCCTTAACCAATCCAACTCACAAGCTAATTACAGCGCAGCGATCAAATCGTGTCGAACGAGAAGAGGAAGCAGAAGGAGAAGTGGAAAAAGAAGAAGAAAAGGAAACAGAAAGTAAAATCAACAGCCCTGCATGAACTTCCGGTGTATGTAGGCCTACCTAGTTTGATCAGCACCAGGCTTTCCCCGTTGGTACAATTTTTATGATTTCTCGATGTCTTTGTGTATGAGTGAAGACGGTTAGGATAATCAGAGCAAGCCCTGCAGCCATCCCATTCAATGAAATTTAAAGTTAGAAATGTGAACATTCCTTTTTCTTTCTTGACTTCAATGTTATTCATCAGAATTTCAGCACAACTTCGAACTTACGGGTGACCACAGGTCGTGGTGCAGAATACCAGACAGCGAAATCTTCCCTCTTGATGTCTGTAAAAATGAAAACAAATTCACAAACATTTCGAACAAGAGAATCAAATTTCATGAAATGATAATCATATCAAAATATGAAGTGTTCAGTTTGCATTGGTAAAGAAAAGATACAACTCAATGCTTTTACAAAATCTTTCAGTTCTGAACATTTCACGTTTTCTCAATCAATTTACTTCCGCATGCAGTCAAATTCATGAATTTATAAACTAAATTACTTTTCTACAAATCAGCTTTGCTTTTGGAACACGAAAGAAGATTGATGAAAATATCTTTCCGGTTGCAACCGCTCTTTCATGTCTGCCTGCGGGAATCTTGCAATTTATCCAACGTTTCTCCTGTACAAATCTTCGCAAAGCGGAGGTTAAGTAAATTCCCACATTTAATAAGGATGGTACAATATCAAATATTTGGAGAGTTATTTGTTGGTGATAACTTCTTCAACACATTTTGATCACGAACAACTGCAGATAAGCCATTTTTGCAACTGAGATACCTATACGTGATACACTTTCCTCAAAACACTCTATTTGCACAAACAACTTAAAGTAAATTTCTTTTGGTACAATAAGGATGTACCGCACTTTCCTGCGCGTCTACCGCCCTATATAAAGTTTTGACAATTGAATTTTCTTACAATTTGCCTCAGGGCAGTCTCTAGCAGCGGTAATTATCTCTATGCGTTCGATCAATCTGAACTAGTAGAATGCTGCACGATGCCAGCACAATTGAAGCTTCCGCTCGATGCTTCTTGTCAACTGTGGGGCTGCAGGAACATTAACCAGAAATGGGAAATTCGCAATCCTTTCACTTGAATCACTCAAACATTTGAAACAGTCATCCAATCGACTTCATCTTCGAGAAACTGTTGCACTGGAGTAGGCATCAGGAACATGTTGTTTCGATAAACCATCGACCAAATCTCACCAGTTATCTAGCATGAGAAATAAATTTGATACGATGAAATGTGTCAATTTAATAGATTCGAAACAATCCTCTCATGTCGAATAACTTCTCTTCTTTAAGAAATTTATCATTTGCAGAATTTTAGATTTCCAAATTGCTGTAAATGAAGATTTTGTCATAGATCAGAAGATCTGTTCAAAGACATTCTACGATATTTTCCCATGGATTGAAGCAAGTATTTGAACTTCTCGAAATCTTGACCCGGTGTGAACTCTGGGTCACAGAGGCAGGTCAACACCTCAGAATATTGTCCTACATTTCAATGATTCTGCTTTCTATTGCACTATAGAACTAGCGGTTCACAATGCTCATTGGATCCATAATATGACCCGCTACTAAGAAAGTTTGATAACCATTGAGTTACAAAATCATGAAATTTGCAAGAGTTTTTCAGATGATTCATTTTCGTAATTTATCTCATTATTTTCTGTTTAATATTTTTGATTCGACACGGAAAATGATCGATTCCTGCATTTCGAATGTTAAAGTTTCTTGAAATCTTGCATTAAATGGAAGATTACTTGATCTTGCCACTTTATCTGCCTCTGTAGTTAGAGGGAACAGATTGTGCAGATAGCGGTCACGCATTTTCAGACTTTCAGTTTCATCGCTGTTTCTTGAGCCATAAGTTATATTTGTTTTGCAATTTGGTGGAGTTAAATTTCTTACAAAATGATACTTAGAATCAACAGCAACTGACGATATTAAGGCAGTCATCATATTGGCCACCGCAGCAATACAAAAAGGCTATTATGGTGTACAGGACAAACAGAACCTCCCAAAACGCGAGTATGTACACCTAGAGTCTAAGGAATGCATTTGCAGAGTGCAACTAATATCTCACAAACAGCCATAATGCTGAATCTTTTGTATGATTCGATTTTCAACAAGCTGTCATATCTCTTGACATTTGTATATTACATGGGGGCGGTGAAGAGTGAATGCAGAGCGCTTAGCGTCGCTTACGGGATATGAAAGACCTCCAATTGTTAAGTCGCGATGTATGAGGCGAAGTTTGCGTAAAGGCGGATTACATATTTATCACTCAACGATTACATGTTTATGGGATTCGAGGATGAACAGGATTTTTTTACTTGTGGGAATCGAAAAGGCAAAGATTGATGTACAGGATTTGTTTACATGTGCGGATCGCAAAAAGCATTCTGTATGTATTGATGGGATGACTTCAATGACAGAATGAGTTTACATGTTGGTTTTTTACATTAGATTTTCACATGTATAGTTTACAGTATTATGTTTTATATCCCTTAATCGGTAGCTGAAGTAGTGGTCGATGTATTGTATTTCAAATGAAGAACAAATGAAGAAATGTGGGATTACATGAAGTATTATAGATGGATTAAGAAACTGGCGATAACTAATTCAAGTGAAGAAATAGTATTTTCCATGTGTAGTCTTTGATATAGTGTGTATAGTTTAATTGCTTTCGGTGTAGTAGAGTGTCATTGTAGTCATATTGTTTGCCTCCATTATCCACTTTCCACTTATCCACGATGTGTAGTGTCAGATATAGTGTAGCATTAGTTCACTTGTAATCGGTGTAGTAGCATCATTGTATTTCCATGTTTTACCTCCACTTTTCCAATTTTTATCCATCGGTCTCCTGTTGTTTTATAATATCCATTTTTAATTTCCTTAACCTATGGTGACCATTGTCCTATTCTATTTCCACTACCAGCATCTGTAGTCGGTACTGTATATTAGACATCTGTTTTGAACATGTATACGACAGTGCTTGGAATCTATGGTATTAGTATATATTAACAGTAAGAATGAGTAGTGTTACAAGTCTCAAGATTTCCATTTTTACCACATATTAGTCCAAAGCTGATCAATTTTAATTCGTTGCCACGAGGAAGCTCCATTGAGTTCTTTTAAGAACTGAATCCAATGGTTACATCCAGTCATTACATCTGCAAACTTACGGATTGGAGAACATCATCAGTCCTCATTAGGACTACTTTAATTTGATTTAATAAGCATTATATTCCATTATAAATGGCTGCTGGGATGATGTTCATCATCGTATGAGAATAGTACAATTTATGTAATTGAAACATCCATTTTATGTCACAGTTTTTGTGAAGTTGTTTTCCTCTCCATAGTTTGGCAACTTCTCAAACTAGGAAATCGAGCAAACTTGAGTTTAGAATCGCAAAAATCGTGTGGAACTTCACGTTGAAAATTGGATTCAGTCGGTGTTTTTTTGAATAAATGAATCAATAAAAGTGTGCTTCTCACAACCTCGCAGTACGGTTGGAAAGTTTCTGCTTCGCAACAATTAGCCACGACAATTCCACGTCTTTCTCTCAATCGAACAAACATGTATCTAATACTCTACAGCTGAAAAGTTCTGTTTCAATGATTCACACGACTTGGATATGGGAAGTACCTTTCATCCTACCTGTAGAACACAGACTTACTATTTCAAGAAATTAAGAAAGTGCTTAGATTTTAGGCTTTTGCGAGTATCAATGCACCCGTGAATTTGATAGAAGAAGATACAAGTAAATCAACACTTACTTTGCTGACGCTCCAGCGTTCTTTGCAGAATCTTTCTGTTCTCTTCAATTTCCTTCCGTTTTCCTTCCTCAGCCGTCAGAGATGTTTCCAGACGATCAACTCTTGTCTGCAGATTCTTTCTGTTCTCTTCAATTTCCTTCCGTTTTCCTTCCTCAGCAGTCAGAGATGTCTGTAGACGATCAACTGTCCTCTGCAGATTCATTCTGTTCTCTTCAATTTCCTTCCGTTTTCCTTCCTCAGCCGTCAGAGATGTTTCCAGACGATCAACTCTTGTCTGCAGATTCTTTCTGTTCTCTTCAATTTCCTTCCGTTTTCCTTCCTCAGCAGTCAGAGATGTCTGCAGACGATCAACTCTTGTCTGCAGATTCTTTCTGTTCTCTTCAATTTCCTTCCGTTTTCCTTCCTCAGCAGTCAGAGATGTCTGCAGACGATCAACTGTCCTCTGCAGATTCTTTCTGTTCTCTTCAATTTCCTTCCGTTTTCCTTCCTCAGCAGTCAGAGATGTTTCCAGACGATCAACTGTCCTCTGCAGATTCTTTCTGTTCTCTTCAATTTCCTTCCGTTTTCCTTCCTCTGCAGTCAGAGATGTCTGCAGACGATCAACTGTCCTCTGCAGATTCTTTCTGTTCTCTTCAATTTCCTTCCGTTTTCCTTCCTCAGCAGTCAGAGATGTCTGCAGACGATCAACTGTCCTCTGCAGATTCTTTCTGTTCTCTTCACTTTCCTTCCGTTTTCCTTCCTCAGCAGTCAGAGATGTCTGCAGACGATCAACTGTTCTCTGCAATTCCTTCTTCTCCGACACTAGAGTTGATAATTTATAATCGGCTGCAACTTTCCATTTTTCTAACCTCTTGATTTCTGATAACATCTTCAAATGCCTCCTCTGTAGATCCCTCAACAGATCATCGGTAACTTTATCTGAAATAAATATCAAAGCTTTATGTAAATACGATGCTTTTAGAATGTGTGCTGCTCTTGCCTTAATGAAATAAATGAAGACATGCAGAATAAATGGATTACTTTCAACAATAGATTTTGACATTCAAACAACTGAAAATTTATTCTATTAAATCGATAATTTCCATGCATTTGCAGAGAAACAAGATTTCTATGTTTAAAATATATCTGATCTGAAACATCTCCCACCACTCACATTGTAAAGCAGGAAAGTCAAGTTAAAACCCATTTGGCGCCAGTGTAGGGTTTTCGTTATACAGTAATTTTCGGAATCTTCTGTTTTCTCCAGTTTGCGAAAGATGATGCTAAATTTTGATTGCCATCCACTACTGTATTTGTCACATATTTTCAGATAAGCGATCGTCAGTTCAAAAATTAGCACTTGATGTTGCTTACATTTGATCACGAAATTAGACAAAAACTGAGCATGACATCTGCTTATATACTGGAAGACACTGTGTATATGAACGTCAACATGTAATTTACTATCCATGTGATTTATGTGATTTCATAATTCATGAAAATCAAAAAATAATAATCCATTCTTCCTCTGAATTCCATACTTCCATACTAATCTGTAATTCCATACTTCCTATTCATTCATGACATGGCATGTCATTTTTTTAACCCTAACGTTTTAGTCACACTGGCGTAATCTGATATACAAATGTCAAATGCAACAACAATGTAAATGAATTGTTAACGGTGGTGATTACAGACAGTTTGCTTCAAAAGTAATGTTTTTGTTGAATTCTGAAAATGAACAACTTCGTTGCAATATCATATTATTAGTGCATTCTAAGTGTGTGTATGCAATGCTTGTTGCTATTTTTAGCCTATGGCTTTCCCGTTGCAAAACCAGACGAAGTCCATTGCCATAGTATTTTCACGAACATTGGACATGCTAGCGCTTGTGCGAATGCAAGTCAAAGTGAGACATCAGATCTCAAACAACTCCACTTGTAATCATAAAGGCTGTAGAGTGCCAGTTTGCATGGGCATCGAAGGCAAAGATGTCCTCAGACTTGAACAATTTTAGCACAAAGCTTAGCAATCTTAGCTTAGGAAGCACGCAGCAGTAGACACTGCGTCCCTCCCAACAAGGCCTAGTCAGCGGCTAGAAATGGTTCAAACTACATGTAGTTTAAGATGTCTAGAAAGGCTAAACTTGGCTATATCAACTTGTGTCGATATAGCTTGTTCTAAGGTTTCTGAAGATAATGTCGAAGCAGTTGCGAACTTTGGATCACGCAGTCACTGAAATATGCAGTAATGACAACGCCGATGACTGAGAATATGACTGTTACCAACACCTCCTGAAGCAAATGTTTTGTAAGATTTGGGATAGGTTGATGATGAGTAAAAAAGGAAGTCTCAGAGGTTAGTGATATGGCACGGCAGTGTGAGATTCCAACGAAGGATGACATGAATGACCATTTCAGTGAACAGAAGAAGCAGTCAATAAAATGACAAATATCGGTGATTCTCATCTTCACAAGTAGGAGAACCATTCTCTGGATGCATTTCAAGGCGAGAATCCTATTGAGATACTTGATACGAATGCTGATGGTTTTATCGATCTTTTAGTAGCAGAAACCAATGACTACACGGGACAAAATAATTGTTTAGGCCTACATAATGCTGAACAATCTTAAATGCGTTCATTTCTTGATGTTCTTTATTTGAGTGGATATTACGAATTACCGAGATGTCTCCAACTCTAGCGTGACTTTGGAGTCGATGCAGCAAGAGAATCCATTTCTCGACAGGAACTTCGAAATACAAAAACTTATTTTCATTTCAACGACTTCGCAGCAAACAGCAATGGGAAGCTGTATAAAAAGGCCTTCGATCAAATTTGTTAATTGACAGTCTCCACATCTACTAGCACCTCTGAAATGTGATGGAAAGCTTCCATGATGAAGCTATGTCTCATTACTTCGACAGGAATTGTTTGGAACAATTCAAAAGTTACATTTGAAAAAAAACATTTTTGTATATTTTGCCATCATATAACGCCATCGTAACGAACTCGTTACGGCTTAATTTTCTATGAAATGGTTATTGTAGTGAACCGGTCATCATAGATTATTCTTAATTATAGCTATCTAAAATAATTACCACCAATATTACAGAAAATTTGCCGATATTTACATAGGCGGCCTCAAATGGTAAAATCATTTGAAATCAATCCGTTTGAAAACAGTTCTTTAACGCTCTCCGCACTGGGCTCTGGAACGCATCAAGGTCCCGCGGCTGCTTAATTTCTAAAGTATTCCTCAGAATTCCATGAAAACCATCGTGTAAAACATTTCCCTGTCGTCTTTTCATTGATGATATTCATTTCCTCCAACTCGCTAATCTTCAAACCATTAACAGCAATTCAAAATGTTAAATCCTCAATTTTTCCACATTTTTGAAAATGTTGATATGTTAGAGACTTTTGCTAAAAATCCTCTTCATAATGATTGCTAATTAAGATGATGAAATGGTTGCATGTTCTGACAAGTCACTTTTTAGTGCAAAACTATTGATGACATCGATTAGTTCATGGAATACAACTCAGATATCTATGAATATGAAATATGGAAGATTTTCTCTCAAACAGTAACTGTTCCTGAGAGAAGCTGCCTTTGCTAGAAAGTATTAAAAAGGAAAATGGAAATCAAGTAACTGATGATAATTCAATGAAGGATTGATTTCATCTCTAAACTTTGAAAATTGTGTCATTGAATGCTCAGTTTAGAGCTCTGTTAACCCTGAAGATGGCCGCGTTCTGTAGTTGAATTCAAACGGCTGCAAGTCATTGAATTATTGTCAGTTAGCCCTTACTTGCATTTCTCCTTTTCATTACTTCTAAACTGCTTCGATATCACACGAAATGATATTCTGCATGTCAAAATATCTTCAAATGAGATTATATAGACGAAGAGTGATTTGAAGAAATGTTATCATGAATACTACTTAAATGTACCTTCCAAAATCTGCAATAAGTAGTCATTTCAACAAAATTCAACATTTCAGAGCTTTATTGGATGACTATGGTTATTGGAAGATATCAGACAAGTAGTTTGAACGAATTGCAAACTTCAGCCCTTTGAAGAAAAACTATTCAAAATGAGGCGTAAATTTGACCTTTCAGTTGACCAAATCGCATGATTGTCGGGGAAAACTTTGAGAACAACGCTAAAAACTAAACGTCAGAAAACCCTAGGTTGCGCGGAGTAGTTCTCAAGATTCTACAACAAAGCTTCAGCAGGTCGAGCTGCTCCTCCGCGCATGGAGGGCGAAATACCAGCATTTGTAATTCGAACATTTTGCGGATAACTCACCTTCTGCTGTTGGATTCTCTTCCGCCTTCAATGTAAGCGATCTCATACCGCAGCAGTCGATGTTGAGGAGAGGACAATCCTCTCCCGTGTTCTGTATGCGTCTGCTGCATCCCTGACATATGTAGGCCATTCTTGATAGCTCCCTCCTGCTGATTCCGGACTCTTCCGCTAGAAAAGCTGTTAAATCGTGGAAGTTGAACTCCATTTTCCCTCCACTTATGCTCCTGTGGTAGCTTTGATCACCGATGGTGACCTTCAGCTCAGGTCTGCAGATCTTCACCATCTGTGTGAAGTCCAGTGGCTTGTCTGAGGGAAGGAATGTTTCTTTAGACTTCAAGAACAAGTCCTTGTTCTCCCAATGTTTCAGTTCGTGTTTCAACTGGCCCGCAAATGATCCATCCGGCATTGTTATCACTTTTTGAGAGGTGTCGGACATTTCGACAGTAATTTTCCTCTCCGCAGTGATCACTGCATTCTCAGGAATCTGTAGTTGTCTGAGAGTTTTGTTGCGTGATAAAGCCCTCCCATTGTAGAGGAAATGCAATTGTGATGAATTGGGCACGATATTTCTCAATCTCTGGAAGGGTCTTACTGAGAACCGTCTGCACCGACCATTTATGATAATTGAAATGTTGCGGGTCGCTGTCGGAGTCGGACCATCCGATAGTTCAACCGCAAGAACAACCAGCTTCGATCCTTCGAACGACTCGCCTATCTCTCTCAGTGTGAAGTCTATGTCATATTGATCGCGTTTATCTTCCGATTTGAATATGTAATACCCAAAGGCACCAAAATGACGCTGCCATGCCTGCAATACTTTGTAGAGCGGTGTGTCAGGTGAAAATCGAAACATCATATCAAGCGCCTCATTTTCGGCAGAGATGACGATTTTCCAGGACTCTGAAAGGAAAGGAATAAAGCTCATCAACAACGCTGAATGAACACTTCAAAACTGCATTGATGATTCGCATTTAGAAAAGTATAGGAAGCACATTGATCAGATTGACAATTGGAGGATTGGCCATCGATTGTTATTGACCATTGACAGTCAGAAATCCAAGTTGAAAAGTTCGATATGTTTAATTGCCAATCAACTTGGTTTCTTAATATTGACCCGATCTGTATCCGTGATGAAGGGAATGATATCTGGTCACTAGTGAGCATGTGATATTTTCATTTTTAAGAACATTTATGCATCTTTATTCTCCATTTTGTAGATCTTTTCTACTTATCACTTTGATAAGAGCTATGCCAGTTTAAATGTTGTACTTATAAAGTGAACATTTCTTTAAAACCATCATCGTCTGCACAAAACTATGGAATAGTTTCAATTTCAATTATTCTACAAAGATACTGCTCAAAGAGAATTTGGAACTGCTACGTTGGTTTCATCACAAAATATTGTAGGGGGAGGGTGGGGCACATTGAAACACCAGCCTTTTCTCCCAGCCTATAAACAGAGGAAACTTTATGGTTTAAGGTGTTGTTTAAGTAAACATGATT
The DNA here is from genome assembly GCA_907163375.1 of Prostheceraeus crozeri. Taxonomy (NCBI): domain Eukaryota; kingdom Metazoa; phylum Platyhelminthes; order Polycladida; family Euryleptidae; genus Prostheceraeus; species Prostheceraeus crozeri. Next base: position 228,102 of record CAJQUW010014239.1, on the reverse strand, counting down.
CATCTGATAATTTCTTTTGTTTTCACAATAAACTTTCTGATCTCAATAAAATCCACGCACAATTTTACAAACGTTTCTATCATTTGAATAGCACGACAGCAAACCATTGGCTGAATGGCGAATTTGGTCTGTTGTCATTTGAATATCACTTTTATAAAGCAGCAATCAATTATTGGATTAAAATAGTTTTTTGTGATAGCAATAATATCAAAAAATGCGTTACAACCACATAAAAGAAAACTTAGTTGAAATGAAATATTCCTATACCTGGTGTTGGCGTATACAAAAACTCCTGAAACAGTTGAATTTATTATATCTTTGGCAAAATCAAAAACATTTACAGATAAGTGAGAGAAAATGCAAGTCCATTGTCAAAACGCGATTAATAGAGCACTTTAGAAATGAATGGTTGGAGAGTGCTAGGAAGAGTCAAACCGGCAATGACTTTTTAGAATTAACGCAATTTGATTGTCAGCTGAAGAACTGATTAACCTTCAATTTCAATCAGAAAGATGTCATAACTTTGCTAAAATTTAGATGTGGAAACCATGATTTAATGGTAAGAATAGGCAGTTATAAAAATAGATTTGCTTATGAAGATCGAATCTGCAATTTATGCGATGAGCAAAAGGTGGAAACAATATTTCATTTCATTTGTGAATGCACCTTATACAATGATATCAGAACACGTTTCATATCATTCGGTATTGATGCCTCTAAATACGATTTCTATGACATGATACAGAAGCTAGATGTAGGTAATCTATTTAAGTTAACGAAATACATCAGAATGGCGAATGACATCAGAACAATAAAGATATCGGAAGGGTACTTGTTAGGTGATTGATATTCACATGCATTGTATTGAGAAAGATTATCGACGATCAGTCTAAATCATTTTCGTGCTGAACGAGGCGGTCCGGAGCAACGTGCGATTTTGCAAGATTAAAAACGGGTGATTTTCTTCTGAATTACAGGTAAGTTGAATTTGATAGTCATTTATCTATTTCAAAATATATAATGATGATAAACAAGAGCCTTTTTTCTGCTCCGGACCTTATGATCAATAAATAATTATGATTATACTTAGCAAATCGAATAGGAAAGGAATTTACCAATCTTGATACTTAAATATAACACTAACTTCATTTTGCCGTTTATGCTATCCAACTAATATCTCGTGACTATTATTAGATATTGAAACATCAAATGATGATGAGTATAACATTTGCAGATCCTCTCCTTCCAGCGTGACTCATTATTTTATTTCATCTCAGCTAGCATTTCATTGTCTCATTCTCGAAATTGTAAATAGATATCATCACAAATTGTCATGTGCATCACAATCTGTATTCATCCATAATTTGTAATCATCACAATAATCAACGTGTTTTCATTTTTGAAAAATAAACGTTTCTGACTCCTGACTTCTTATTTCAATTGTTCATGCGCTCCATCATTATTTTCACAGGTTTTCTCAAAATCTCAATGAAAACGTAGATTTTCTGAAAATCAGAACTTTTGTTTTAATACAACCAACAACTTGTTTATATTTTCATTAGATAACATTTTTCTAAACTCTTCTTTGTCAGTTTCATTAATCTATTAATTAAAAACTATTTGAATGCGGCCTTATTTGCACACGAGCACGTTTTGAACAGTTAAAGATGTGGGGCACATTGAGCCGCCCAAGATGGGACACTTTGAACATGATTCATAGCGCTGATTCACATCTGCATGGTGATCAGTGATCAGATGTCAATGAAAATGATGTGGCTTTGAAATATTGAATACACTGGAACCTCCCCTGCTGCTGATAACAAATTGAATTGTTAATGTTTCTTGTTTTGGTATTTGGTGATTTCTCAGCTTTTCTTAGGCCTACTCGTGTCTTACATGTCTACATGTAATGCGCAATGCATACAGGCATGCTTTAATTGATGATCACGATAATAAATGCAATATTGTGTATCATTACATCAGCACTAATGCTCGTACGAATGCTCCTCTATCATGAGGAATGTTATTAATCTGACAGGACTTTGCTTTTCCAGTCATTTGACGGCCAGCGTCGAGTGCGGACATTCTCAGCAAAGAACATTCATTGCATGAAGATACTAAACATTTCAAGTTGTTTAAATTTCTAAAAATGAACTTCCGTTCCGTAGTCTCCTTGGGCATCATAAGAAGCAGAGGGGCCTTAAACTTAATGTTATTGAACGGAGAATGATAATGAATACATAACAAAACGATGTTACGTGCTCTATACCCTCCAATTTCAATCATTTGTTTTTGATATTTGAACAACTGAAGTTTCTGTATTCTCTATCAACACACTCATGCAGAATTCTCCTTATAATTTAGAAGTTACATTTCAAATACTTTAGTTTTCACGAGAATCTTTGGAAAATGCTTCAATTGTGGAATTGTTATCTTAAAACTGCATTTTGTAGTTAACGAGGTCAGCAAATTATGCGAGTTTGAATGAAATTTATTGCTATAAGTGCACGCTTTTGAAATGTGACGAAAAACTTTCTTAATCGTGAATTTTTGGCAGAGTAGCAAATTTTTAGTAACAATTTGGTAGAGCACGTAACCGCAAGCAAATGACTTGGATATTCGGGAATAAGAGGAGATAATTATTCGTCATCGAATTAAAACTTGGTAGAAGCTCGTCATCGCATCTATGCAATTGAGCCCCACATGAAATAACAGCACAAAATAATGGATAATAAGGATGTATGGCCATATCCTTCCACACATTTATCTCTGAGTACCAATGTCATTTGTTGGCATGGATTTTGAATAGGGTGATAAATATTGTTTGGAAGTACAAAGAAGATATTGCCTGTCATACAAATACAGGTGAGATCAGTAATAAAATGTCGTGTGAAAGATGTGACAGCTGATTTATATAATTCTTCTTCGGTAGAGTACGTAGCACTAAAATCACATATCAAAAACAAAATGCCGCCGTGACCTGGCTTCAATGATTCTTGGATCTGGAATGTCACGCCGAATATTTGAGAAGAAGTAGAAGATGCTGTCCCCCATGTTTCTCCACACAACAATCTATGACATCAAATCCTCCTAAACTTTCATTTGTTCAGGATATTCTCGGTCCTAATGTCATTACTTAAACTCGTTAGCTTCATGATAGACTGCTCTGAAATATGAATTGCTGTGTTGAGTAGAGCACGCAACATATTCTATACAGTTCTCCTTTTGGTAGAAGGATTTCTGTAGGAAAAAAGAACTTTGAGACTGTTTAAATGAATTTAAGTTGAATGATACATCATACAATGATTGTAATAGGACTGTCAGGTGTGCAAGACAGATATTTGAGATGGTAGATGGCACAACATTTTGCAATGGACAACTTTTTCGTCTGTCAACTTAAATCGGCTCTGAATTGAAGCCATTCAATATTTTTCAACTGCAATATTCTTGCCATCCCATACTGCATTTTGTCGTTGAAAATGCATGCAGAGCACGTAACTAAAAGATGGACATTGTACTTTTAGCAAAATTGTATACAATGCCCACAATCAATGCCACACTTGTGCTGCTGAGAGTTCATACAAATGATCATAGAGTACAGAAAACCATTGAAAAGCTCATGACAATCTGCTTGTGCAATTCTATTCGAAAATTTCATTTTGGAAAGCACCCAATTTATGCATTGTCAGCTTTGAATCCAGTTTTCTGTTTCATTATGATGAATGAAGTTATAAATACATTTGTTCAATAAAGTATAAAAATATTTCCTGTCGAAAATTACGAAATAGAATATTCGTCCATTAAATTAAGTTTTCATACTCCCTGATGATGATATTGACCGGTGTTCAATGAAATAAATATCGGAGATTAACACAATTTGTATATTTTGTAAATGTTTTATATTTTCTATCGAAATAAACACTTAACATATTCCCAGATATTCTAATTCTTTTATAATGCACGGTCAAAGCATTTCTTACATGATTACATTAAGTGACTGTGTCTCACTGGGGAAAGGAACGATGTGCATTTTTCGCTTAATTACAGTGATTCAGAGTAATGATTCCTCAAGAGTTCTGGGGCTGTGACGCCTTTCTCTAATGAGACGTGAAACATTATCGCTATGACTGAATGTGACCATCATCCTTCTGCAACTCTCTTTCATGTTTCCTTATAAAAGTCTTCCATCTGCTTGTATTGTGAGACTTCAGTAAAGCAATAAGTATTCAATTCAAATGATTGAATGAATTTTTACTACAAATACCTTTCAGAGTGAAAATAGGCCAGGATCGGGCAGGGTGGTCGATTTTACAGTTTTCCACGGCGGCGTGTCAACGCGTTTTAATTTAATGCTCAACCATGCACACGTTATGTTCTCCCTATGAGACAATTCCTCGATAAGGTACGTGAACATTTCAAATTCTTTCAAATTGTTTGAAGCTCAACATGAACATAGGCATGATGCCCTGAAAAACTTGGAACTTGCTTTAATTAATTAATGGTGTATCAGTGTTGATCCATTTCACTGTTCTTATTTAGGTAAAATGACGTGACTCTCATAGAACTACTCCTTAGGACTCTTTTCATGAAAGTGAGATGAATATATCATCTCATCGTGAAATTGACATCTTTATACTTTTGCAGAAAGAAACCGCATGTCAATAACTGGCCTACACTGCAATCTGCCACCTCCTAAAATCGAGGAAAAATACATCCTAAAACGCCACACACACGAATTTTGGGATGCTACACTGAATTAGAATGCTGACCCACCAATAATAACCCAAAGCTGCACTGACTAGTGCGCCAGCCTCATGAGGCGCTTTGCTATAGGATTTTTCGTAGTTGCGAATAATGTTTTAGGAGGTGAATCAGCTGGCTTTAGGAGGTGGTAGTTTACAGCGTATAGAAGAAATTTCAGCCGTTCAAGCTTGAGTATCTTCAAAATTTTCAAAACTGAAGTTTTTGAGGAGAGCCGATTAAGATCAGGAGAGAACAAACCAATTGTATTATTAGTTTAATGCCCGATCGATCAATTTTCACATTCCTTGCCATCATTGGAACATGATATTCTGTTACAAGAAGGTCGGCACACAATAGATTTCATAAAAATATTCGAATATACTTCACCAGAATAAGAAAAATCTCTACGGTAGACCGGGAAGCTTGTCAAGTATATTGCAGTTTGCTCTCAGTTTTCGTTGATATAAGGACCTTCTCGATTAAATGCGAACTTAAGTCATTTCATCGTCTCAGCCAAATGTTTCAGGAACCTAATTTCTGTCGTATCTAAGATGTAGGAGTTGAATTAACATTGGCGTCTTTCACGATACACCGGACCGAGTCATGAGATTTGAAAATATGTACTTTTACGACTGTTTAGGAAAGGTAAAAACAAACTTACCGCTAGCGGTTGCCATCCTTTCAGATAAGATTTGGAAAGTTTTAAGACAAAATTCTGTAAAGGAAGAAAATTAATAGTTCATTTGAAAGAAAACCCCGTAGAACATCATGAGACATTCAAATAGATTCAAATAGAACTCAAATTCTTTGATAATTCAATTGCTCTTCAAGAAATCACCAACTCATGCTACAATATCATTAAAATGTTTGTGAGATGGAGATGATGGTAATTTTACACAACCATCACTCTGCAGCGGCTTCATTCGATTCAGGAGAGCCTGACTTAATGCATTGCAGATATTCAAGGACTGTATTTTACGGACAAGGTGACGAGGATACGAAGCAGAAAAACTTCTCATCGTAATTGTAAATTTTCTGTTATAAGGTTGAAATTGCAAGCATTTTCATTAGCAATTAAGATCTCTTGAATAATTGAATATCTTGAATATTTCTTACAAAATAAAGAAAGATGCAATATCTCTATGAGAATTGAACTGAATAGAAAATTGCTACTCACGTAAATTCTTCACAATGTGCAAGTGTTGATCGGCGAGTGACTCTCTATCGTCTGATCAGCGCAGTTAAATACTTGTCTTATATTCAGGACGTCAATTGAATAGTTGGAAAGAGGCCACGTCCGCAGTTGTGTTGAACTTCAATTGGCGTTGCTATTGACAATCAGACAGACATAATGGTCTGCAGAATGCGCGAGAGAGAGAGGGTTGCTGGGTGTGAGTGAAAATACAAAATGACTTGTCAAGCATGAAGAAAATGATGACATGATCATTGCAAAGATTCCAAATGAAGGGAGGACAACATCTGTTGCATTTATCTCCTCTCCAACATAAAAGAGAATACAATCACATGGGCGTACATTGAATGACTGTACTGAATTATAGGGGATTTGATCTTCTACAATCCACAACTTAAACGCATTGCGTCTGTCATTTCGTTCAGAAAAAGCTGCTTTAAACCAAATGTGTTGCTGAATTGCATGATCATTAAAATATTTTTGTACTTGCACGTACAAGAGTTATGCAACACATGATGGACTACACACGTCCAATGTACATCTTAATCTGCCAAATAATCTTTTGAAGTTCTGCTGCTGTACTCTGCAAATCGTATCCGCAAGGCTGTCTGCCAATTCTTCTTCATACTCTCTTTAAATGAAGTTCTTGATAGAATGCACTGCTGTCCTTTATCACTGAAAAGTAGTGTATGAGAAGTTTCTTTTTGAAATTTAGTTAGATTTTATAGACTTCATCTAATTGCAATTCATCCATTTAAATAATTTTTTCCAGACCTTCAAAACTTCGAATGCAAAGTTAATTTCATAGGACAGATGAGAATTAACAATTGTAGCCCGATCAGCTGTTAAATGTTCAACAACATGTTTTCATGGATTAGTATTCACAAATAAATTGCTTGGATTTGTGATCAATTGCCATTTTCATTGTCTTTTTCGGAAACTGTGTGACGCATCGCACATAAGGCTGTGATGTCTTGTTCATCTCCTGCTAAAATTTCGCTAATGAGTCAAAGATTCACTACCCAGGGTGGACGACGAGTACGTATTGCAGCTCCCACTGAGTTTTGGCGAATTTCGCCCCCTACTCCCAAACTATTGTACCAATTTTGCCAAACCACACATCAATCGAATAGGCATTGAAATCGATTCAGAAACATAGCATCAATTTTATTTTTGAGGTCATCCCTGACTTGAGGTCAAGGTCAAAGGTCAAAAAGCGCCAATATTCAACAAATTTCCATTTCATCACCAATTGAAAAGGAAAATGACAGCAAAAACTACCCTAGTGATCATTTTCTATGGAAATCCCACAAAATTTCGCAGTAGAATTATCGCGCATTGTCTACTGCAAAAAGCACTAATTCTCTACTGCCAAAAAGACCTACAGACATCAATCGTCTACTGCCAAAAAGGCCTACAGACATCAATTTATAAACGCATTCAGACAAGCAATAATTTTCACGATATTTTGCGATTAATTAGGAATAATATAAATGCCGATCGAACCTCAAGCAAGCGTAATTTTAAGTCCCGTGGATACATTAAATCATCCACCAGGATTCAAAACTACCGAATTTGAGGTATTGAACAGTACCTAAAAATAATAATAGGACTCACATTATATTTTTCATTTTCTCCAATCCTCCTTCAGAGATTCAACTTGTATTATTCAACTTGTATTTGTTCGACTGTAGCTGTGTGTGGATCGAATATTTGATTACAATATAATTTCACTTCAAATGACTTTTCAGCAATGTAATCAATCACTTGTTTAATGGTTTTCAGCGAAAGTGAAAAGATAATTGGTAGTTGAGTCAGAATGATGCGAATCAAAACGTGTAGATGAAGATGATGTTGAAGGTTAGGAACAGGAGGTAGTTCAATTTTCCTGGCATTGTGCTAAAAACAAGCTGGTCTCTCGTTTGTATTTGCCTTTTATTTGAGGTTATGTGCAAGATAGAAATCCAGTAAGGTAGCACCATAGCGCTTCTAGCGTCAGGTGGGACCGTGCAGTAAACATTCGCACACTGCAAGGTTCCACCCCTTGATGTGTCTGTGACACGAAGCGCTGTGGTTTTACCTTATTGATTTTCTATCTTGTGCATAACTTCAAAGGCAAATACAAAGGAGTGACCCGCTTGGTTTTAGTACAATGCCAGGAAAAGAGAAGATCGATAGTGAAAAGATTTCCATAGTGAAAAAATGCGTCGGCGTAATCCTGAAATTGGTTGTGAAAGTCGAATTACGACAGAATCCTCTGAATGTCCAAAGCACAAATGACTGACTTGAGGCGTATTTAAAAGTTTTGTAAATCCACAAGTATAAGACAGTAGAACGACATGCATTGACGCTGCTGGGATGACTGAAACATGCACGATGCACTGAGAGGAATGACTCTGCAATTGATGACGCCTGGTTGATATAGCATACAGTCTGTTCGCTCGCATCCTCTTTGTCGTGTGACTCATGGACCGAAGGTCGTTATGAGGGCATTCATTAGTCATTCACAGGCAGGCGAGCGACGAGTTGTTCATTCCACAGTAGGGAGAGAGATGTGTGTAGAGGAAAATTGTGACGGATACCGGTATATACATTACGTCCTTTAGTCATCATAGTCTTGCAAATAGGGGAACAACTGATCCGCATTGTGACCTTGAATATTCCAGCTGAGATACATTCAAAATCAGAAAATCAGCTTTCAAATGGAGAAAAGAAAATAAAAGAAGATGAATGGAGAAATGGAGATAAGGAGAAGGAGAGAGAGAGAGAGAGAGAGAGAGAGAAAAAAGAGGAAGCTTGTTCCCCCGTGCTTCGCGCACTATGGCCCCGATCAAAAACAAACAGTTCGAGCAGACTCCGGAGTTTCCGGAGAGATAAGAAGAGACTAGAAGGACTTAGTTCTGTGCCTCGTGCATTGTGACACTCCATTAAAAGCGAATCATTTAGAGGAGACAAAGTAGCAAGAGAAGGGACGCATGTATAAAACCAAATGTTCTTTTTACAGGTGTAAAGCAAGTAATAAATGAATATAATGCATGCACATTTACATATCACATTCATTTATTCATATGATATTTAATATAATAAGTATTAAATGTGATGTAGACATAATATCAATATATGAAATATATAAACATAACAATATATTTGATAAGATAGAATTTTGTAATTGCGTATAAAATTGTATTACATGTAATAATTATACATTCCGATGAATACATTAGATGGTAATAATACGAGATTTATATACAAATATCTTTCTTTTGTATATTACAGCAAAAGAATTGCTGTATTATGAAAAAATGTTTGAGTTCAACGTTCTTGTAGAGGTTATGTCTGTCGTCGATAAATGTTTAGAGACACGTGTCTCCAGCAAACATTTACAGATATATTTGCCTGCTAAACATTCTATGGATGCCATGAATGCCAGTAAAAATTCTCTAGAATTGCAGTAGACATTATTAGCTCATACAAATGTCTCTAAAAACCATAAATAGCTTACTGCCAAATCAAATATCTGTAGCGATTTTGAAAGGCAGTAGAAAATCGTAAAATCTCTAGAAAATGATCACTCGGGTAACAAACCATACACTAATCGAAAGATATGGTCAAGGTGGTTAATAAAACGATGATTTTCAGTCACTCAAAGACTACATCATTGTATTAGATGAAGTTAAAGGTCAAATAAATCAAACTTTTAGTTCAGCTCAAATATCACTAAAATCGCACATTTTAGTTACTTAGTTTCTGCAGGTGACTTTTATCGAGACACTGAGGCCAAAAGCAATATGGTCGTCCTGAAACATTTCAATAACTGCTGATCAGCTGCAGAACTAAAAAGTAGAAAAATAATAAGAAACCATATTTAAAATTTGAATCTCCCAGTGGGTCGAGGGTTAAAATTGAAAGATATGCTGAAACCACGGAGATGAAGGTCAACATCTCGCATTGAAAATTCATTCCTTATCAATTTTGGAGGAAAATACTCGAATACATCTACAAATTTCTGATGAATCTGTCAAACTTTGGCACATACCGGTTGGTCCAAAAGTCTTGCCTGGTAATCAAATTTGCAGAAAAGATTGTAATGATCTTTTAAACAATGTAATCGCCGTGAATCAGTGAGATATTATGAAGAATCAGGTGCAAACTGTGAAAATGTTCATGCATCTAATCATTTAAGCGAATGGTCACCCTGATTGTGACACAAAATCACGCGACATTGAATTGAGACATTCGAGGATGACTTTCTTGTATTTCTTGAAAAACTTTTGCAATTAATTCTCTCCGGCTAGCTACGTGCTTTTCATTACAAGCAAAAACTTTACATCTGAGACAACTTCAAAACCAAAAACTGCATAGATTTAGATCAAGCGGTCGTAGCGGACATCAAGGACTCCACGACTAGCCATTCAACGGCCAGGCAATTGGTCGTTCAAGATCTTTCTTGCATTGACATTACAGCGCGCTGCAGCGCCATCTTGGTGATGGAATAGATATTCTTGTCGTCGATCGTATGAGCAACTTTGGTCTGAAAAATGTTGCAGAAACGTTCTCAGCGGATTCCCTCATATGATAGACAATTCGACTTGAATATCCAACGTTAATTCATCTAAGATTTGAGACTTTACAAGGTTGTCATGCCGCACTAGGCTTTTCATTGGCCCAAAACTTCGCACTGTGCTTGTTTGCAACGCAGAGATGAAAACCGGTGGCCGACAACCTTAAGACAGGTCCGTTCCGACGGCCCACAACCTTCAGGCAGGTCCGTTCCGGCGGCCGACGTCCTTTAGGCAGGTCCACTCCGGCGGCCGACAACCCTCAGGCAGGTCCGTTCCGGAGGCCCACAACCTCCAGGTAGGTCCGTTCCGACGGCCCATAACCTTGAGACAGGTCTGTTCCGGCGGTCGACAACCTTTAGGCAGGTCCACTCCGGCGGCCCACAACCTTCACGCAAATCCGTTCCGGCGGCATACAACCTTCAGGCAGGTCCGTTCCGGCGGCCGACAACCTTCAGGCAGGTCCACTCCGACGGCCGACAACCTTCAGGCAGGTCCACTCCGGCGGCCGACAACCTTCAGGCAGGTCCACTCCGGCGGCCGACAACCTTCAGCCAGGTCCGTTCCGGGGGCCGACAACCCTCAGGCAGGTCCGTTCCGGCGGCCGATAACCTTCAAACAGGTCCGTTCCGGCGGCCGATAATCTTCAGGCAGGTCCACTCCGGCGGCCGATAACCTTCAGGCAGGTCCACTCCGGCGGCCGATAACCTTCAAACAGGTCCGTTCCGGCGGCCGACAACCTTCAGGCAGGTCCGTTCCGGCGGCCGACAACCTTCAGGCAGGTCCGTTCCGGCGGCCGACAACCTTCAGGCAGGTCCACTCCGGCGGCCCACAACCTTCAGACAGGTCCGTTCCGGGGGCCGACAACCCTCAGGCAGGTCCGTTCCGGCGGCCGATAACCTTCAAACAGGTCCGTTCCGGCGGCCGATAATCTTCAGGCAGGTCCACTCCGGCGGCCGATAATCTTCAGGCAGGTCCACTCCGGCGGCCGATAACCTTCAGGCAGGTCCACTCCGGCGGCCGACAACCTTCAGGCAGGTCCACTCCGGCGGCCGACAACCCTCAGGCAAGTCCGTTCCGGCGGCCCACAACCTTCAGCCAAGTCCGTTCCGGCGGCCGACAACCTTCAGCCAAGTCCGTTCCGGCGGCCGAGAACCTTCAGGTAGAAAGCCGGAGCAGTTTAGTTATCGTTGCGTAGCAGTTCATCAAGCTGAGCACATATCAATACCTGTTATACAAATTGTACCGAAGAATGTTGCAAATTGATTGTATTTCCTTCTGAATTACGAAATGGTTGTTGTGCTTGGCATTAGCCGTAACGATAATTGATTTTACATCACAATATTTCATATTTGATCACTCGCTCGATGTTCACAAAACATCAGATTCATTTATTGAACATCCACGGAATAGCCAATAAATTATAGAAGATGAAATATCTCAGAAGTTAAATAATGGCTAAGTTCAATGAGCATAACTGAGTGATAGCACAACACCACTGAGAAGTCCTACTTCACCCCTGGGATGAGGGATTGGTCCTTGGATACTCAGTTAGAATACAGGATACAGCTGTGCTGTGATCATGACCTTCGTGGGATTGTTCTGTACACTGCAGCTACAGTGAACGGCAAAACAAGTGCTGCGGATTTTCCACAAACCAGAAGAATTTTGCACAGTCCCATGCTGTTGCGACGGTGGTGAGACTGCACTTAGGAACAAGAGAAGATCGCTGACGATGCAACATTCGAGGCTGTCAACAATATAATTGTGGGGGGGAACAATAGAAGTGGGCACTGGAATAATTAATGAATTATAGAAGATGAAATATCTAAGAAGTGAAATAATGGCTAAGTTAAATTGGCATAACTGAGTGATCAAAGACGTTTTTCAATCGAAGAAATCTCTTGTTTGGTGATAATTTTGCTCATTGTTGAATAAAGTAGGAATAGCCAGCCTGTGCCGGACAGAAATGCAGGACGGTTCGGCCTCGGCCGATGAGACCGGAGGGACCGTCAGCCGGCTTCCATCTCTGTCGCAACGTCAAACAGGAAGGAGACTCATTTATCTGAAGACAAGGACTTTTGATAAACCGCAGAATCGTCGTGCAGCATGAATTAGATGTTTCGTTGTCATCGGTCAGGTTCCTTTCAATTGGTTTTGAAAAAGACAAAAAATGCAGAGAAGGAAATTGTGCTCAATAATTGTATTTTATGTCGCATGTATTTATATGCATCGTAGAAATTGTGGCTTTCAACATTAAATAGAGGGTTAGCATGACTTCACACAAAAGAAAGAGTCTCTTTTCGTCACCGTTGAACAGCATTTGGGAGCAGACAGTGGATAATATTGATGAATGCGGATGATAACCTTCCATTTTGAGAAGTTCCATAGTCCGGCTTATTATTACCATTTCAACTTTAGACAACATTGCTACACAGAGATTTCAATGCTCTCCAATGCATTCGATATCTAGAAACGATCATTACCGACTTTCATGCAGATTCTACTACCTTTGAACCACTCAGTATATTTGCAAATAAGTCAGAAATCTGCCAATAAAATCTTCTGCAGATAGTTCGTTTATAGCATTGGCAAATTCGGACTCACAGTGTAGTCGTGTCCCTTATTGATTCGTAGAAACTAAGTATTGCTTCGAATTCCAGCCTTGATTGATAACACTGTCAAGCAAAGATTTTGTTCATCTGCATTTTTCTACAGTTCTTATACAATTCGAATGTCGTGATCACAAATATAGTGTTCATTTTATCATTCCATCGTTATTTAAGCAATTATACTAGATTTAAGATATTTTTGCTATTTTTTAAATAACACGCATCTCACTTCTCATAATGTAACATCTTCAAGTTTTAATTGGAAAGATATTCATCTCTTATGTTCAAATCTATGATAGATTACTTAAAGCATACTTTGTTCATAGTGTCAGTAGTTTGTGGTGATTCAATCCAGAACAGGTTGGCTCTACGTGCAAGAAGGACCTGTATTAAATAGGTTGGAGTGCAGCAGTTCGATGTTAGTGTCACACATTGTCGTCTCGAATCACATGACGCATTAGATGAAAAGGTGAGATCAAAAGTTGAAGGAAAATAGGATGTCTTATTTCGAAATGTTTCATCTCAGACTGGCATGATGACTGCACGATGTCCAGCTATTGGCTGTGCTCCTGAAAAATGGAAATATACCATGACTACCAGGATCATATCCAACAGATGTGAAAAATAGGCTTATATCGCCGTCAAAACAATCTTGGAGCTACTTCACTGCAGGGGACATCGGTGGAATGTGTTGCAGACTTGAAAATGCTGACGACTATAATGGGTATAAAAATGGATTTTCCAATTATCATTACATGTTGTGTATGTGAGACAGTCGCAAGAGAGGCGATCATTCAAAATGAACATGACCTCAGCGCGGCAATTTTACTTCCGGAGAACAACATGTAATTGATCAACCCAACATTTTAAATGACTTTTCAACCTTCATACTGTGCTCTTCTTGCAGTCTCACGCATAGAAAAACCATTTTCCAAAAACCACGTGACTCTTCCGCCACCAAATTCAGACAGCTTGCGCCTGGATGACATATTTCATTCACACTAAAGAAAGTTCCATAAACGCAGCTACCATCAGAGATCTGAACACTTTTCACGAAAACTATTGATCATCAATGTCATTGTCATGTCATATGTCATTTATGACGTTTGCCATTGTGTGTTTATTGACACTGATTTATTCATTCATATGTGGCATTTATTTCTGAAAATACTTGGTTTCTGAAGGTGACCGTTAACTTTTTTGAGTAGTAGAGTTAATCGAATCATTGAATCCAGATAGTCGGACTGGATTCTTCCCACGTTTCCTAGCTTGTCTGATGTTGCATAGTCACGTGAACTAGAAAATTCAATGACAACAATTGAAAGATATGCATGGACATCATTATTCAAGGGTTTCTTGGAAATCATAAAGACGACCATTATGAGAACTTGATTGAGAGCTTATTGTGATGTTTTACGAACAGTTGAATTGAAACATGCCAATCAAATTGCATTGCCTTCACACTTATTTAGACGGAATGTTTGATCGAATGCTGGAGCTTTCAGTGAAAAACACGAAGCGTTCACCAATACATATAACACAGGCAGCAACGATACAATGGTCAGAGGGAAACATCGATGATGGTGATTATATTTCGTCTCTTCTTCGGAATGATGAAAATGATTTCAAATCAAAACAATTTCCATAGTAGTAAGCCCATTCCAAATTCAAGGACAAAATGTGAAATGCTGAGTCATCAGGCGGACGCAAGGACAAAATGTGAAATGCTGAGTCATCAGGCGGCCGCAAGGACAAAATGTGAAATGCTGAGTCATCAGGCGGCCGCAAGGACAAAATGTGAAAGGCGGAGTCATCATGCCAAGGAGTTGGCCAAGGATGTGTTGGGAGGAATGGGTCCGTGAGGAGAAAACCGCCCCCCCCCCCAACGACTCAACTGACCAAATTGGTCGAAAAGACCAAAGTTGTTCAGAATCATGTGAAACAAACTTCTATCAAGGTTTCAGGTTGAAATTCGTCCAAAAAATTTTTTCGAAAATTTTCACTACGGTGGTCTCGACACTTAGGATTTTTTTTCGTGAAAAAAAAAATTTTTTCAAAATGTTGGAATTGAGCTCCGAGACCCATCCCATCGTGTTTGTCGTCAAAAGTTGGGTCGGTGAAGTTTCGGTGAAAAAACCGCCCCCCCCCCCCCCAACGACTCAACTGACCAAATTGGTCGAAAAGACCAAAGTTGTTCAGAATCATGTGAAACAAACTTCTATCAAGGTTTCAGGTTGAAATTCGTCCAAAAAATTTTTTCGAAAATTTTCACTACGGTGGTCTCGACACTTAGGATTTTTTCATGAAAAAAAAAAATTTTTCAAAATGTTGGAATTGAGCTCCGAGACCCATCCCATCGTGTTTGTCGTCAAAAGTTGGGTCGGTGAAGTTTCGGTGAAAAAAACCGCCCCCCCCCCCCCCAACGACTCAACTGACCAAATTGGTCGAAAAGACCAAAGTTGTTCAGAATCATGTGAAACAAACTTCTATCAAGGTTTCAGGTTGAAATTCGTCCAAAAAATTTTTTCGAAAATTTTCACTACGGTGGTCTCGACACTTAGGATTTTTTCATGAAAAAAAAAAAAAAAATTTTCAAAATGTTGGAATTGAGCTCCGAGACCCATCCCATCGTGTTTGTCGTCAAAAGTTGGGTCGGTGAAGTTTCGGTGAAAAAACGACAGAGTTAGAATGTTCATGAAAATCGCTCTAGCGGGTGAAGCAAGCGTCGGACGGAAAAACAGAGACCAGATTTGGCATCAGCGTGCCATGTTGCACCTGAATGTCATTCATGCTATGTCTCCGAAGTGAAAGGAAGAAAGATGACAGAAGCAGTAAAGTTAACGAATGAATTTTGTTCGCTACGTTTTCATCGACAAAGTCTTCGTGGTGTGATTAGGGACTACATCATCTCCTTTCATCATGAAAAGGCAGACTTAGAATTTGCTATCGCTAAAGGTTACTTCGTTTTCCAACAGCTCATGGACAGTTTGATGAATAAAGATGTGAAAGGACGATTAGTTGCAGAGATTGAATTTGAGAAAGTGACTGATGAACATGCAGGTGAACGTGTAGTGTTTCATTTTGCATCCTATTCTGCAGAGACGATACATGATCCCAAAGATTTCTATCAGCGACACATGGCAAAAATTGCATCTCGACTAGATTCATTTCATGAGCATGGATCCAACTTGCTCCTATGTCGCATTAAACACATTCATATTCAACTCAATGTGTTAAACTAGATTCGACTACAAGATTTGGGAAAAGCATTCATGAGTCAGACGTCCGCGTGCCTCTTTTTCCCTGCCGCAACGAAGTCAGGGGAGAAACGGAGGTCTCTGATTGGTTCACATAGTGTCAAATGTGGATTCGCAGGAGATTATAAAAGCAGACGTCTCCCCATTTTCTCTTCATTTCATTCTCTTGACTTGGAAAGCGTGTGTGACTTGCTGAAGCCATTCTCCCCTCTCAACTTTGTCTGATCAATCCTGTTTGCAAATTTACAAGTGAGTGTAATGACTGTCTGGCCTAAACCCTACCAGCATTTTAGAAGAGAGACGCAGGAGAGTGTGTGGCCGATGACTGTGCAAGCTTATTTTGTTGAACCATTGCCGCCAACCGCCACCTCCACCACCTAGACGCTTTACGTTTAAGTCTTTTAGGGAATTGAAACTCAATTCGGGTCCTAAGCCCAAGACATTAAATTTACTGGACGATGACGAAGACTTAGACTTTGGTGATAAGCTTTAAATCCTGTGAACGCTCCAAAAGGTCCTCTTAAGGGCCACCTCATATGTCACTGCTAAGCTAAGGATTTTCTTTTCTCTGATGATCATGAATGTACTTAGTGGTATTCTTTCGTTACAGACTGCCATGGCCATAAATCCTACTCCAACTGCTGCATCACTGAATCCTCAACATCTCGAGCTGTGGAATCCGAAAATTGAAAAGGTAATTCACGGCTATCCTACCTACAAACAACAAGTGCGCTACAACGGTGTTCTACTCTATCTTCAAACGCCGGCGGTATACTTACCAAAAGTGGATACGCAAGTAAATCGTTGCGGTCAAAACATGAGTATCCCTATTGATAATTGGTTGCGTCAGCAGCTTGACATTTTAGAAGACTTTGTGAGGCAAAAGGCTCTTATTCCTACTGAACTATTACAGTTGTGGCCAGAAAAGAAAACGTCTTATTATAAACCATTATATCGCGGCACTCGCTGCTATATTTTACAAAGCAAGTATTGTAAAGTCACTTCAGGCGTGACAGTTGAACAATCAGTTGAAACAGAATTGTCATCGTTAGGTGCAGGCTTTTATTCATTTCATATTGAGGTGCCTGCTGTTTATGTGGGACCTCATCAATCTGACGGGGATTTGATTTCTCTCAATTTGCGCATTGCTCAAATTCATCATCAACCTGAGTTAACAGGACTTGATCACATTGAGAAAGTCATTGATTCTTGTGTCAAAGAGTGTCAAGAACCTGTCACTAAACCTAAACGTCGTCGCACATCAAAGAAAGATGGTGCTACCACCAAAGAGAAATCTTAAGTATTGTAATCAGTTAGTATGTAGTGAATGTGGAAAACGCGGTCTTGCGAGTTATGTTCAAATAAAACATTGTCATCATGTTGTATGTATCTTTTGTTATGTAAAGGACAGACATCCTTGTAAAGTTCCTGCTCAATGTATTATTTTGTAATGAAGTCTTTTTGATATTGTAGGTTGTCATCTTCATAGACAGTGAGGGAACACCCATGCAGGAATTGAGCGCTATTGCAATGAGAGAAAGTGATCAAACTGTTGTTAGTGTATATCATAGATTTGCCTACTGTCCTCCACACAAAGACGAATGGTAACGACGTCATGTGCATGGACTTGATCCTTCTATTTTGATTCATATTGGATTTGTAAATGAAACGTATTTGATAAGTGATTTCAAACGGTGGCTGTCAGGTCTTCATATTGTTAAAATATTAGGAAATGATTCTGAACGAGAAGCAACAACACTTCAGTTGCACATTGATAATTTATATTTACCATGTTGGGTAGATCGTGTAAGACAAGACTATCATATGCATTGTGATCAAAAGAAGTTTAGAGATGAAATGATTTTTGACATGGCAATATGTTTCGGTGAGAGACACCACCTTTACAGACCACCATCCCATTGTAATACTAGAAATAAAGCTACCTACATTGCAAAACTCTCTTCACGCTGGCATTGTAGTCTCTATGACGTTTATGAACTGTATCTATATTATTGTCAACAGCATGGGTCTATGTAAAACATGTTTTTACTCCTTGTGAATGAATGATGATCATTTTATGAAGTGTATTCTGTACTTGTAAATTTTGTCTGGTGTTGAATAAACTTACAGTGGAACATGATTGTTATTTCTGTTTTATTCATAGTGGAAGTCATTGAAGCAATGTGAAATCTATAGTTACATCGTATATGATGCCGCATCGTACCTTAAGTAACCACATGTGTCATTTGACACTTGATCAACAAGGATTCGATGGATTTTTACAAGATTGGAAACTTACATTTAAAATGAAGATGAATGATATGAAAGTAGTGCTCACTGAAAGCCTTCCTCTCTTCAAAAGATTGATGGAGAGTTTACAACCTCAAGATGTAAAAGGGTAGACTCGTTGCTTATATACAGTTGAAAGATTTACAAAAACCACTTCGTTTTGGATCTTATTGCACAGAATGGATTACTCTTAGTGATCAATTTTATGGTCGTCATATGGAGAAAATTATGGAGAGAATAGCAGAGACGTTGGAAGGAAATGCATACGTTGTTAAACATATCATGATTCAACTGAGTGTGTTTACATCCACGACTTTGTTTGATGCGCGACACATTGTGTAGATGCAATAAAGATTTCTTTTCACTGAGTATTTTGTAATGGTGTATAGAGCAACATGAGTCATTGCGCTTTGTGTATTACTATCGGGCTCTTTGTTAGACAAATGATTGCGTCTTTGTTCGAGAAAAGGGGCGTGTCACAACATGAGTCATTGCGCTTTGTGTATTACTATCGGGCTCTTTGTTAGATAAATGAATGCGTCTTTGTTCGAGAAAAGGGGCGTGTCACAACATGAGTCATTGCGCTTTGTGCATTACTATCAGGCTCTTTGTTAGATAAATGAATGCGTCTTTGTTCGAGAAAGGGGGCGTGTCACTCAAGTCTTTGTGAGGACTAGAACGACTTTGTAAGAGGGAAGGTTTCCACCCACGCAGTCAAAAGTTTACGTGCGATAACTCTTTGTCACATAACAAAGACAGGGAAAACGAGAAAAGGGAAACGCATGTCATTGGAGCTAGGTCTGCTTATAAAACGGACGACTGAGCGCATGGCAATCATTTCCGTCCTTGCGCTAACCATGCAGTTGCTCGAAGCCATCAACGCCTCTGCTCTCGCACTGGGTACACTGAACTCCCTTACCTTACCATCGGATAAAAATGCTTTCAATCAAAAGATAACTCATCATGGAGAAGCCGTAACCATAAAAACTCCAAGTCAACGGATAGATTATCTTAAGATTATGTCAACAAAGCATGGAGTGGCCGTGTGTGTGCCATTAGACTATTGGACACGGTTACAATTCAATACTCTTGAAACATTCCTGAAAGAAAATCTCACCATTCCCAAAGAAATTGTTCGACACAATGGGAAGCGGCCACAAGTTCCCATCATGGAAAGACGATACATGTATGTGCATATGGACAGACACTGTCTCATCATCCATGAAAAGGAGGGCAGCGAATTCGACTTACTCAATTGCAAACCACTCCCCCTTTTGGGAAAAGGATTCTACTCCTTCGAAATTAAAATTCAAACCATCTACATGGGTCCGCGCAGGGACGGAAGGTTGTTTACGTTGAATCCCTATCTTGTCTCCATCACCTTTAAAAATGATGTCCATGTTGATGATGATGATCAACTACAGTAACACTCTCCACACACTGAGAACGCACCATCGGTCTTTATGAGACCAAGGCCTAACGGCCACCGTATCAAGAAAGAAAATGTACACTCACCATGCCACACATGAACATGACTCTCTCTCTCCTTCTTTCTTAGGCATACCATTCTTCACTCAAGTTTTAATCATGTGGAAATTATCAGCATGTCTCCATGTATCATGGAAAAGTCAGTGTGTTACATTTCATGATACGAAACGTCAACTTCAGATAACTCTAGAACGCTTTCATCTACGAAGGTTGCATCGCACTATCCTATCCCACTCTTGCCGTGTCATTAACGTAGGAGACGGCATTGTATTTATTCGCATTCAAGAGATGATTCTACATAATGATCACTGCTACATTGTGATTCCAAAACCCTCATGGGAAAAGTATAAAAGGGAAGTTCACTCCACCCTCATGTCATTTGTGAGTCATGCTCCCCATCCGCATCATCAACGCCATGCGCGAAATGAATCTCAGAAGAGACATCGATTTAGAACAGTTGCATACCCATCTTCCCGATTCAGTCTATCATCGCGGTCGTCCGCAAATGTTGGTCATTCGCATGAGCAACGGTCGAAATCTTCAAATCTTTCGCTGCGGCAAAATCCAAGTCCTAAGAAACCTTTCTCATTTCGTGATGCAGTCCATGTGTTACGAAGTCGTCAAGAAAATGCGAACACTCATGCCTCATCTCCGCCTGAGTCCCCTGACATTGAAGAATATAGTAGTGTCTGTTCAATTGAAGATGTTAGTGAATCTAGCCAACATTAAAACCAGTAATCATTGTATATTTTATGAAACTGAACTCTTTCCTGCTGCTCTGATTCGGAAGTGGCATCCTGTACATATTGCAGTGTTTCACAACGGACATTGTATCATGACTGGTTTACGTGATATCAGTGAAGTAGCTGACATTGTTAAATCTTTAATGCGTTATCTGTATGAGTCACAGTTAATAGAATCGTGTTAATCACATGATGCGTTTTGAATGAGTCACCACAATGAACTATCGTCCACACACGTGTCGGTGAAAAGATCATCAACAAGGTTCTTCGCTTTATGATGAGTCAGTGCTATTTATAGACATGAAATGATGTCCACACACTCGTCGGTGAAAAGGTTGAACAAGACTGATTAGATTCGTATGACTGGTGCCTTACTCCTTCATGAGTCAGAGCTATTTATAGACATGAGTCAACAAAGTGGTTGATGTTTCCTAAGCCGAAGAAATTGCCATGATGTTACATGCGTTGATGAGGATGTTAACTTACAAACTCTAACATGGTTATGACTTTATTTTATACTTTACCTATCTTGCAAATAGTGAAATACTTATGACTTCATTTTATATTTCACCTATCTTACAAATTGTACAAACAGTGAAATGATTTTAACATTAATTCAAACTTTACAATCATCAACTTTATTTCTAACTTTGCAAACGTCAACTTTATTTCTAACTTTACAAACGTCAACTTTATTTCTAACTTTACAAACAGCGAAGTGATTCTAACTTCATTTATATTTCACCTATCTTACAAACAGTGATATGGTTATAACTTAATTTCTAACTTTACAATCATCAACTTTATTCTAACCCTACCCATCTTACAAAATGATTAAAACTTTTACTTCTATCTATTGAGTGAGAATCCCATCTTTATGTCAAAAGGAAAACAACACAGTATGTACATGATATGTTATTCATCATCACAACCGATTTTCATAGCACCACACATAGTTAATACTGATGGTAGCAGAAAACAAAGTTTTTATATCTCACATCACCGGAGAAAACGAAGTCACTGATATGCAGGGAGAAAACAAAGTCACTCATGTGCAGGGAGAAAACAACGTCAGGAAAACCAGTTGATATGTAAGTCATGAGATGAAGTGATCAGGAGTTGGACGCATGTTCCAAGGCACTCACTCACAACGCCCCATAGAAAACGCCATGGAGTAAAAAGCAAAACATCAACCACAACAGAGAGGAAGCATTCATCATCAGACATCGCCGGACGGAGGAGGAGAAAGTTTCTGTCTCTTGGGTGGAGGTAGATGAGTGTCTGGATGGCCGTACGGTAATGAGTGGTTAGGACTCATCCAGCATCGCTTGTCTTCCCAAGCTGAGAGACCTCGTTTCCTAAACGTCGTTGTTCTGACTTGATGCGTCTGAGATTTTAAAATGGTCATTTCTACTTTTTTGATTTTAAGTGAATCTAAGGCATCTTGATAGTCCCTATGTGTCATTTTTCTAACGATTGACTTCGAGATACCTTTCGCCCGTTTTATAGAAAGCTCTGAGGATTTTAGCTTCATGGAGTACATCTTGGGGCGAAGCAAGATCATCTCCTCTATCTGTTTGCCGGCACACTCATCCTTGAAGCAGCCAAGCTTCGCTTTATTTGAGGTAGAGTAAAGCGGATGGTCAGTGGGATAGTTGGAACTATCAAACTTGGGTGCTAAATATTTTAAAATGTCTTCCTGCTTGACTTGGCTCGTAGTTGTCAAAGCTAGGAAGAAGCTGTCTGTATCACCTCCTACTAATTCCACACGTTGGAGAAGTGGACATGTCTTAAAAGTGTGGTAAAATAACTTGTACATTTCTAACTTGGAGTGATCCAAGACAGCTTGACCGACATAAATGGGCTTACAAAGTTCTACTTTAGATTTTAACATTTTAAAACCAGTGATGTCTTCGGAAATGACATCATGGTGGCAAAACAACGGCGAGCGACATAACTTGATACTCGTTTCCGGATCAGTTACGATGCGATAGTCCATGCGCTTTCTTACATCCTCCATGGTTTTACCAAAGAGGGCATTATTCTTAAATTTAAAGAAGTCCTTTTCGAAAGGATTCTTGGATTCAGCCCGTTTCTTGCTATTAAATTCTATATACGGTTTTAGAAAGGGCTTCTGCTTAAACTGGATAGCGCGATGGACTTTATCAAGTTGCATCCCCATACCTAGATAGAATTTGAGGATGGAATAGTGCACGATGTAATGCTGCTTGTTCAATTGGGTGAGCAACAACTTCCTAGTGGCTTTATACTTTAAGTCATTTTCCGCCTCATACTGCTTATTGTGTTCTTCCATAAAGGGAGAGAACATATCTGGACTGACTATGCCAGATTCGGGTGCGAGAGGAAAATCAACGGTCCTATTCTTAATGCAGTCTGGATAGATGAGGTCGACTTCAAATAAATAACCTATGTCGGCCTCATCTCCCAGTGCCATGATGTGTGCTGGATTGGAGAAGTATTCAATGTCATGGGGCTCTACCCATTGGAAGTCAGACTGTGGCAAAGGCTTGGAGAGTGCACTCCCATACAAATTATTTTGGTCTATGTACATTAAATGTGTGGTCGATCCTATGTCTTGGGTGTTGTTGACAACATGTTTGTTGACAAATGTTAAGCCACCCCTAATACCACGTTCAAATAACGTGTACATTTCTGCATCTTGCAGTAAATGAATGCTCTCTTTCGTCATCTTGAAGGCTGACTGATAGGACAGACCCGGCAGACTAACAAAATGGATGGGGTCTAAGGCGTCCTGTTCTAATGTGACTTTCCTAAAAGTCTCAAACACGTCAGCCAACAGATAGACGTCTAATTTTAAGTAGGCAAGCATGTAGTCACCAAAAGTGCGACATCCAAATTCTAACCATGCTTGCTCCGCATGCCCATAATCATCCAGCGAACAGTCCTCACCGTCAAATCATTTTTAAATTTATCGATGGACGGAAGGGATGTCTCCTTCAATGTATCCATTGAACTAAAATAACTATAAGGAAACACCCCTTTCCGCCGTATCAGACTGTCACTTATGTTGGGATAGTCTTTCTTTAAATGTTGAGTGAGGGGAAGTGTTTCTAAATTATTAGCCAATGCGGCTAAGGAAGAAGACATAAACTGGAAACTGTCTAGAAACTTTATGTCATAGAAGACAGGCTTCCCCTCCTTCGTCTTATCGACTTGGACTTTAGCAGTGATGCACATAAATTTTTCCTTACTTTGTGCAATCACTTTGGATGACCAGGATTTCATTTTACCGAATCCATGGCGAATGATGATGTGAGCATCATAACATTTAAAGTTATGAAAGATGACGGGAAGCGTTCGCCGTTTGAGCCTAAGTCTCATATTGCATTTACTGCATAAGGCAGACCTAAATTTACCACTGAGATGGCAATGGTCCCTCACTTTCTTATGTTGCTGATCATCAAAGGATGAACAGCAGCGGGGACATTCCGTGGTCCTATCAAACTTGATTTTATCGGCTTCTGTGAAGCACATGGGTTTCCTAGTTAGCTCCGTTTCATAGCGTTGATGAAAACGGGCTTTCCTATCTAAAAAGTTGAGGAAGTTTTCAACACACTCCTCGCCTTGCCACACATTCATCTTATTTTGGTTCCTATAATATGGATGCCAGACTTCATAGCAGGCAATGGCTGCTGGCTCATGACTTAGGTCTTCTTGTTCAATATAACATTCAATGTCCGCATAGATGGTACATATGGGACTGAGCTCATTGCCGTTTTCTTCATACCTATAAAATTTATCTTTGGGCATGACTTCCATTTGAAGTTTACCCCGAGAGCACCACTCGTAATGCTCTTCAAAAAATGCTTTTGATGTGAAACGCCGTGTGCAGCGATCACAGTAATAATGTTTGTCATCATAACTTTGTTGGTGGTGATACAATCTAGAAATTTTAGGAATGCCACAATAATGCCATTCTGGGTGGTTGTCGCTATACACTAGGAGAAGATTGACAACCCGGTCGAAGTTACTTTGGCGATTATTATACCTAACGCCCTTCAGACCTTTTTCCCACAGATGGATGACAATCTTAATATTATTCAACTTTTCAAATTGGGCGATGCCTTTAAAGTCTAATGTGTTGACATCTAACCCGTCAAACTTAAGCTCATCCTCCCATTCACGATAGTGAGTGATTCGTTCACGATGCACCCTTATATCATTATAGTGAAGAATGGAGAGGACGGCATACTTGAAACACTGGGACTGACATTCTACATTGATGACAGCCTTTTTGTCAGCCAGTGCTTTGGGGAGGGTGAAACAACCGCTCCCTTGTAAATTTTCTAAAAGATTTATTTTGATGTCTACCTTCTCTATCCCATCAAAGACCAGACCGCTGTCTCTTTCATTAAATTTATTTAAGTTGTTGACGAGATAGGTCGCATGTCTCTCTACCCACTCGTTTACATCACCTATGAGATCAGCAGCACAGGAGGCTATCCTAATGGTCACAGTGGACTCTACTTCTCCCGTGCTACTGTCTACCTTATTGAAACGAGCAGTGAGATAGAACATGCCCTTAAGTAAAAATCTATCTAAGCTCGCCAACATTTGATGAATTAAGCCTATATGATTCATCAAGAAAGGATGAATGTCCTGCACAGCTTCAGAGCTTTCTAACTCATAATCGCGAACGAGCCTCTCAAGGGAAAACTTGCTCAGCCTTAGAGTGACGTTGTTGTCAGTGTAAAGCTCAGTGGAATGTGTGTGACAGAGTGTGTGCGAAGAAAGAACAAACTCTGTAGGAAAGGTCTTCTGACACGAAGAACAGGAAAAGCCGACGTGTGATGAAGGATGCTTCCTACCTGTTGTTGTGGGTGGTTGCCTCACACTGCCACAGGAACCGCCTTCGATGTGGACTCGCAAGTTGGTGTTGTTGTAGAACGTGCGTCCACAACCTTCACACTTGGACCGTTGAGGGATCAGTCGCCGCTTTCCTCCCCTGCAGGCACGGCCAGCAGTGTGACGTCTCAAACTGTAAGCTGAGGCGAAGACCCTGTCACACCGCTGGCATCGAAAGTCCTTCTTTTCGACTTCCATCTCCCTCTCCTCTCCGACGATCTCCAACTCCATTTCCTGCTCCTCCAACAATCTCTCCACCGACTTGACTGAGAGGAGAGGGAGGTCGGCCGCTGCAGGTGCTGGTGGCGATGCAGGGATGATGATGGGACGGGAGGGAACGTCACCGTCCAGGAGAACCGTCGCCAGATCTGTTGAGAAAAAGAGAAAAGAGATTAGTAACATGATCAGCATTTCAAGTTTGAAGTCTTAGCCCCCTATTTCCCAATCACGACTACTTACCATCTAAGGACTGTAGCTCCGGCAGCAAGGATGGACGCGGAGGAGGCAGGAGAGGGACACGGGCCGAAGGTGGAAGGGTCCTTGGCTTTGGTGTCGGAGGGATGTGGCGACGGGGAGCAGGGACTGGCACAGGTACCGGTGCTGGCGGCGGTGGAGGTGGGGCAATGGCCGAGGTCGATGGATGGTAGGGCGTTGTTTGGTTGGCAGTGGTGGTGGAGCGGGAAGGTAGGGCCGGAAATTCCTCGCGGTATTTCCGCCTCGCGGCTTCCTCCCACTTCTCCTGCCTTGCCAAATCTGTAGAGAGGAAAAAAGAGATGAGATTAGAGGTTGTGGAGACAACAATGATGGTGAATGAACTATACGGATACAGAAGTGCTAAAACATGACAGCATTAATCCATCAAGATACTTACACATTCCAAGTCGCTCGTAGGCTTGTCCGATTGCTTCTACAGGGACGGACTCCCCATTGACGAACGATTCTTGCACTGAAACGGAAGAAAAGAGGGTGGTGAGAGATTTCACCTAAACACATCACAATGCATTTTTTTTTTTCGAAATGTTAGTTTCGGTTTTGAAAATCATGGAGTAGGGAGAGGTTAGGGGTCTTGTATTTCATTGAAAATTAATAAGGACATGATTCCTACCCTCTTGATGTTATTTAGAGGTTTATGAAAATTAATTCTTACGTTCAACACACACACACACACATGCAAACCTAATGGTGTTAGTTAAAGAATTTTATTAGCACAACCTGTACCTCATCCTTGCCCCATTGCACAAAAACTTACATTGCTTAATCGTCTTCCTCTCCTTCTCAGCACAGACGCGATACTCTTCGATTTTCGTAAACTCCATTTTGGTAGATAAGGTTTAATTAGACTTTGTCAACGCAGATTTCAATCACTGAAAAGGAAAGATGAGAATCGTTTCATTTGCCTAGTCAACGTTTATCATGGGAACAATCATTGAAGTAACATCTAATGAGTTACATTTCACTCTACTCCATATCATAAAGACTAACCTTTGTCGAATGGCTAAAGTACTCTGACCTGGCGAGAGAAAGCGTCACGTTGAGTATGAAGTCGAACGCCCAACATGAGCAACGGCTCAGAGGTTTCGGTCTAACAAACGACGAACAACCCGTGCAACGCAATCCCTCTACGGCAGTACCCGCCGTCCCGAAGGAACGCTCGAGCAAAGGAGGTATTACAGCGATGATATGTTTTATGAGCAGAAGATGTGATAGCAAGAGACTATTCAACTTGATAGCAAGTCAAAACAACCTGATAGCAGGAGCTCACCGACACTCACCTTGTGAAAGATAAATGTGAAGAGCAGAGCTGGTGCACTGCCTTTTATAAGATTTTCCTAAGCGGTGAATGGATCAGACCTCTCGTCCAATCACAGACGAGCTAGATTTCCCGATGTGCGCACGCACATTTGTAACGCGTTATTGAAATCGTGTTAGGCAAAAATGTTGTTTAGCAATAGACTCAAGCATGGCACCTGAAGTCAATACATTGAAACATGATGATTGCACGATTCGTTTTCATCAAGAGTGCTTTGGAGGCTTAATACAAGATTACATCCTTGAGTTTCAAAGGGAGGAGACAGAATTGGAAGCATGTTTAGACTACACACGAAAAATATTTACGGAGTTGATATCTTATTTCAAAGACAGTCTCATCAAGGCTCATTTAACTGCACATGTCAATTACATTCATTTTCCAGAAGGTGAAGTAGCGGAAAGTGTTGATTTTCAATTTCGTTCCTATGGACAAGAATATGTTACTGATGCTTCTGAGTTTTATACACGACATCTGCGGAAGATTATTTCTCGTATGGACAACTTTCATGGTTACGGCGATCATTTGCTTCTGAATAAAATAAAGCATATTGTCATTGCTATTAGTAAAGTGGGTTTCAATGATGTTAAATCAAAGACCAAATAAAGTATTTTTTCATGATATTTGTGTTGTGCTAAACTTTCTAATGCTGCTGTGAGTTCAGTCAGTCATAAATTTCAATGATCAAACTTTTCTAACTATACATCAACCTGTGTTGTAGTAAAACTTTTACAAACCATGATACACTTTCTGACTAGACTTACGAATACAACGTCAATGATCAAACTTTATTTTCACAAACATCTTTATTTTCACAAACATGAGTTGTAGTAAAAACTAGTTGACTACACTAACGCTTTTATGACATGTGTGTTTCATAAAACATCATGATCAAACTTTTCTAACTATACATCAACCTGTGTTGCAGTAAAACCTTTGTACAACATGTTAGTTTCTGATGACACTGACAAGAGCTTGTTCACTAGCAAAGAGAGAAGTCTGTGATGTGTTGCGTGTGGCGCATGAATGTCCTCCCTTCATTCCATTCATCAGTTCTGCTTGTCTCTATCACGGAGACGAAAAATTGCAAACATGACGCAGAGAGGTTTCACAAGGATTACCATTGCCCACGTCCCGTGCAGCTACGGACTTCACCGCTGTCTCGAAATCACCCACAGGAAGTATCACACCGAAAATCGTGCACCGTCCATGACTTGATCGCCAGACATGAAAACCGGTGGAGTTGGTAAGAGGTTGACAGACTTTGATCAGCTTGATAGCAAGCCGTAGAGAGCTTGATTCACCAGCGTTTTGCAATGGAGATGTTTAGAGGCCACCCATGACAAGATAGCTAAGACTCAACCGATTGGCGTTCAAAGTGCTACGTTGAGAACTGTGTCAAATGCCCAACATGAGACATGAGTTGTCCCAGCGGTTACGGTCTAAACTATGACACACTCCCTTGCCACACTTATCACTACGGCATCGTCCGCCGTCCCGAAGGAACACCCTGTCAGTGGAATATTACAGCAAAACTCTCCGTGTCTTGCTCGCTTTCAGTGAAAAGCTGCTTGTAACATGAGAAGACTGGCTCAGACATCATTAAAAATCATCTAGTTGACTTCAGCAGGGTCGAAAACCCCAGAAAACCTCCAAAACTAGTGAATTTAAATTTTTCAACTTTTTAGCACTACTTACAACATTTTATAAGTAGTCTATCACTTAGAGCAGGTCAATAGCAACCGAACCTTTTTTGAATCAAGTCAAACGGACTTGTAGAAGCAAAGTTACAAGCCTTTAAAGTTTTGGAGTCTTTTATGGCCTGGAGACGAAGGCCATCTCCTGGCGAACCTCTAAGTCTGACGCCTTAGCTGAGTTCAGCAATGAAATTTTCTAAGTCGGTTTCTTACAGAAACTCGGAATTTGGAATGTCCGAAGCTATCATCGGAGCTCAGAGAGACGACCTACCTCTGACAATCGCTCTCGTCTTAATGACAAGTCTCTCTCGGTTCCCAGCTTATATAGTGTGTGGCGATCAGCTGATGACGTAACACCCATCATCCAAAAACTTTAAACCCGTCTATCTCCGGTTCTAGTGCTCCGATTGACTCCAAATTTTGAGTGTCACGTTTTCTCGCTCTCCCCTTTCATTTAAGACATCCCTCGACCCTCTACGATGACCAGAAGCCGAGATGAAAAAACTCGTTTTTTCAAAAAGTTCCAGAATCTTGGAAAATGCACAAAAACTCGATTTTTAACAGGCTCTCATTTAGAAACGGAGCCTGTCACGCATCTGAAAAGAGGAGATCCTAGAGAACAAAGTGCGGTCTTGCCGCTAAAAGAAACCCGAGCTCTTCATTCACTTCCAATCCTCCACAATTCATCGTCCAAGTTGGCAAAAAAAAAAAAAAGCGACATTTCACATTTGGACTTGAAAAAATCCTAAGTGTCGAGACCACCGTAGTGAAAATTTTCGAAAAAATTTTTTGGACGAATTTCAACCTGAAACCTTGATAGAAGTTTGTTTCACATGATTCTGAACAACTTTGGTCTTTTCGACCAATTTGGTCAGTTGAGTCGTTGGGGGGGGGGGGGGGGCGGTTTTTTCACCGAAACTTCACCGACCCAACTTTTGACGACAAACACGATGGGATGGGTCTCGGAGCTCAATTCCAACATTTTGAAAAAATTTTTTTTTTTTTTCACGAAAAAATCCTAAGTGTCGAGACCACCGTAGTGAAAATTTTCGAAAAAATTTTTTGGACGAATTTCAACCTGAAACCTTGATAGAAGTTTGTTTCACATGATTCTGAACAACTTTGGTCTTTTCGACCAATTTGGTCAGTTGAGTCGTTGGGGGGGGAGGGGGGCGGTTTTTTCACCGAAACTTCACCGACCCAACTTTTGACGACAAACACGATGGGATGGGTCTCGGAGCTCAATTCCAACATTTTGAAAAAAATTTTTTTTTTCACGAAAAAATCCTAAGTGTCGAGACCACCGTAGTGAAAATTTTCGAAAAAATTTTTTGGACGAATTTCAACCTGAAACCTTGATAGAAGTTTGTTTCACATGATTCTGAACAACTTTGGTCTTTTCGACCAATTTGGTCAGTTGAGTCGTTGGGGGGGAGGGGGGCGGTTTTTTCACCGAAACTTCACCGACCCAACTTTTGACGACAAACACGATGGGATGGGTCTCGGAGCTCAATTCCAACATTTTGAAAAATTTTTTTTTTTTTCACGAAAAAATCCTAAGTGTCGAGACCACCGTAGTGAAAATTTTCGAAAAAATTTTTTGGACGAATTTCAACCTGAAACCTTGATAGAAGTTTGTTTCACATGATTCTGAACAACTTTGGTCTTTTCGACCAATTTGGTCAGTTGAGTCGTTGGGGGGGGGGGGCGGTTTTTTCACCGAAACTTCACCGACCCAACTTTTGACGACAAACACGATGGGATGGGTCTCGGAGCTCAATTCCAACATTTTGAAAAATTTTTTTTTTTCATGAAAAAATCCTAAGTGTCGAGACCACCGTAGTGAAAATTTTCGAAAAAATTTTTTGGACGAATTTCAACCTGAAACCTTGATAGAAGTTTGTTTCACATGATTCTGAACAACTTTGGTCTTTTCGACCAATTTGGTCAGTTGAGTCGTTGGGGGGGGGGGGGGGCGGTTTTTTCACCGAAACTTCACCGACCCAACTTTTGACGACAAACACGATGGGATGGGTCTCGGAGCTCAATTCCAACATTTTGAAAAAATTTTTTTTTTTCACGAAAAAATCCTAAGTGTCGAGACCACCGTAGTGAAAATTTTCGAAAAAATTTTTTGGACGAATTTCAACCTGAAACCTTGATAGAAGTTTGTTTCACATGATTCTGAACAACTTTGGTCTTTTCGACCAATTTGGTCAGTTGAGTCGTTGGGGGGGGGGGGGCGGTTTTTTCACCGAAACTTCACCGACCCAACTTTTGACGACAAACACGATGGGATGGGTCTCGGAGCTCAATTCCAACATTTTGAAAAATTTTTTTTTTTCACGAAAAAATCCTAAGTGTCGAGACCACCGTAGTGAAAATTTTCGAAAAAATTTTTTGGACGAATTTCAACCTGAAACCTTGATAGAAGTTTGTTTCACATGATTCTGAACAACTTTGGTCTTTTCGACCAATTTGGTCAGTTGAGTCGTTGGGGGGGGGGGGGGGCGGTTTTTTCACCGAAACTTCACCGACCCAACTTTTGACGACAAACACGATGGGATGGGTCTCGGAGCTCCATTCCAACATTTTGAAAAAAAAATTTTTTTTTTTTCACGAAAAAATCCTAAGTGTCGAGACCACCGTAGTGAAAATTTTCGAAAAAAATTTTTGGACGAATTTCAACCTGAAACCTTGATAGAAGTTTGTTTCACATGATTCTGAACAACTTTGGTCTTTTCGACCAATTTGGTCAGTTGAGTCGTTGGGGGGGGGGGGGGGGGGGGTTTTCTCCTCACGGACCCATTCCTCCCAACACATCCTTGGCCAACTCCTTGGCATGATGACTCCGCCTTTCACATTTTGTCCTTGCGGCCGCCTGATGACTCAGCATTTCACATTTTGTCCTTGCGGCCGCCTGATGACTCAGCATTTCACATTTTGTCCTTGCGTCCGCCTGATGACTCAGCATTTCACATTTTGTCCTTGAATTTGGAATGGGCTTACTACTTTCCATAGTTCACTATCAACGTCAGTTTAGCAGCAATATTCCAGATCTCGTCTATTCTTCATTTTTGATATTCTAATTAATCACAATCCGCATTTGTATTCACATTTATCAATAGATAAAGTACCTAATTTAATCTTAAGCACGATTACGATAAATATAAAATCGAGAGATTCTAAACATATTACATTAACCAAGGTTGGGCCAAAACTTGGGGTCAAAACCCATATCCCACGGTGTGCCTGAATCCACTTTTGGTCGAAGGAATTAGAACTCAAAATATTTTCGCTGCATGGATGAGATTAGGCTTGTAGAAGTTGATTAAAACAAAAATTAAAAAAATCGATCGACGTCTTTATGAATAATTTGATTTTTTCGTTTTTTTACCTTTTTTCTATTAATGAATAATAATAATGTTCTAATAATTGGTCGAAGGAGTTAGAACTCAAAATATTTTTGCTGCAAGGATGAGAGTAGGCTTGTAGAAGTTGATTAAAACAAAAATTAAAAAAATCGATCGACGTCTTTATGAATAATTTGATTTTTTCGTTTTTTTACCTTTTTTCTATTAATAAATAATAATAATTGTTCTAATAATTGGTCGAAGGAATTAGAACTCAAAATATTTTTGCTGCAAGGATGAGAGTAGGCTTGTAGAAGTTGATTAAAGCAAAAATTAAAAAAATCGATCGACGTCTTTATGAATAATTTGATTTTAGTACTTATTATATAGCTAATTGGATTAATTTTATCCAATTAAAATTATTGGTGACGTCAATTGATTGCGTCAATTGTCATTCTGTTGATAGCGTTTGCTCGCGGTCTCATGCCATTACTTCAGTGACATTCGTTCAATGCCGTGCTTCACATTGCAGTTCAATATGCCGAACAGTACGAGAAATCACGACGAATGCAGGAAAGCTGTGCGTCTGCTGTGTTTCAGCAAAACGAAAGTGATGAGAAACATTTCTTCACAAGCTCAAAATATCATTGAAGAATTTTTGTCGAATTATCGATTGTTTTATTACTTACATTATTAAAAAGTAGTATAAAATTAATCCAATTAGCTATATAATAAGTACTAAAATCAAATTATTCATAAAGACGTCGATCGATTTTTTTAATTTTTGTTTTAATCAACTTCTACAAGCCTACTCTCATCCTTGCAGCAAAAATATTTTGAGTTCTAATTCCTTCGACCAATTATTAGAACAATTATTATTATTCATTAATAGAAAAAAGGTAAAAAAACGAAAAAATCAAATTATTCATAAAGACGTCGATCGATTTTTTTAATTTTTGTTTTAATCAACTTCTAGAAGCCTAATCTCATCCATGCAGCAAAAATATTTTGAGTTCTAATTCCTTCGACCAAAAGTGGATTCAGGCACACCGTGATCCCAAGCCCAAGTTTAAATAAATGAATGAACTCAATTAAACGAAGTGCATTCTTTGTATTTTGTGCTGCCATAAAGATTCTTCTATAGGCCAAAATTCCTATTGAGCCCATGAGAAGTGTGGTATTAGTGGGAAACGATTTATTATTACAATAATTGTAATTAGTAGTCTAAGTACATGTATTACGTCAAAAAGTTTTCTTTTAATTTAACCTACACTGATATACTGACTAACTGAGGATCTTTGATTTAATTATGATTCAGTTACACAGTGCTCATAGCAAAGCAATTGTTTTCATTTTATCATTCAGAAATATAAACAAACTTGATAAATATTATAGCTGCGCAGTAAGTGCATGCTGAAACATATTTAGAATGCGAAATCGGAATGAATTTATTTTTGGATAAATGTCGGCTATCGCAGGTAGAAAGTCAAAGGTGCGAAGATAACTGCGATGAATATATGAAATATGCGGAATATGCAAAAATTCAATATGCACAAATGCAACAAAATACATGTATGCTCACAGTAGATACAATATGTATGAACTTTCAATGCACGGTATTGTCAAACTAAGAATGAAATAGCTAATAATCACAAGCATTTCATTTTTCAAATATTCTGTGAATCCATTGGAAATTTGATAAAATATCAGAACTTTATGCTCTTATCCTGCAGGTCTCCTAAAATTCAAATCAAAATATTAATTTTTGTAACTTGATCTGTATATTTTCAGCATTAACAGAAAACCCAAGTTTTGTATCACTTACCCAAGGCCGATTCAAAACCCAAGGTCCAACCTTGCATTAACCCCATCAGTAACGGGCGATTTTTAGCGTCGTAGGACCGGGAGGGGGGGACAGTCCCCCCTCAAATTTTTCATGTTCCGATAAATGAAACTTTTTGAAAATAGGGTTACCACATATTTCGAGTCTCCTATTTCGAATGTTAGTGCATAATTTGCATGATTCGAAGATCTTTATGCCAAAAATTCAAATTTAGAATTTGTCTTTTCATTTTTCATGAATCTATGTATTTTTTGACTCTTCAAAAATTGTTCATTGCAACTAAAGTATTTATGCAAACTTTTACTCAAGTATATCTATATGGTGTTATAAGCATAATATTCTGTGTTAATTTTAGCAGTATGAAAAGCAATTTGAAATTTGAACGAAAATAATGTCTTTTCATGTATCATTGCATTTTTCTATCTTTACAAATGTTTTGTTGTGTTAACTAATTCGCTGTTAAGACAATGTCATGATACATTCCGAATGCAATCTTTCGAATGATGATGCGTATTTTGCATTCTTCTGTGGGTTTCATATCTAAAAATTCATCAAAACTTCATATTTTCACATTTTACATTTACCTGTACATGTACACATGTTGGGAGATAAGATGAATGTGTGTGTTGACAATTTTGAATTGCGCATGCATCAACATCATGTAAATATGATACAGAAACATTATATCAATAATAGTCAATGCTACTCAAAATGAAATCCATCAATTTTCAAAAACGTACTTTTATAAATGACCTTTAAAACTGACCTTACAGTCAGTCAATTTTGCCCAAATTTTGACTGAAAGTTCAACATTCATACAAGCTAAAAGTCAGAAAAAATTGAGCTTATATCTGACTTATTTTAGGAGATATAAAAAGAAGTTGATGAGGGCCCCGCGGTCCTGATAGGGTAAAGGTAACAAGAAACCTTCAATTTCGTGTTTTTCAGTGTCGAATTGACCGACGTAAAATTCTTAAATAAGTTCATCAAATGCATCATATTTGTGTTCTTTTTATCATGAAAAATGGACAGTTGAAACTTTCCAACATCCTGCAATTAGCCAACAGTGAGTGAAATTTAAAAAGATTTACTTCAGATTCTTCTTCTCAGCATCGAATTAACCGGAATCAATATTCATGAAGGGCAACATGTCGCAAGTACGCATGTAGATGTTCGTATTATTTCTATTTGTAGAATAAACAATCAGAGAACTTTTGGACGCCCTGCAATTATTGAGCAAACGGTGGAATCAGAAAACTGACTTCATTTTCATGTTTCTCACGGTTGAATCGGCCAGAAACAATGAGAATGTCTGGATAAACTGATTTTTTTTGAAAATTTGTTTACTAGTGTTTTCAATGATCACCAATGACTACTTATTGCAATGCACAATGACCTGCCCGGCCGTGTAGACGGATCTGCATATTCTATAAATACACCTTACAAGATGGTTGAAAGTTGTCGAGGATGAACAATACAAAAATGATTTGTGTGCAGTCTTTCTGCCAACAAGATAAAATTGATGCAGCGGTGTATGGAGAAAGCCAAGTGACATGAGTTTCAGCAGCTGTGGGCAGCGACTATGATGGAACAGAAATGAGAACAAACATTGGTCTCGCAAAGCCACAGAGAGAGAGAGAGAGAGAGAGGAACCCCAGAGATCTACACTCCGACAGCCACACACCAACGAAAATGCTACGGTAACCAAAATTAGCAGTGGAAAATAGGTGTTCTATGAAGCCAGAAGGGCAAGAAAATGTAGAAATCAGAGGCCGCGAAGCGTATACGAGGATTTCCACGATTTTCTAGCCAGCTGGATTCATAGAATGGCTTATCCTCTAGATCTATGGCAAATGTCCGATAACCAGCAATGTGACAAAACGAATATTTCTATGAAAATTTCTCTTGCCCTCCCAGAAGGTCAAGGATAAAAATAGTGCCCTGCGACATTTTTCATATCATGGCAGATTGCTTCACAGATTTAGAGGATAACCGGCTTCGCTTTAATTTAGCTTTCTCAATTCGACAAAACTGCAAACTGAAATAAATCAGAAAAATTCGGTAGTCTCTTTCATTCATAAATCCTATGAGCGATTTCACACATGCAAACGGAAGCATGTAAATCATAAATCATGCAAA
Source organism: Prostheceraeus crozeri (assembly GCA_907163375.1). NCBI lineage: Eukaryota > Metazoa > Platyhelminthes > Polycladida > Euryleptidae > Prostheceraeus > Prostheceraeus crozeri. The sequence goes on along the minus strand of CAJQUW010014239.1, from coordinate 191,493 downwards.
CATGTAACTTTGAAAGCAGGCAAACATAAACACGAAATAAATTTGCGGTAGTGTAAATAAGAAATGCATTAACCGAACGATCAACGTGCAAGAAAACTGATAAATAAGTTAAAACAAGTTTTAAAAAAATAATGAGTTGAATAAGTTATAAATCTACATATATAAATAAACTTTCTTTTTTCAAAAATATATTTAAAAACTCCGACTATAACAGATAGGAATGACACTAATATCATATACTCGCATCAATCTTCCATAGAAAAAAATCATAGATTGTTCTAGATTCAGTTTTTACTTTGAAAACATGATAATTAAAGATCTGTTTAAAAAATGTAGCCATGATATGCTAAATGAACATTTGAGCGATACAAACAGCCACAAACGTGTTGAAAATTGACACATAAATTCAACCATTAACGTTATTAAGAAATTCTGTAAAACTTTTCATAACTGTTTATATAAGAATGAAGTAGATTTTATCAGCAAATTTAATCCATCTTCTCCATTTCTATGTGGAGGTGCACAAATTAGCAGATACCTTTAATGATATACCCTTTGACGATTTCGGCTATGTTAATTTAGAGTTAATTGCCACTAGAATTATAATTTAGACCTATCATATCCAGCAGATATGCTTCAACAAGCAATCTGAGCTCCTTTTTGGATGATATATTGAAGCCCATAAGTTGGCGAGTTTCTGTAAAGACACATTTCAATCTCTAACAATAATTCCAGAGAATATAACCTCACAGGCCTTAGTAACTTTCCATATTGTGTCGTTATACACGAATATTGATAACACTGTGGTTCCAAGCCATTGAATATTGGATCCATAAGCATAATGATGAAATAAATGAAAGATTTACAACAGATTTTATACTAAATGGAATTGAGATAATCCTCACTAATAATTATTTCACTTTTGACGATCTAACTTATCTCCAAGTATCAGGGACATTCATGGGTACTCGCATAGTTCCAACATATGCTACTTTGACACTTGCAAGATGTATTCCTTTGCTAAGACTATGACTCCGTCCGTCTCGATTATAACGTATTTCATAATTCTTGGATTCGCTATTTAGATGATTGTTTCATCTTGTGGAGAGATTGTTTTGGAGATATTAAAGATTTTCATGTATTTTTGAATAGTCTTAACAGTAGAATCAAGTTTACTATGGAGAAAAGCTATGAAACAATCAATTTCCTTGATGTTTTGATAAATGAAGACGTTGAGAGACTTCAAACTGACATACATCACAAGAAGCCTACAGATAGTTACAGTTATTCACCATTTTACTCAGCCCATCCTCGTCACATCATTCGCAACATACCATATACTCTGGCAGGACGAATAACTCAAATAGTATCGAATGTTTTCAACAGAAATAAACGACATGTGGAAATGAAATTCAAGCTAAAACAACTGTGTTATCCCCATCAACTTGCAAACGATGCGATAACAAAGTCCCTTCTCGAGGGCAGGAATGATAGTGTAGACAATAATGAAAAGACTATTCATTACATTGAAACATACAACCCAAATTTAAAGTTTACAGCAGCATAGTTTCTCCGGTATTCTCAGCCTTAAAACTAACTAAACCCTTTTCTGATTATCGAATTAGACCGACATATAAGCAACCTCCAGCATTGCTACGAATCCTACAACATAACAACAGGAAAACAGTGATGGGAGTCAAGAATGGGGAACATTTAAACTTTCCTCTTCGTTAGATAAACGTTGAAAAAAGTTATGCAAGCAATTTCAATTTAAGTACACAAATTATCAGAAAGTTACATTATTTTCTTGATGAATTTCTTTCAGCCAAATATCATTTACTTGCACATTTCAAAATGATTTCATGATATTTACATTCGACTGATCCTCGGAGACAGCCAATTTTGATAACTGTGCAGGAAAATACTAGAAAATTGAATTTTTAAAAGAAAACATTTTTACTAGAAAGAATTTTTAAAAGACAGTTGATTTCACTAATTTTTGAATTTATGAAGAAAATATTGCTTCATATCTTGATAGCAGCGATAGCATTTGATTTTCTTCAAAACGCAGCAGTCCATGTCTAAAATAAGTTTTCTAGTTTTTCAAAAACAGCGAGATGGAATCACATAATTCTATAGTGGCGGAATGCAGAGCTCATCAAAAATTAATTGAATTTCAATAGTTGATTGCTTAGTTTTCCAATGACAAGAGAATGACTGCTCTTAAAGAAATTTCATTTTGCTGTCACGGTCTTCCACTATGTTTAAATCAAGTCTACAATTTCCAGTGTATGACTATTGCGCCTCTCCAACCTCGACAGAAGGACTCATCCGACAAAGCACTCGATGGCTAGAAGCTATTGCACACGAATTTGAATAGTTTCTGCATGCTTTTCCAAGATAGCTGGAATATCTAACCTGAGCTACCTTGATTACAAGCTGAGTCAAATTAAATGTCCCTATTTTTGAACGTGTTGTAGATCAATGATTACATACGATATACCATTTTAGATTTTTTTTAGAAATAAAGAATAGGAAATAATAAGTAATAATAAAATAAAAAGAATAAATAAAGAAAATAGGCACATTTAATTTTAGACTCACCCTGTACGATAGGCGCTTCCACAGTCAACCACATTGTTTAAATTAGAGTCTATGAAAGTGATGACGTGAATGCTATGTACAAGTAGTACGATGAAGCGTGACTATGAGCGTCACGTGTTTGTTTCGATTACTGTTGATAACTGATGAGACGGATTCAGCAGCAACAACTGATTGATTTCATAGGAGAAACCCAAATATATTACAAAAGGTAAATGAATGGTGCTGATCGAGTTGTTATCAGCGAATGTCTCTCATCGATGACGGCGACAAGGAAATCGTGCATGTGTGACCGAAGAAAATTGGCATTCATTACTTCAGGTTGAGAGTGGTGAAAAGAACATATCGGTTGACCAAGAAACATTTTCCATGGACCTAAAAGTCCAATTTTCGATCGATAGCAGCCACGACAGACACTAAGTTTACTAATGAGACCTACCTGGAGATTCCCGATGCCGTAGCTGACTTAATAAGTAACGGCCCTAAGTACCGCTTGTCGCATGACATCAATAAGAGCTTTCGGGATAAAGTCTCTTTGAATTGCGAGACATTAAAATACAATTTACGTTGGAGTTCTAGTTTCAAAGACGTTGAGGCTAATGAAGCGAATTTAATAGTATCATTCGACAAAAATACATGTAATTTGCCACCTAAAATGAGCGAAGAGATGGAACAAGAGATAGTATGTTTCGAAAATGAGTTGAAGGATATTTTGTTTTGCGAAACTAAAAAACTTAGTAATAGCAAAGCGTATCTAGACACTAAAAATAAAAAACGAATGAAAAAACTGAAGCTTTCTTACAGAGCAATAATTTACAATGCATCCCGTCAGATAAGACGAATAGATTTGTAGTCTGTAAAACGGAAGATTTAGTAAAGAAAAATGAAAATGTATTAAAAGATGAAATGACTTACTTAGAATTAAATAAGACTAAAGTTGATTCATTAGAGAAACAAGCCAATAAACATATCAAAAATGTTATTAAAAATAGTCTGGCCTTGCGATCTCAGAGTGAAAAATTAATTACAACTGGTAGTAACCCAACCAATTTCTTTACTTTTCTCAAAGATCATAAGGAGAGATCGGACGATGGCTTTCCGGTTCGGCCGATAGCCTCAGTTCGCAACACCCCCCTATCGAGAAAATTGATTGGGTAGTTTCTAAAATTCTAACTCAAGTCTTACAATATATTCCGTCTTACTTATCTAATAGCGATGATCTGATAGCACTATTAAACGAACAGACATAACGTAAATAATAAGGTATTCATTTCCCTGGATGTCATAAGCCTGTACCCAAGTATACCGATAGAAGAAGGTATAGAATACAATATTGAGCTGTTGCGCAGCCATTGGGACAAAATTGACAACTATGGTATTAATCTTGAAGACGTAGAACGTTTGCTAAATTTTCTTTGTTATAATTATGAAATAAAATAAAATGATAAAGTATATAAACAAATCAAGGGAGTACCCATGGGTGCTCATTTTGCTCCTCCGCTTGCAATAAATTTCATGCATAGCATTGAAACAGAAGCTCTAGCTAAATTGAATATTCAACCCGAAATATACAAACGGTATATTGATGACATCATAATAGGGCCAAATCCATATGACGAAGGCTCCTTTAATGAAATATTGACAGTTTTCAATTCAGTAAATAAAAATATTAAGTTTACACTAGAGACGCCCGAGCCTGGAGAATGGTTGCCATTTCTAGATATAAAAATAAAAATTTCAAACAATGAGGTTATGTACAACTGGTATCATAAAGCTGAACATTCGAACATTACTTTACGTAAGGATGCCTTTTTACCATGGCATGTAAAACAAAATTCCATAAGTAATAGGTTTCAGTCAATTGCTAAATGCTGCAATGACGATATCAGAAAACAAGAAAATATAAGCGAATTCCAGAGTATTCTTGTCGACAATGGTTATAATAAAAATGACTGTCGAGAGGCAAAACCTAAGAAAAAGCAACGAAAACCAAAACCACATAAGATAGTTAATTTCAAATTGCCTTTTGTAAACGACAGATGCAATCGCAAAGTAAATAAATTAATTGATAAATACAAATTCCCCATAAAAGTCACAAACGAATACGGTGTGAAATCGGCATCATTTTTTTAGCACAAAAGTAATAGCCATATTTGTAATTGCGAGATTTGCCTTGAATGTAAAAGTAATATTTGCCGGAAAAAGTTTATTGTGTACAAATACACCTGTAGAATGTGTAATGAATTCTACGTCGGCAAAACAGCAAGAATGTTTAAGACGAGGCATCAAGAACATAAGCGAACTATTAAAAACAAAAGTACATCGAGCGCCCTTTATCAACATTTAATAGAAAAACATAATGGCGCTGGCGACATCGGGACTTTTCAGGTCGGTCTCATTAGCAAACTGACCAACACACGAGATACAACAATAACAGAAGCCAAAGCAATCACACAACTTAAGTCACCAATCAATAGGAAACATCAGTTACCTTGTTACAATATAACTCTACAGTTCAACAGCCAATCACGCATGCAACACAGTTCTTGATATCATTCACTCTTATATAAACCTTCACAAAGGCTGCATCTGTGCCATTCAAACATCGACCGTTGAAGGCGATGGACGCCGAGAGCCTGTATACAATGCTTTTAACTGTACGACCAAAAATTAAAAGATTGCAAAACACTTGATTCATTGTCGATCGATTTCGTATCGTTTATTGATACATCATCAGGGCATCAAGTCAAATCAGCAAAATGAGGTTTATATACAAATTAAAATGATCAAGTAAACACAGTTAAGAACAGCTAAAATGAAATTTACAATAGAATGGAATGGAGAGGTATTTGCGCATTTACAATTACCTCTCTGTAGTACAATTAAAAGATATGCAACGGAACAGAAGAATCGCATTCGTTCAATAAATTATCAGTTTCATGCATTTTAATCAATATAGATTCAGCTATGCGAGTGTGTTTAGTACGGCAGACAATAGAAAATTCATTGGCTGTCGCTTTATGAATGTGCTTTGTAATTTCAGAATCTTGCGGTCTGCCTTTGATATGCTCATCAATACGAGTAATCAGGTGCCTACGAGTCTCACCAAGGTAGCAACTGTCGCATTGCCCACATTTGAATTTGTAAACTAAATTAGAGGTGAGACTCGTAGGCACCGGATCTTTGTTGGGAAAGATACTCACCTCTAATTTAGTTTACAAATTCAAATGTGGGCAATGCGACAGTTGCTACCTTGGTGAGACTCGTAGGCACCTGATTACTCGTATTGATGAGCATATCAAAGGCAGACCGCAAGATTCTGAAATTACAAAGCACATTCATAAAGCGACAGCCAATGAATTTTCTATTGTCTGCCGTACTAAACACACTCGCATAGCTGAATCTATATTGATTAAAATGCATGAAACTGATAATTTATTGAACGAATGCGATTCTTCTGTTCCGTTGCATATCTTTTAATTGTACTACAGAGAGGTAATTGTAAATGCGCAAATACCTCTCCATTCCATTCTATTGTAAATTTCATTTTAGCTGTTCTTAACTGTGTTTACTTGATCATTTTAATTTGTATATAAACCTCATTTTGCTGATTTGACTTGATGCCCTGATGATGTATCAATAAACGATACGAAATCGATCGACAATGAATCAAGTGTTTTGCAATCTTTTAATTTTTGGTCGTACAGTGTACAATGCTATCTTTGGGCTCATTATCTTATACAATGCTTTTAACTTTAACTTGATTATATTGGCCTAAACTGAAAAGGGGAGTTTTAATTACCTTGTATAACTTTCTCAGAAAGATGATCTCCCGTCACCTGGTCAACTACATCTTTTGATCGATGCACTATTTCGTTTGAGTGGATCAAGCATGGAATCTATCAGTCGACAAAACCTGCTTCTTCGGCGGAATTAGGATACATTTAGATGGCCGAACTGAAGGTTTAGATTTAAATTAAGTCTACATTATTCAGGTGTTAGGGTATTAAGCCTCTCTAACATCGACAGGAGGACGATAGGGATGGTGTCAGTATTAGTCAATATTATCAGCCTACAAACTCATTTTCGAGTTGAACGGAAATGAATTACAAACGCAACATCAAGAAGTGAAAGAAAAGTGACAATGAGAGTGAAACAGACGATGACAAAATAAATAAAATAAATATTGAGAATCATAAGGCTCTCAATTACAGATCCAAGACATTACATAATCATAGTGAAGGCATAACAAAAACTGGTAATAAAGTCACATCAGTAATTCATTGAGTCGAATAGTTGATCGAGGCAGCAAGCTTGAAGTCACACACCGAATGCACGGCTAAATTTTGAATTTTGAACCCACGATAAGGAAGTCTGGACTCAGTCAGGATGTGTCCATTAAGTCTGGAACCATAGAAAATGATAAGAAAATGTGACTAATATCATTATGCACCGCATTATCATCATGCCGCACTATTATGTAACCAAGAAATGCATTCCTGGTAAACAACTAGTAAAAAATATCTTTCCGAATACTTGAAATTTGCAGATGTTCGCCATGAGCATCGTGACACTTGGAATCACTGTTGTTAACATTGTGACAGGAGATCGCGCTGAGATGCAAAGTCTTTCACGTTCAGTCCTTAAGTTATTGATATACTTATGTCACATATGATAGCAACAGCGCTTCAACTCGATGGCCGCTTTTCACTTTGTTGAAGTTTGATGTGTCAAGCGAGGAAGCAAGCAAAATATTCGGTTTTGGAACCGCAAGTCAAATTTCACAGGATGCTTGATGACAACGTTCAAGGATCGCCGAAGGTGACGGCGTGGTTTATGTAGATCCCGTCTTTCTTGGGCCATTCTTCTTTCTTGAGACTGTGCAAGCGGTGACACAAGAAAATGTTGCAAAAGCAGCTATTACCTGAAGTTGATGAAATTGGATGAAAACCTACTGATTTCAACAAGATGGAGATACGTCCCGCTATTACATCGCCATCAAGGATAGAAATTGCCTCAACCCCAGTGAAAAAGCCGAAGTCGGCCAGACTTTGGCACCGAATTCCTGCCGACTTTGGCAGTGGGAAAGAGAGCGGAAGTCGAGCCGAAGTTGGCATGCCGACTTCCAGCCAAAAAAAAATCCGCCAACATACTACTTGATTCTGCTTCATCAAGTAGTATGTTGACGGTTATCATTATTAAATCTCGGGATATAAAAACACCTTTTTTAACATGATTTAAATATTATATTATAATGCTTACAAATCAAGATACTCATCATGCGGTAATTCTGACAAGAAGCAACTGTTTTTCCTCGCACTAGAGCCACATTCTTTGTCTTTTGATCCGAATAGGAGAGGTAGCTGGATCGAGTGTCCCTCGTCATCTCGTGTGAATTTTCCAGTGAATCCACATTTTCCACAATCCTGTAAAAAAATTATGACATAATGAATATAACATATACCTGCGACACAGAAATTGTGGGTACACTTAGAATTTGTTGAATGGAGAAAAATAGACATAGATGTTTAAACCAAAAATTTAACGCTTTCGTGTCTTTCCCTATAACTTGTGTACTACAATCTGTATGCCACGTAGTGTACATGCAACTTAAAATCTGTCAATTGAAATAGTCGTAGCAGATAATTGAAGAAAATTGAAAGATAATTGATGTTTTTAATGATAAAAACATCACTTCTGTGTATAAGCTATATTTATCAAACAATCAGTTCAATAGACAAATATAGCAAGTTAAATAAATAAGCTTATACAAATACTTCTTTGTCACCGCCCATAATCATGATAAAATTATCAGTCCTGCTCTAGTTTTAGATATCAAATCATATTTTTTTTCTATGAAAGCAAGTTGCTAAGTATTCAGGATCTTTATCGTCATCCTACTTGATTGCAGGTTTCGGTGCAATATATTTTTTGACCGCAAATAGAGCTTATAAGATTGTGACATATTTCGCGTTTCTTTCTGAGTCACACACAAGGTAAATGTGATAACAATATAATGATGCCTACCAGTATGCTTTAGCCTATGCCATTGATATGTCAATTACATGAAAACGATGTCAATAACTATCAAAAAAAGCTTGAATTGATAATGAATAAATCATAACAACAGGTCCATAGATCTATACATATTTGTTTAAACTGCGACTTTGTGGTTCACAATTCAAGTAAATTTTGATCTGATCATTCACAATACATTTGTTGTTTTATAATCAACTATAATGTTACAATGATTAATGATTGATATGTAGCAAAATGATATAAAAATATACATAAAATAATATATAACAATTAATTAATATACAATATAGTGATAATAATATTGAAAAAATGAAATACGCCTTGCTTATGTATTAGCTAAACATCTATTGTCAAAAATTCTTCATTATGATTTCTCGGCATGTTATGCTAACTTTCCATGCAGCAAATAAATTGCTTGGAATCTGGTTTTATAGCGTTAACGGAGGCCTAGCATATAAAAAGATGAGATATTTGACTAATCGACCTTTAACTCATCAAGGAAACGCAAGTGATTAATATTGATTAATAGTCCGGGAGCTACTGACACTTTCTTTCTAAATTCGAGCACAGATGACTTGATAGTATGGATTTGTTGATCTTGAAACGCTGAATACAAAAATCAAATTCTTGAGTGTCACAGCCAGTCGCTTTCGGTTAAAGGCAAGGTAAAAGGATTCCCATCGTAATCCAATGCTAAAATTCAAGAAACATCCATGGATGTTGAAACACTTGGCAATTTTAGTACATTTTCTTTTGCAGAAAAGAAATATTTATCAGAATGCCATGAAATTTGAAACATGATTGAGTTCAGGACATCAACTTCGATATAAAAGTTGAAGTGAGTCGCATGATTCAGCATTTTATGCCTGAGAGTCTCTACAAAATGAGTAAATTTCATGTTTTGACTTAATTTTGGTGATTTTACTCATTTTGTAGAGACTCTCAGACATCAAATACTGAATCATGTGATCAACTTTAATATCGAAGTTGAAAGTTGATGTTCTGAACTCAATCATGTTTCATATTTCATGGCATTCTGAATAGTTTCTTTTCTGCAAAAGAAAGTGTAGGAAAATTGCCAAGTGTTTCACAATCCATAGATACTTCTTGAATTTTAGCATTGGATTCCAGTGGGAATCCTTTACCTTACCTTTTACGGAAAGCGACCAGTTGTGACACTTAAGAATTGGAATTATGTATTCAGCGTTTCAAGATCTACAAAATTTTGTTTTTCCTGTTCCGTTCTTCCAAAAAATTGATGCATGCAAATCTCCATGAAATTCTGCTCAATAATTTAAGTTACAAAAGATAATTTCATATGCATTCTCTTAAAACTTGTATTAGGATATGTTTCTCTATGATCTTGTTATCAATCATTCATTCGTAACAGATTGAGCCACAGTGCTTCGGAGAACTTTGCTTCATTCTATCATTTTATTTACCTAATTCCAATTTTAAAGACAATGTCTTCTTCATCAGTGGTTTAAATATAAAAGCAGACATGCTAAAATGAATCAGTTATCAAAAAGAAATGTTTTCCAATAGAAGAATGTTTCCAGCTAAGAAGTTACAAATGCAAAAACAATGATACAGACGTTGGTTATGTTGCTATTTAACAATTAAGACCTGTCAGAAGCGGCAATGAGTACAGATTAATGATTACAGACCGAACGAATAACACTCGCATCGCGGAATCTGTACTCATTGCCGCTAATGACAGGTCTTAATTGCTAAATAGTCAGTATCATTGTTTCAGTATCATCACACAACGTCAGTATCTTGCTTTTACGTTTGTGATTTCTTAGCTTTCTATAGATTGTCCAATATATTGGACGAAATTTCTTTTTGATAACTGATTGATTTTGACATGTGGGCTTTTATATTTGAACCACTGATGAAGAAGACATTGTCTTTGAAATTGCAATTTGGTAAATAAAATGATAGAATGAAGCAAAGTTCTCATGACCATTTATTATTTTTAAATACACATTTTTAGAAAAATGAGTAAGTGATGTCATTCACACTTGAATAATAATAACTGAAAACTATCGGCGTTTATTGGCCACGCTTGCTCTATTCAAGCATCTTGGAATGACAAATACAAATTGCATCTTTCACAGAGAGACGTATGTATGCCTCAAGAGAGAAAGAGCAAAACGTGGTCAAGGTTCTCAGATAGCTTTCACTGTCACTCTTAAGTTGACAGACTATCGTTAGATACGTACTGGGAAATACTTCATTACACTTAAATACTACTTCCTATGCGAGTGCGTATTGTTTGTCGGCATGAAATTGAGTTCATAAATTTTTTGTACACAGCTGTCTTTAAAAAATTATAGAATTTATTGAAAGTATTTATTGTCTATGTCTCAGCCGCTTATTGTCTATCCTACCAGTCGCACATCTTTTGCATAGCAATTTGATCTATCGTTTATTTAATTTCATTGTTGTTAATCATCTATCTGAAATGCAATATTAAAACAGAATAATTTATTTATTATTATTTTTGCTAGTTTCTCTTTCATCAAAGCAGAAGCCCCAACAATTTGCACATGCATAATTTCAGAGAGGACATACCGAAGTAGCTGTCAAGAAGCAGCTAAGATATACGACTCAATGCGGCACACAGCTGCACGAATCGTATACGATTCAAGCTTTTTGCGAGTCAGAATGTGTGTCACACACCAAAGCAGTACGGTATCACACATTGGTCCGCGTGAATAACAGGGGAGCAAGTATGTGATGCGAGTGGCAAGGCCAGACACACGGGAAATCTTAGCAAGCAGACACACAATACATACTGCGCTCGCTCCGCAAAGGTCATAGACAGCAACAGACATTACGCAATACTATACATGTACACTCAGACAACGAAAACAACGCAAAGAAGAAAATTGGTAGACAACTAAATGAAGGAGGATAAAAAGAAAACAGATGCTAACATGTACATGTGAAATAAACTATGCAAACGGCAAACACATGAATTCGGAAAATTAGATATTGCAGTTTCGAAGGGCTCCAAACTAGAATCATAAAATGATATAATTACTCAGTTTTCAAATCATGTCGTCGTCAGTGACAGCAAAGAATAGAAGCACACATCCAACCGGAACCTGGACAATCCAACATTGGAAGTCTTTACATCCAACCTTATTAAGAAGCACAGCTTCCCATTTGCAGCTTGCGAGAACGGAGTACACTCAAAATATCACAAAGTCATACATATTTAAGGGAAGCTAATTATTAAATATCTCTATTAAATTATCCAAATTTCGCCGACAAACTGACAGTCTGCTGAAAGGGGCAGTGTAGAAAATCTCGCGATTTTATTAAATACACAGACATTCAGGGCAATGATTTTATTGAATGTTGATCAAATACAGAGTTTCATGATTTTTACTGTATATGCACTATATTTCACATGTAAATATTTTCTATTTCAAATTGCACTGTTTCGTCCAACACTTTGGTTTCGTCATATCGAATAAAATACGAAGTTCACAAAGATTCACACAGAATCCATGCATGAGAATTTAAATAAGCTTTGTTTTTTTGAATCCATCAACCTCACTCTATTAACTTGCACATTACCCAAACGCAACAATACAATCATCAATATAGTTTCTTGAAATTTCAATTCAATAACTTCTCATTATTTGTCTTTGCATGAAAATTAGGCTATTATGTTTTAATGTTTAACGAATAGGACTATTTGAAAGTTGTCAAGATAAACGCAGGCTCATTGACAGCTGGCGCACGATAGATGAATAGATATTTCATTCCAAAACTATTTGGTAAGCTACACAATTTATGCGCATCTATACAATAATGCCGAGCAGAGATTGAGTCATATGCAATTAGTTTTGACAAGAGGACGGACCCAGGTGCAAGCGATCTTTCTTTTTATTTTGCAAAATGATGTCATGATGTAATGTAAATGATTTAAATGTAATGTCATGTAAATGTCATCATTTTGCATAATAAAGAGAAAGATCGCTTACACCTGGGTCATTCTGCTTATTCAAAACTATCTATAAAATAATTTCGTGAAATATAGCTTATGCAGTTGATCATTTATTTCCAGTAACCCCTACATGTGCAGAAATTAATTCTCTTTACTACTAGGCCTATAATGAAAAGAAATTAGACATCTCACCTGTAAGCTCAGGCAATTGATGATATCAATCATTGAAACACATTTTGAGATCAGGCATCAGAGTCCAGAATACGTGAGAATGCCGATCATGAGATGATTTTCAAAGATCTGTTTTTGCCAGCGAATAATGTCGGAGATAAAGTCGTTAAATATGAAGAGTGAATCAAATCACAAAATGTTTTATATGAAAAGGCAAAAGTTTTATCACGGCAACTGCCTATGTCTGCAACTTGAAAAGATCCATAAATGACTATTGCGAATTGATTGTGAAGGTCGAATAGCAGATTTGAATTTCTCTGAATGTCCAAAGAGGCAAATGGTGATCGAGGCGTCGTTTTAAAAAGTTTGGTACAATTGTAGTACTTTTGATCGTAGACTATAATAAACTGCTTCACAAGACACGAATCAAAGACCGATGCGCTGCGCAAGTAGAATATAAATGACTCAATGACCTCTGCATCCTTTCTCGCTGTCATGTGATGATTGAGACACGTCGATTGAAGGTCACAAAATATCAGCAGCCCAGCAGGCGGAAACACGGAAATATTCTGTGCGCGCGATTCTCCTTTGCTCGCTCAGCACAAGTAAAATGAAATGATGTCCACGAGCGATATCTTTTCTCCCTGTCATTGCTATGTGAATGAGGTTCGTCGATTGAAGGTCGCTGAAAATATCACTAGCCCGGGTGGGCGTATGGAAATAATTTGCGCGCGCAATTCTCCTTCAGAATAGAATAGAAAATATGTTTATTCTCCATAGACAACAAGCAGAGTAATGAAATGTGATGCTTGCGTCAGAAGACATATATAAAAAGGATCAGCTGGAGTGCATTCTGCTGATATTGAACTATTGCAATTGCAATAATTGCAAAAAATGCAGACGCAAAATTTTGATTTTATAATAGTATATCATATCATGCGAAATAATTATGATTTTATGAATCAAATTCATAAGATTTTTATGGGGAGAAATTTTTGATGTATTTTTTACGCAGGATATGCATAAGGATCAACTTGTTTTCGAAGATGAGCATTGGAGGATACTTTAACAAAAGCTATGTAGGAAATAGACAGCAAGAAGTGAGTGAGAGAGAGAGAGCAGGAAGGCAGAGAAGAGAAGTGACGAAAGAGAAGAAATGGAAGAGGAAGATAGATTAGGAGAAAGAAAAGAAAAAAGAGATAGCTGATGTGAGAGCAAGGACGGAAGAAGCGAGGAGGGATGGAAAAAAGGAGTGAGGGAGATAACGAAGTAGAAAAGAAATCAAAAATGAAAGAAAGTTCAGAATTTGTCTTAACATAGTTCATTATGTTCATTGTGTTAACATGATCTCATTCATAAATTAATAAATTTCCTAAATTGATATTTCGAAATGTTCATGTACAAAAATGATCCTTAGAATTCGTGTGCATAGAAATAGCCCTTTTTATAAATAGTTAGAGAATAGAAGTGAGGGACATGGTCAAATACTGATAGACGGCTGTAAAAGATTTATTAGTGTATGAGCATTATTAACGAATATCATCGAAAAAAATCAACAACACCACATTCCTGCATAAGATCCGTCTCTTTTTGTTTCTTTTCTAGTTTGCATAACGAAACAGTGCAATGCTTTTGTTGATTACTCTCCGACCATTTAAGTTTTCCATACCTTGCGCGCACACGCTCGTCGGTGCTCACAATTGCGGATAGGCTATAATCATAGTGCATCTACATGCCAGCTTTTTAATTTCGCTAGTGATTACAACGAAGTATTAGGACACATTTATTCTTGATACCAAGTGAATTGAGAAAATCTTTTCAAGAAATCGGTCTTCACTTACAACACTTGGTTGCTTTTGCTTCTTGTATTAGTGGAGCGGAGTGACGAAATCCTACGGCTTTTTGCATTACTTTTGAACTTCGCAACGCATTATTAGGAAACATCGGTAACATAAAATCAATATGATCAATTAATAGTAATGAATATTATCCAGACTCGTAGGTCTATACAGACTCATAGGTTTACAGACTCGTAGGTTTGCAAATTATTATTAAGTATGAATTAAAAAGGTACTAACGCAATAAAAATTAATTACTGATATCGATAGCACTTAATGAAGCAGGCCCAACTGGTACCCGAAGACGCCAAATTGATGGATTCGTTAATAATAGAACTGGCACTCCGGTAGGCTTAGGTGATATGCAAATAGTTTATTCTGACAGTTTAATCAATGCATCACATAATCGCAATTAAAAATTATTCCAATTATGGTGAAAGAATGTATTACTTATCCACCTTATTTGTATATACTATACGATGGCAAACTGTTCATGTAAAGAGGCAAAAATATATGATGCCAAACCAACGACAGAACAGAAGTAAGCAGAACTATTAATTGTTTTGCCAAACTCTGAGGGAAATTGAACCAATTTCGGCTGCCAACTTATGCGCCAGCTTGGCATGCCAACTTTTGCCAACATACTAAAATTCTATACATTGATAAAAGATCAATCACAAACTGGCTACATTCAACTGTGAACATAATTTACTTTGTTTTATCATGATTTCTTTCATCAAAAGTATTAGATTTCGAAATAAAAAAATTATGCCGACTCATGCCAACCGGCGGAAGTCGGACCGACTTATGGCCGACTTTGGCTTTCACACTGGGACGAGACATTTTGATAGCTGGATTGGTCGTAGAGGAACAGATGAATGGGCTCCAAGGAGTCCCGACCGAACTCAGTCAGCCAGCTCTGTACCAAATCAGAATGTGGGATTTAGTTCACTTGCAAGAACGAATCCTGGAAGTGCAAAATGTGAAACTATGACGCAAAATGTATAAAATTTCAGTTCGATGTCAGAAATGTCATGATGTTCATGGTGAACACTTTGAACACGTGTAAAATTGTAAGTATTCGAAAAGATGTTTTCCGCTTTACTAGTTATTCATATTGTAATACATTTCTTGATTACATAATAATGCACATTTCTTGATATTAGTCACATTTTCTTTGTAATTCCCATGGTTCCACACTTCTATGGACACTCGGTATAATTATGCAGCTTGTTACATTATTACATTATATTATTACATTTATTTATTTATTTATCTCCCCATGGGTCCCAACCAGACTTGTAAATGACCGGCCCGTTCAGACAAAGCCCGCCCGGGCCCTCTGCATCGGGAATGTTCAGGCCCAGGCCCTGCCCGGCCCGCCCATCTCGAGCTGCTCGGCCCGTAGTCAATGTTTTTGTCATATATCATACAAAAGCCTTTATAATACTGTATTTGTTATACCACCATGATTAATTTCATAACTATCTGACTTTTGATCTATGAATTTGCGACTGCACAAGATCTTTGTCATAAACTCTGCAAAAATGATGCGTAATTTAGAGTTGGATTCCTCATTCGCCTGGTTTTCAGAAAAGTCGAACATCAACAAGCCGGAGGTTGACAAGGAGATATTCGTCTCCCTTTGTCTCACACGACTGGTCAAGGAAGCGTAATTCAGCAGAATTAGAGAACACACGTGAACTTCAACTGTCTACTTTATTACGTAGCATCAAAAACATTCGTCACATTGAAATGTTTTTCACACTGGTCTCACGAACTCAATTTATTCCAAGGATTTTCGATTTCTCAATTCGCGCCTCAATTTACTTTCACGATCTGTTTTACTAACCGTGCCCTCTCAAAGTGATGTAAATGTCCTGATTCGTCAGAATTCAGACTTGATGAATCTAAACTCAATGAAAAAATGCTTTTCTGATTGTTCGCGACTAGTTCTGGCTATGACCATCAGTATTGAGAAAGCAACCATTATTTAAAGGCTCGTTGCAAGTTGGCTAAATGGAAGTGATGAATTTTCAGGGCGGCCCGGGCTCGTGTTAGTTGCAAAATATCATGCCCAAGCCCGCCTCCCGTGTGCTACCCGGTCCACTTACAAGTCTGATACCAGCACATTGGGGTGGGGCAAAACCATTACAAATAACGAAATACAATGTCAATAACACTAATTGGTCACATACATTTCGTCCTTTGTCCTACACAATCTATTAATTCGCTGAATTTCACCCTCCGATTATCTATTTTTGCTTATTTCTGTATATAAATCAACTACAAAGGACTTGAGAATATATTCCGGCAGCCAGAATGTCGAGTTTCTGCAGGGAACGAGACCGAAAATGAGAATTCCACGGAATGATGTACACTCAATACCTACTTAGAATCTGCGCGTCTGCCGAGTTCTAGTGAGTTCCTCTTCTTGTCAGACATGATCAAAGAGAACACATATTAATCCAATGAGACGCAGATTGCAGTTTTTGTCAAAAAGGAGATTTTCTATGTGTCTCTGATCAAACGAAATGTACCAAGCCCAGAGTCATGATTTTTCACATGGAAAGTCTTCTGGTCATTTCCTATGATGTTCATGTGGGTAAATTCATTTTATATAACAGCATTTGTCAAAAAACGTGTCTTCCGTCTGTAAAATCCTTAGTTCTGAACCGATTTTCATAATTTTTTCATCTTGATCCTTGGGATCTTCTCTTTTCGGTCGTGATGAATTCATAGCAATCTAACAAAGTTTCCTTCATGAAAATTTTGACTATAAAATCAAATTTTCAAAGAAAACGAAGTTGCAAAGTTGAAAAGACAAAAATTGCCCAAAATGTTGTTATATAACATGGATCTAGGCATGTACCCCTGTCTATGAATCGAAAGTCTCCTAATGTCGACAAGCGCAAACATTCTGAGGAATGTAGTCCACATTGAACCACATTCTCGGATACAGCCGATCACAAGCATGATTATAATACATGCACATCATTGGAAATGACCTGACGATATTCCATGTCAAAAATAATGACTTCAGGTTTAGCATTAGAAACATAGAAACTTTCTTGCCAAACTTTTGGCCAATTTTTGCCAAAATCTGTAATCTTCGTCCCATTGGATAAAAATGTGTTTTCTTTAAACAGAACTCGACAGACGTGCAGATTCGCAGTGGGCATAAGGTGCACATCATTCTATCAATGTTCGGCCTCGTTCCCTGCAGAAACTCGATGACTGCCGGACTAATAAGAAATTTTTAGCATATCCAACACTTTGCACATGTATTTCAAAAGAAATAATTAAAACGCGGACGTTTCGTCTGCCACTGACTTGGTAATTTAGTCAATGCAACTTTTTGCCATTTTCTGGTTGCGGCTAAGTATGATGAGAGTCACTTGCAAGTATTGGGAAAATGACATTGAAAGAAGCCTAATAAGTTTGCTGAATTTTGTTCGTACTTTATCAAATTGGCATTAAATTCTGAACATTTTTAGCAGAAGATAGAGACCCCACCTTCAAGATCTTGAAGTCTTCATTAACTATCAGATTAGAGCGAAAAAGAAACTAAATTTCGGATACACTTCAGTCCTTCAGTGTAACTTATAAAATGTTCGGTGCACCGTTAGTTGCAGCGGTCATCTTGCCCGGTGCACCGGTGCACGCAGGTGCGACTAGCGCACAACCCTGCTATCTGTTACTCCGGAGAGGCTGCTTTTTATTGAGTTTGCAGCTTTAGGCAAGTGTAGAATACTTGGCAAAGGTTGAGAATAATTTTCTTCTTAATTTCTTGAGTGCAGCATTCTATCACGGCAATAAAATGAAATATCCTTTGAAACTGCACCACCTATTTCATCACGTCTTGTTTTGGGATTAGAGACGGTTCAACTTATTAGCATTTTTCTGTTTGTTTTCACTAATTATGAACTTATAATTACAGAAATATTGAAATAAAAGACTTGCAAACTCTAGTTCGCTGAATTTGAACCTCCGATTATCTATTTCTGCTTATTTCTGTATATAAATCAGCTGCACAGGACTTGAGAATAAGCAGTTTTCAGCATATCCAACACTTTCCAGCAGCTAGTGTGTAAATGGAAAACGTTAATGCAATAACTCGATCAGATGTCCACAAATGACGCTTTAATGACATGAATAGACAGGCACTGACACACAGGAAACACAGTTCACATCAATTGATGAAACCCAGGAGACATCACAATAACGAATGCGGGATTGTAGAGTCACGATAATGCAGAGAATTCGAAGCACACGGATTGTTTACCGTCATCATTCGTACTACTGAATTATGAAAGCAAGTAGATGCAAGTAACTGACCTTTTCCTTAGAGGATAGGAACACTTCTAGAAACTGTACAACAGAAAGGAAATTTCTCTTTGGGAAAATGATTTTCTCAATGCATTCAGCAGCAGATTATTCACGATGGAAAACATACAGGAATCAGAGATTGTTTTGATTGGATTAAAGATGAGGAGATTATTTCAATAATCAAAGGCAATCGGTAAAACCAAAACTTTACGAAATGTAAATGAATTCCGGAAGACGTCAATCAAGAAATCAAATGAATGGGAATTGGGAGGTTTTCATTCCTCAACGGGAGAGGATGAAGAGGATCAGACGGCGTCCTGGAGGAAGAATCATCGTCTTGTCGTCGTCCTCCAGGACTTCACGTTTCCTATCCTTCTTCTCCACCTGGTCCCAGCTGACTTCTTCTTTACCATCGGCTGAAGTCCAGAAAGATTCCTTCCTTCCTTTCTCCGCCACCTGGAACCAGACATTCCCGCCGACTTTGGCTGTCACTTGCCGAATCTCCGTCCTCTCTGGACGGCGTCGGAACGCCTCAGCCGCAGCTCTTCTGACTTCGCCGACCGTCGGCGGAATCGGCAATTTGAAGTCGAAGAAAGCTGTTCTGTTCCTTCCTTCGCCCGTCCAGTCCGCCAGAAAAAAAGAAACTGCAAAGAAGAGGAAATGAATGAATTTGACGCAAACAAGTTGTTTTGGAAGGAAAATGACATTCAGTTGAAGATTCCGTTCTGTTCATTGAATGATTTTTCAGGAAATTTCATCAGAGAATTGACACAGCTGCTGCTCCCATTCATATTTCCACATTGAATAGTAAAGACGTATTCTGACCAACGCGGCAAAGGAGGAAGAGCAAGAGAGCACGTAAGCGCACTCCAAACGCGACAAAGGAGGGAGAGCATAAGTCCCACGCGGAGATTAAACTAGGAGCAAGTTAACCAAACACGAGCGGACCCTTCGAGAGGAGTAAGAGGGACAGACCGAAGATACAGCATCACGAAGCGGCAAAGAACTAGGTGCAGGAGATCGAAAAGAGCAACAAAGGAAAGAGAAGAAGAGGAAGAGAAGACACAGCGTCACGAACGCGGCAAAGGACAAGGTACAACAGATCGAGGAGAGCAACAGGGAGAAAGAGAAGACACAGCATCACGAACGCGGCAAAGGACTAGGTGCAACAGATCGAGGAGAGCAGAAGAGAGGAAGAGAAGACATAGCATCGCGAACGCGGCAAACGACGAAGCGCAGCAGATCGAGCAGGGCTACGATCGTGTACATCCGCATCTTCCCTTCAGTCACTACCTCGCCAAATCCCTCTCTATCGGCAATCGACAACTTACATCACTCGAGGTGCAAGTAAGACCATCCCATCGTTTTTTCTTCTGGTGTTGCGTCAGATAGACTTATAAACCCTCCCCACGCAACATTTGTGACCGGCTACTGCTTCTACTATGGCTACTAAAGCGATCAAGAAAAGCTCACCTTCCACATCTGACTCATCTGAAGATAACATGGTGTCATGTATGAAGCAATTTATGCAGGATGTGATGAAAGTTTTGAAGGAGGGATTCGAAAGACAGCTTGAAGTGATCCAACACGACTTCTTCGATATGCGAAAGGAACTCGACAAGGAAAAGGAGGAGCGAAAACGTCTGGAATCGGAGAACAAAAAGATGAACAACGACATAAAATACCTTAATGGAGAGGTCAACTATCTCGCAGGACGTCTTGACGAGATAGAGCAAGAGAAGAGAATCCGAGACGTAGTTGTAAGCAACATCCCGAAAACGGAGGAAGATCCAAAGTTGCAGCTGAGGAGAACTGTCAACTCAATCCTCATGACCGACGCAGTGAAAGAAGGTGATGTAGAAGACATAAAGGTCATCCCAGATGGAGTCAACACCGGTAAAGTTACTCTTGTTGGAACTCTCCGAAGCACTGCCATCAAAAAGAACATCTTGACACATCGAAAACTATTTAGAAGTAGAAACATTTTTGTTAGGGAAAATTTGACCGAATCTCGGTATCGCCTTCTTAAGGAGACTAAGGAATTTGCAACGAGATGCAATTTTAAGTTTGTGTGGACTAGGGATGGTGCAGTGTTTCTGCGAAAAAGACGAAAACTCCTCTTACATTCGTGTAAAATCTCGAGGTACATTAGATGATGTTTATGATAATTTGTAATAGGCACAATGCAGATATTTTATTGTGATAATGACCCGAAATTTGCTTGTCACTCTCATTTCCTGTCTGTCTAGAAGGTAAAACGAACAATGCAGGATAATCATAAACAAAACTATCACAGCAGTCTCGAGTATGCAGATTTAGATGTAGGTGACTTCGATGATCTTTTAAATCGAAATGATGACTCAATAACTTTAAAAACCTTACATATGAACATTCGATCTTTAAACCGAAATTATCGGGAATTAGTTGTTTTCTTATCTTGTCTAAAATCGAAATTGGATTTATTGATTCTTTCAGAGATATGGAATTTCAATATAGAAATGTACAATAACATATTACCCGGATTTAAATTCTATTATCATCTATCTAGTCATAATAAAAGTGGAGGTGTCGCTATCTTCGTCAATACATCGACTGTTGAGGTAATAAATGTTGAAACTAAGAAGTTAAATAATTGCGATGACCTATGGCTACATTACAATACGAAATACTCAAACGAAAACTGCATTATTTGTATATATCGCAGTCCATCATTAGAGATACAACCTTTTACTGATAGTATGTCCCAAATCTTGCGTAAAGTTAAGAAAACTGAGAAGTTAATGATAGTTGGAGATCTTAATCTTAATCGAAATAAACAGTCTGATAAATCTATTTGCAAATTTTACGATACAATAACAGATTTTAATTTTTCACCACTGATTTCTACACCAACTAGGATAACGAAAGACTCTATGACTGTCATAGATCAAATGCTAATCCATAATAAAATTTTATACGATAAGAAAATTGATTCATTTGCTGGCAACGTTCGATCAGAACTGACCGATCATTATAGCCAATATCAAATTTTGAAACATCAAAGTAATAGAAAACCAAAATTTTCCATTAACGAACGTCCCATGGTAAGATCATACACCAAAGAAAGAATAAAATTCTTCACAGAAAAAATAGCAGACATTGATTTTGACACTCAGATATTTGACTTGCCATCTGAAAAATTCAAACATTTCCAAGAGAATATTATATCGGTACACGATGAGATATTCCTCCTACAGAAATTGTCTCGGAAAATGTTTAAAGAGAAAGACTGGTTTACAGATGATTTAAGAAAATGTCATAGAAAAAAAATTAGACTTTTCAATAAATGGAAAAAATCTAAACTTGAAAAAGATGAACTAGACTATAAATCGTACGCAAAATATTTCAAATGTTTAGCGAAGACTGAGGAGAGAAAATATCATAACCGCAAATTCTCCTCCATTAAAAATGACACGAAAGAATTGTGGAAATCTATTAATAATCTAAGAGGAAAATCCAAGGCCGATAATTTCATCACAGAAATACAAACGGGTCATGGTGTGAAGTATGACTATAATGACATAGCTAATGAATTAAATGATCATTTTGTAAACATTACAGAAACTCTAGGTAATAGTAATAAAACTAAAACTAACTACGAACGTTATCTTGATATGTATCCGAATTCATTCAGGTTTCAGAATTTCACAACGATAGAATTAACTAACACAATAACCACAATGAACAATAACCGATCGACACATGACAGAGTACCATTAAAAATCTTCAAACATTGTCCACTGCAAGTATTTTCCTATCTAACAAAATTATACAATGAATCAGTTAATAGTGGAATATACCCCGATAGCCTGAAGGAATCAACCATTATACCATTGTTTAAAAAAGGTGATAAAAGCAATCCGTCTAACTATAGACCAATATGTCTGCTAAGCTACTTAACAAAAATCTTTGAAAAACTGATCCATAAAAGAATGTTATGCTATCTGGAAAAAAATAAGGCCCTCTATGAAAATCAATTTGGATTTCGCAAATGTCATTCAACAAATCTAGCAGTTTTAAAATTAACTGACAAAATATATCAAGCCAAGGCTAATAATCTATTTACTGCTGCTGTAAATCTAGATATAGCCAAGGCCTTCGATGCCGTAGACTTAGACATATTATTAAATAAATTGCATAGGATAGGTTTTCGTGGCTTCATGCACGAATGGTTCACAACATACCTGAAAAACAGGCCGCATACAGTTCTCGTAAATAATGTTAGGTCAAGTAAGCTCACGATTAAAAATGGAGTACCACAGGGCTCAGCGCTAGGTCCGCTGTTGTTTTTAATTTATATTAATGATATCAAAAATGTTAGCACTAATGGAGAGCTAAACCTTTTTGCTGACGACACAAATCTAATCGTAAGTGACAAATCCCTCAATGGAGTTTTAGTGAAAACTCAAAATTCCTTAGAAAATATACAAACATGGATGGAATGTAATAAGCTTACTCTACATCTAGGAAAATGTGAATTTATACTTATTCCACCAAGAATCCACAAAGAAAAATCGAAAGCAGTAGATATCAGTTTGAAAAACACTAAACTAAGCCAAGTTGAAAGGACAAGATTCCTTGGTGTTAATTTTGATCAAGATTTACGATTTGATGACCATGTGTTTTCGGTAATCAAGAGGTTAAAAAAATTCATACCTATGTTTTACAGACTAAGAGATCTCATGCCGCAAAATACGCTCCGTATGTTGCACGAGCAACTTTGCATCCCATTGATAAAATACTGTTTGATAGCATGCGGTAGTGGAAAGAAAGAACCGCTGAATAAATTACAAAGAATGCATAAAATATTGATTAAAATAATATATCGTAAAGAAAAACAATCTCTGAATCTAAATTTCTACAAACGTGAACTATATATGAACGTAGATACAATGTACACGTATGAATTACTAGTTCTTGCTTACAAGACGAAATATATGAATGAATCACTACCACAAATTTTTCAAAATTATGTTAATACATCGATAAGACGCAATAACAACTTCCAGCTTCCCTATTATAGAACTTCTTTGGAGCAAAGCATTAGTAAATTCAAGATACCCTTTTTGTGGAACGCACTTCCTAACCATATTAAAAACACTAATAATTTAAAATCTTTTAAAAAATATTTAAAGTCTTATCTGATTGATACTATGATCACTTTTTGACAATCATGTCAGTAAATTGCAGAGTGAAAATCGATCAAAATTTTGTGAAATTGTAATCATGTTTTGTAAACAAGTTTGTAAATGTGTTCTTTGACGACTATGTAAATATTGCACATGTATAACGTAATATCTCTTTTGTGAATATGACTTTATCTGATTGACTGACTCCTATCACATACAATCACTATACATGATATTACCATACATCATACTATCACTATAGTGTGCTCGTATAGTGATCCGCTCAAAGGCTATAGGGCCAGGTTTATACCCTTATGATGGGTCCTCTGGTCCTTTTCCCTTTCTTTTCAAGTGTAAATTTGTGTAAATGTAAACTTGACACCCACCTGTATATATTCATGTTGTGATTGATGAAATGGGAATAAATCTATTTTCTATTCTATATTCTATTCATTCAATTCTTCTCTTATTGATATTTTCTTTCTGCAATTCATTTGTTAGAAGAAAATCTTTCAAAAACGTAGTCTCCTCATGAAAAGACTGAATAGAATTGTCTTTCAGATTGAACTGTGAAGGAGGATCTTGTCTGCAGTGACTTTGCCTACAAAATTTAGTTTTTCAATGATTTTGTTTCTCATTGTTCAGGTTATCAAAACATTTCTTAGTCAACAGGTCACATTATTGAATAAATTATTATCCAGGACACAAGTTTACACAATAACTGTGCTACTGACTATTCAATGGCAGTAAGCAGTTGAGCCTGATATTTCTTCAATAGGGATAAATCATCGAACTCTTACAGAGACAAATGAACAATTTTTCTGTTGTTTTCAAACACAAAACATGTACACAATCTGTGCATGATGTTTGCTGCATTTGTCCATAATTATCAATTTGCGACTGAAAATGTTTCAGTGAAAATTATTGATTGATGTAAGTTGCGTTTCATAAAGATTTCGGACTGATAAAAGCTGTGATATGTATCAGTGTGATTGATTAAAACAATTCTGAATATTCCTTCGTGAGTAAAATCACAGAACCAATGATCTTAATCAACTTGTAGATATACATGTAAATGGGTTCACAGCATTATTCAGATAAAGAATACAACTCAATTTAGTAAATCATGCCTAGGAAAATTGAACTAATTCACTTGTGAGCTGAAGTACAACCGCATAGATCAATGAGATTCTAACCATAGAAATCCAACACAAAAATGAACTATAAAACAAGATGAATTAGAAGATGGTTGCGAAAATTGCTTATTATTTGTACTCATTATTTACTTATATAAATAAAATAATAATTTTTGATAAAACAAGCCATTAACCTCATAGCTGCGGTGGGTTGCCCCACTGTCTCCTTTCCCCTCTATTTTCTTCGCTTTAAGTAATATTTCGCGAATTCTGATCAGTGTGTGTTTTTCTTTTCGGTTTTAGCTGTGCCTGAAAAGATAATCATCACTCAGATCAACATTATTGTCTCTTTAATCCTCAATAGACCATCAAAATTTGTCGACGTACTTCGACCGACAGGTTGCATTATGTAGTCTTCCTAAAATATTGGTAAAAGAGCTTATTTTATTGCCACAAAGTTAAAAATCTACTAATTGAAAAATAATGCTGCAAATATGGCTGCGAGCATGTCATCAAATAGTTTGAATAATTGAAAAAATTGAAAATCAATCAAACCAAACTTTTTCCCAAATTAAAAATTTAATGAAGCTACAATACATGAATACAGATAAACACTTGTATTAGACAATGAACTTCATATACAGACATGTGCTTCTCGAATCCGACGTTTTATTCGAAGAAAACAAAATAACTTTTGTCTTTTGTTCCTTATCAGGTACACGTCGTCAGGCCAAAGTTACAAAACACTAGAAGAATGTCAAATACTTGTAGTATATATTGGGCATCCAACCAGACGTCATATTTTGAATTAGAGACTTCATTTTCCAAAAATAATGTCAGCTGTGCATATCGGATCGGGTTAACAATGATGCGATTATGTTCCAGGGACGTAGGTAGGATTTTCAAAGGGGGAGCGTTGGACCCAAGGAAAATATAGGCTTAGGTGTCGATGCCAGACGGCAGGGCTTGTCCCCCTGTAAATATACTCAAGAGGAAATGTTTTGACAATCCCAGAATTTCATTCAATCCTTATACGTATACTCCGCTATCCATATGCCCTGCTAAGCTGTATTTGATCTGTGCACAGTAATTCCTCAAAAGAATTATGTGCTGAATCGAATCATCCTATGAGGGGCGAAGGTGGTTGTCATCCCTGCCCAATCTTTGAGGGTTTGACGAAGCTGCCAGCGCTTCTCACAAATGAAGAGGATGCAACAGCTCTTTTGTCAGAGCTGATACTAGAGAAAATCATAGGGCATGGGCGCTTCTTTACATCTGAACTAACGAAATACAAAGAACTGTAGTAGATGCTGGTGATGTCCTTTCTATATCTGAAATATTTGAAATCGTGAATAAAAGTCTTCTTCTGAGACAACGTTCTGTAAAGGATATTAGAGGTGTTGCTGGATACCCCTTTCATATCTAAACTAACGCTTTATAGATGGGAGATGCTGTCGGCTTTCTTCACATCTGGAAAAATGCTATAGGCATCTAAATTCAGGTTGTAGCCCAATTCACATCGCAGCTAATGTCATCTTCAGGATTTTAGGAGAAAGGCGCTCTCATCGTGCCCGAACTAACGTTTGCTAAGGATTATAGGAGATAGGCGATTAGAATCTTTCAATTGAGATTCTTTAAAATTTAGGCGTCCTTGCAATACGTTGCGGTGTGCTACAGTTACACGTATTGAGCTATTAGTTTGAAGCTACGCTATATGAATACCGCACCTAAATTTGTCACTTAAGATGCTTTTACGAGTTTTATTACAAAACCACTGCATGTACATGTCTTTATAAGTCATTGTCTAACAATGTCTGTCAATATTCAGCAGTTAACATAGCCATAAGTTCTTGAGTTCTAAACAGTCAACATAACATGCAAGCAGACCATGTTCTTTTAATGGCCCCGATCTTCCTTTCAAACATCAAAAGCTGCTTGATTAAGAAATCTATTTTCGTTGTTATCTTAAAAAGGAGTACATTTTTCATCAAAATGATAAGAAATGATAGAATCGATAATACCTCAACTAATGCTCCTAGAGATCGATATAAAATGATAGGTAAAGTCAAATAGGTGTTTTCCTGTATCTTCACCTAAGATAGGCCACTGATTCTACTTCCTGAAAATCTTGTGTCTCAAGTTACACGGCACTGTTTCTATTTTTCTCTTCGATTTCTTCCTCCTCGTAATCCGACTCATCACACAATGTCTGCATTTAATTGCTAGAATATCGGGAAGCAAATCACAAGCTCAAAACTTTATTCACACCACCCGCCTTCAAATGAGGCCGCAATTAAAATGTAAAAAATCACTCAACTTGCGAGTTGTATTCGAGAAAATGTGATATGAAGATCTACATGTATGTATAAGGTTGGACCTTGGGTTTTGGGTGAAACTTGGGTTTTAGGTCGACTTTGGGTAATTGATACAAAACTTGAGTTTTCTATTAATGCTGCACATATGTAAATCAAGTCATAAAAATTAATATTTTGATTCGAATCTTAGGAGAGCTACATCATAAGAGCATGAAGTTCTGATTTTGTTGTCAAAATTCCACTCAATTCACAGAATATTTGAAATAAGAAATTCTTGATGTTATTAGCTTATTTCATTTTGGGCTTCACAAAACCGCGCATTGAAAGTTCGTACATATTGTTTGCAGTAAGCTTACATGTATTTTGTTGCATTTGTGCATATTGAATTTTTATATATTTCATATATTTTACATGCATATCTTCACAGATATCTTCCCACCAGCTATCTTATGTCTGCGACAGTCGTCATTTATCTGAAAATGAATTCATTCCAACTTTGTATTCTAAACATGTTTTAACCATGCACTCACTACGCAGTCACTAAGTCTGTTTATATTTCTGAATGATAAGATGAAAGCAATTACTTTGTCATGACCAAAGTATGATTCAATCATCATTAAATAAAAATCTTCAATTAGTCAGTATAGGTCCATCAATAGGTTAAATTGAAGGAAAACCTTATGACGTAATACGTGTACGTGCTTACTTAGTACTTAGACTGCTAATTACAGTTATTGCAATGAATATGCCGTTTCTCACTAATTCGACACTAATACCAAGCATTTTGGCATATAGAAGAATCTTTATGTGAGCACAAAATGCAAAGAATGTACTTTGTTTACTTGATTCTCTCATTTATTGACACTTGAGCTTGGGTTTTGGGTTTTGACCCAAGTTTTGGCCCAACCTTGCTATGTATTATGGTGAATCGGCAGGGGTTAGAGTATTGAACCCTCGAACTACCAAGGTCTGGTACATTTTAGAACTACGAAGCAGTGATGAATTTATCACCTTTATAAATGTCTTCATTTTCCCTATTTATCAATGTTTTCATCTTAATATGGACTTTAATGAAATATATATTCTTTGTGTTTCAATTCGAATCATGTGTAAACCGATTCTATCTCATAATTCTATGCATATTTTCATAATGCATCAAAGAAATTACAAAACATAAATCAATCTGACTATATTTCCAACAAACGTTTTATCTAGCTGATCAAGAAAATGCACCATTGGCCACCCTCTGTCTGAACAATAACTAAAGCTCTAGAAATGTGCTTGCTAGTCATGTACTAGTCAAAATCAAATGTCACAAATTCATCACACCTTTGTTGTCCTTGACATAATCAAAAACTTCTCTTCACCACGCAATCATTTTTTAACAAGTAGCGTGCAGACAGATCAATATTTATGCATTTCTTTCCGGGTTAAGTGTTGCAGTTCTTTACTATACATGTGCATTTACACGAGGTTTAATTCTCACAAAATCAATTAATAAGAATGATTATCACTATATGCTAAAATCAAAATCTCAAGAAAGTGTGATAAATTTATCTTTTGACCAAGGTTCCGAGGGTGAATCACAGTAATGCGTTAGTAGTCTATGCATATCCGTAATGCATCTAAAAGTCAGATACTGGAACATTCTTGAAGCGAAAGGTTTAATAATGCAGAACATAATAGAGGCTGCAAAAAATTCAACGAATAATTTTTAGTATCTGATATCATCAACCACCTGTAAGAGTTTCTTTGTTGATGTCAAAAGCCAAAACATCGACTTCGGTTCGCTTTATAATATCACAATAACCAGTCAATAAGCGGAGCCCTTCAATCGACAAATGCAGCTGATAAGAGAGCTATCATAACTGTCCCACTAGTTTCAGTATCTAGACAAATGGAGCGAAGCGTACTTTAGACAAATGAGGTGAACCGCTTTCAACAAGATTCAGCCCCTATAGCTCCAGCAGGCAAATGGAGCGGAGCGTCTCCAAACGAGGAATATAACGGACTACA
Organism: Prostheceraeus crozeri; assembly: GCA_907163375.1. NCBI lineage: Eukaryota > Metazoa > Platyhelminthes > Polycladida > Euryleptidae > Prostheceraeus > Prostheceraeus crozeri. The sequence goes on along the minus strand of CAJQUW010014239.1, from coordinate 161,916 downwards.
GAGCCTCCAGAACAGCTCCAGTTGACAGATGGAGCGGGAAAATGGTATAAGCTGTTTGGACTTTGGAAGACCTCCATCCTAGGATTTGAATAAAATGGAGGAATCGTGACGATGCATTGGACTGACAGCTTTGTAATTCAGTATTGATCGATTTCATGGTGAGTCCACACATTCAGTTTGAATTTTAGTTTTGATATTTTGTCTTCGCTCAGCTATGTGTTCATTTTATGTAGTATAAGAAAATCTTGTAATCTCCTTTTCTTTGCTACTTGAGCAAAGCGGGAGCGCCGCTCCCACCGCTCTCCCCTGCCTACGTCACTGATTTCTTGGTGTTGCTGTGCTTCAATTGAACTTTTACAAAGGTATGATGTACTTTACGAACAGCTACAGTATTAAGCGCTTGTTTGTACAATAGGTCAAATGTACTCAAGGTTCAATGTTTTATATACGAATTACTTAGTCAGCTGCTGTTGACGAATAAGAAACGCCGACCAAAAAAGGATTCTTCTAACAGTCACATCATTTTACAAGGATATTGAAAGATACACTGACATCTTGGCAAGCATGAAGAAATATGCAGTCAAATTAAAGTGTCTGTAACTTTCTGAGACAATTATGGTCTGCCACGCTTTCTAACTGAATCTATTTCGACTGACATCTTGACGTTGGATTCTGGGTTAGATTGTTCATGTTAATTTGACATGTAACTTCCGCCTTGTTCTGCCAAAATATGTAGCTTCATGATAAGGACTTGGCTTCATCCTCAGACTTGTAGAAAAAAAAGTCTTTCGGATCTCACTTGCGACTGGGAACTTCCATCAATTACTCCTTTACTTTAAACAAATCCTGAGCCCTGGAATGCACACATTTTCATGAACCATTATAATGGTCAGTAGATCCAATCATTTGTGTCTGAATTTCAGAAATCAGTGTTGAAATTTTACAAGTGAGTAGTGTCTGTAACTTCCCATTTTATCCCTGCGTCCGTAATTACTGCATCTATATATCTTATTCAGACCAAATTCACAACAATGTAGACGCCTAAATTCGCTACTCAAGGTCAGGTCATACAAATGCACACAAGCAGATGATTTCCAAAGACTTTGAGAACTACAGGCCAAGAATAATGAGGACGAATTCTCGTAGTGGACTAGCTGGGATGGAAAATTGAAAACATTGAAGGTCGGGCTCTGATCCCGGGCTTGATTTAGAACAGAAAGGAAAATCAACAGCCTGTATGAACTTCCGGTGTACGTAGGCCTGAGCAGCACCAGGCTTTTGCCCCGTTGGAAAACCTTTTATTGATTTCTCGATGTCTTTGTGCATGAGTGAAGACGGCTAGGATAATCAGAGCAAGCGTTGCAAATGTCACATTCAATGAAATTTGAAGTTAGAAATGTGAACATTCCTTTTTCTTTCTTGACTTCAATGTTATTCATCAGAATTTCAGCACAACTTCGAACTTACTGGTGGCCACAGGTCTTGGAGGAGGAGGATGCTGGACAGCGAAATCTTCCTTCTTGATGTCTGTAAAAATGAAAACAAATTCACAAACATTTCGAACAAGAGAATCAAATTTCATGAAATGATAATCATATCAAAATATGAAGGGTTCAGTTTGCAGTGGTAAAGAAAAGATACATGAAGCTCAACTCAATGCTTTTCCAAAATCTTTCAATTCTGAACATTTCACGTTTTCTCAATCAATTTACTTCCGCATGCAGTCAAATTCATGAATTTATAAACTAAACTACTCTTCTACAAATGAGCTTTGTTTTTGGAACACGAAAGAAGATTGATGAAAATATCTTTCCGGTTGTAACCGCTCTTTCATGTCTGCCTGGGGGAATCTTGCAATTTATCCTATGCTTCTCCTGTACAAATCTTCGCAAAGCGGAGGTTAAGTAAATTCCCACATTTAATAAGGATGGTACAATATCAAATATTTGGAGAGTTATTTGTTGGTGATAACTTCTTCAACACTTTTTGATCATGAACAACTGCAGACAAGCCATTTTTGCAACTGAGATACGTGATACACTTTCCTCAAAACACTCTATTTGCACAAACAACTTAAAGTAAATTTCTTGTGGTACAATAAGGATGTACCGCACTTTCCTGCGCGTCTACCGCCCCATATAAAGTTTTGACAAATGAATTTTCTTACAATTTGCCTCAGGGCACTCTCTAGCAGCGGTAATTATCTCTATGCGTTCGATCAATCTGAACTAGTAGAATGCTGCACGATGCCAGCACAATTGAAGCTTCCTCTCGATGCTTCTTGTCAACTGTGGGGCAGCAGGAACATTAACTTGAGAAGGAAAATTCGCAATCCTTTCACTTGAATCACTCAAACATTTGAAACAGACATCCGACCGATTTCATCTTCGAGAAACTGTTGCACTGGAGTAGGCATCAGGAACATGTTGTTTCGATAGGCCATCGACCAAATCTCACCAGTTATCTAGCATGAGAAATAAGTTTGATACGATGAAATGTGTCAATTTAATAGATTCGAAACAATCCTCTCATGTCAAATAACTTCTCTTCTTTAAGAAATCGATTACTTGCAGAACATTTTATATTTCCAAATAGCTGTAAATGAAGATTTTGTGAGAGATTTTTAATGTAGATTTTGTCATAGATCAGAAGATCTGCTAAAAGACATTCTACGATATTTTCCCATGGATTGAAGCAAGTATTTGAACTTCTCGAAATCTTGACCCGGTGTGAACTCTGGGTCTCAGAGGCAGGTCAACACCTCATAATATTATCCTATATTTCAATGATCCTGCTTTCTATTGCACTATAGAACTAGCGGTCCACAATGCTCATTGGATCCGTAATATGACCCGCTACTAAGAAAGTTTGATAACCATTGAGTTACAAAATCATGAAATTTGCAAGAGTTTTTCAGATGATTCATTTGCGTAATTTATCTCTTTATTTTCTGTTTTAGATTTTTGATTCGACACGGAATATGATCGATTCCTGCATTTCGAATGTTAAAATTTCTTGAAATTGTGCATTAAATGGAAGATTACTTGATCTTGCCACTTTATCTGCCTCTGTAGTTAGAGGGAGCAGATTGTGCAGATAGCGGTCCCGCATTTTCAAATTCTCAGTTTCATCGCTGTGTCTTGATACATAAGTTATATTTGTTTTGCAATTTGGTGGAGTTAAATTTCTTACAAAATGATACTTAGAATCAACACCAACTGACGATATTAAGCAGTCATCATATTGGCCACCGCAGCAATACAAAAAGGTCGTTATGGTGTACAGGACAAACAGAACCTCCCAAAACGCAAGCATGTACACCTAGAGTCTAAGGAATGCATTTGCAGAGTGCAACTAGTATCTCACAAACAGCCATAATGCTGAATCTTTTGTATGATTCGATTTTCAACAAGCTGTCATATCTCCTGATATTTGTATATTATATGGGGGCGGTGAAGAGTGAATGCAGAGCGCCTAGCTTCGCTTACGAGACATGAAAGACCTCCAATTGTTAAGTCGCGATGTATGAGGCGAAGTTTGCGTAAAGGCGGATTACATATTTATCACTCAACGATTACATGCTTCTGGGATTCGAGGATGAACAGGATTTTTTTACTTGAGGGAATCGAAAAGGCAAAGATTGATGTACAGGATTTGTTTACATGTGCGGATCGCAAAAAGCATACTGTATGTATTGATGGGATGACTTCAATGACAGAATGAGTTTACATGTAGTTTTTTTACATGAGATTTTCACATGTGTAGTTTACAGTATTATGTTTTATATCCCTTAATCGGTAGCTGAAGTAGTGGTCGATGTATTGTATTTCAAATGAAGAACAAATGAAGAAATGCGGGATTACATGAAGTATTATAGATGGATTAAGAAACTGGCGATAGCAAATTCAAGTGAAGAAATAGTATTTTCCATGTGTAGTCTTTGGTATAGTGTGTATGGTTTCATTGCTTTCGGTGTAGTAGACTGTCATTGTAGTCATATTGTTTGCCTCCATTATCCACTTTCCACTTATCCACGATGTGTAGTGTCAGATATAGTGTAGCATTAGTTCACTTGTAATCGGTGTAGTAGCATCATTGTATTTCCATGTTTTACCTCCACTTTTCCAATTTTTATCCATTGGTCTCCTGTTGTTTTATAATATCCATTTTTAATTTGCTTAACCTATGGTGACCATTGTCCTATTCTATTTCCACTACCAGCATCTGTAGTCGGTACTGTATATTAGACATCTGTTTTGAACATGTATACGGCAGTGCTTGAAATCTATGGTATTAGTATATATTAACAGTAAGAAGGAGTAGTGTTACAAGTCTTAAGATTTCCATTTTTACCACATATTAGTCCAAAGCTGATCAATTTTAATTCGTTGCCACGAGGAAGCTCCATTGAGTTCTTTTAAGAACTGATTAATCCAATGGTTACATCCAGTCATTGCATCTGTAAACTTACGGATTGGAGAACGTCATCAGTCCTCATTAGGACTACCTAAATTTGATTTAATGAGCATTATATTCTATTATAAATGGCTGTTGGGATGATTTTCATCATCGTATGAGAATAGCACAATTTATGTATTTGAAACATTCACTTTATGTCACAGTTTTTGTGAAGTTGTTTTCCTCTCCATAGTTTGGCAACTTCTCAAACTAGGAAATCGAGCAAGCTTGAGTTTAGAATCGCAAAAATCGTGTGGAATTTCACGTTGAAAATTGGCTGCACTCGGAGTATTTTTGAATAAATGAGTCAATAAAAGTCTACTTCTCACAACCTCGCAGTACGGTTGCAAACCTTCTGCTTCGCAACAATTAGCCACGACAATTCCACGTCTTTCTCTCCATCGAACAAACATGTATCTAATACTCTACAGCTGAAAAATTCTATTTCAATGATTCACACGACTTGGATATGGGAAGTGCCTTTCATCCTCCCTGTAGAACACAGACTTACTATTTCAAGAAATTAAGAAAGTGCTTAGATTTTAGGCTTTTGCGAGTATCAATGCACCCGGGAATTTGATAGAAGAAGATGCAAGTAAATCAACACTTACTTTGCTGACGCTCCAGCGTTCTTTGAAGAATCTTGCAGTTCTCTTCAATTTCCTTCCGTTTTCCTTCCTCAGCCGTCAGAGATGTTTCCAGACGATCAACTGTCCTCTGCAGATTCTTTCTGTTCTCTTCAAGATCCTTCCGTCTTCCTTCCTCAGCAGTCAGAGATGTCTCCAGACGATCAACTGTCCTCTGCAGATTTTTTCTGTTCTCTTCAAGATTCTTCCGTTTTCCTTCCTCAGCACTCAGAGATGTTTCCAGACGATCAATTGTCCTCTGCAGATTCTTTCTGTTCTCTTCAAGATTCTTCCGTTTTCCTTCCTCAGCACTCAGAGATGTTTCCAGACGATCAACTGTTCTCTGCAGATTCTTTCTGTTCTCTTCAAGATCCTTCCGTTTTCCTTCCTCAGCAGTCAGAGATGTCTGCAGACGATCAACTGCTCTCTGCAATTCCTTCTTCTCCGACACTAGAGTTGATAATTTATAATCGGCTGCAACTTTCCATTTTTCTAACCTCTTGATTTCTGATAACATCTTCAAATGCCTCCTCTGTAGATCCTTCAACAGATCATCGGTAACTTTATCTGAAATAAATATCAAAGCTTTGTGTAAATACGATACTTTTAGAATGTGTGCTGCTCTTGCTTTAATGAAATGAATGAAGACATGCAGAATAAATGGATTACTTTCAACAATAGATTTTGACATTCAAGCAACTGAAAATTCATTCGATTGAATCGATAATTTCATGCATTTGCAGACAAACAAGATTTCTATGTTTAAAAGAGATCTGATCTGAAACATCTCCCACCACTCACATTGTAAAGCAGGAAAGTCAAGTTAAAACCCATTTGGCGCCAGTGTAGCGTTTTCGTTATACAGTCATTTTCGGAATCTTCTGTTTTCTCCAGTTTGCGAAACATGATGCTAAATTTTGATTGCCATCCACTACTGTATTTGTCACATATTTTCAGATAAGCGATCATCAATTCAAAAATTAGCACTATATGTTGCTTACATTTGATCACGAAATTAGACAAAAACTGAGCATGACATCTGCTTATATACTGGAAGACACTGTGTATATGAACGTCTGTGTTCATGAAAAGCAAAAAATAATAATCCATACTTCCTCTGAATTCCATACTTCCATACTAATCTATAATTCCATACCTCCTATTCATTCATGACATGGCATGTCATTTTTTTAACCCTAACGTTTTAGTTACACTGGCGTAATCTGATATACAAATGTCAAATACAACAACAATGTAAATGAATTGTTAACGGCGGTGAGTACTGTCAGTTTGCTTCAAAACTAATGTTTTTGTTGAATTCTGAAAATGAACAACTTAGTTGCAATATTATATTATTAGTGCATTCTAAGTGTGTGTATGTAATGCTTGTTGCTATTTGTAGCCTATGGCTTTCCCGTTGCAAAACCAGACGAAGTCCATTGCCATAGTATTTTCACGAACATTGGACATGCTAGTGCTTGTGCGAATACAAGTCAAAGTGAGACATCAAATCTCAAACAACTCCACTTGTAATCATAAAGGCTGTAGAGTGCCAGTTTGCATGGGCATCGAAGACAAAGATGTCCTCAGACTTGAACAATTTTAGCACAAAGCTTAGCAATCTTAGCTTAGGAAGCACGCAGCAGTAGTCACTGCGTCCCGCCCAACAATGCCTCGTCAGCAGCTAGAAATAGTCCAAACTACATGTAGTTTAAGATATCTAGAAAGGCTAGACTTGGCTATATCAACTTGTGTCGATATAGCTTGTTCTAAGGTTTCTGAAGATAATACCGAAGCAGTTGCGAACTTTGGATCACGCAGTCACTGAAATATGCAGTAATGACAACGATGACTGAGAATATGACTGTTACCAACACCTCCTGAAGCAAATGTTTTGTAAGATTTGGGATAGGTTGATGATGAGTAAAAAAGGAAGTCTCAGAGGTTAGTGATATGGCAGGGCAGTGTGAGATTCCAACGAGGTATGACATGAATGATCATTTCAGTGAACAGAAGAAGCAGTCAATAAAATGGCAAATATCGGTGATTCTCATCTTCACAAGTAGGAGAACCATTCTCTGGATGCATTTCAAGGCGAGAATCCTATTGAGATACTTGATACGTATGCTGATGGTTTTATCGATCTTTTAGTAGCAGGAACCAATGACTACACGGGACAATAGAATTGTTTAGGCCTACATAATGCTGAACAATCTTAAATGCGTTCATTTCTTGGTGTTCTTTGTTTGAGTGGATATCACGAATTACTGAGATGTCTCCAACTCTAGCGTGACTTTGGAGTCGATGCAGCAAGTGAATCAATTTCTCGACAGGAACTTCGAAATACAAAAACTTATTTTCATTTCAACGACTTCGCAGCAAACAGCAATGGGAAGCTGTATAAAAAGGCCTTCTATCAAATTTGTTAATTGACAGTCTCCACATCTACTAGCACCTCTGAAATGTGATGGAAAGCTTCCATGATGAAGCTATGCCTCATAACTTCGACAGGAATTGTTTGGACCAATTCAAAAGTTACATTTGAAAGAAACATATTTTGTATATTTTGCCATCATATAACGCCATCGTAATGAACTCGTTACGGCTTAATTTTCTATGAAATGGTTATTGTAGTGAACCGGTCATCATAGATTATTCTTAATTATAGCTATCTAAAATAATTACCACCAATATTACAGAAAATTTGCCGATATTTACATAGGCGGCCTCAAATGGTAAAATCAGTTGAAATCAATTCCCTTGAAAACAGTTCTTTAACGCTCTCCGCAATGGGCTCTGGAACGCATCAATGTCCCGCGGCTGCTTAATTTCTAAAGTATTCCTCAGAATTCCATGAAAACCATCGTGTGAAACATTTCCCTGTCATCTTTTCATTGATGATATTCATTTCCTCCAACTCGCTGATCTTCAAGCCATAAACAGCAATTCAAAATGCTAAATCCTCAATTTTTCCACATTTTTGAAAATGTTGATATGTTAGAGAATTTTGCTAAAAATCCTCTTCATAATGATTGCTAATTAAGATGATGAAGTGGTTGCATGTTCTGACAAGTCACTGTTTAGTGCAAAACTATTGATAACATCGATTAGTTCATGGAATACAACTCAGATATCTGTGAATATGAAATATGGAAGACTTTCTCTCAAACAGTAACTGTTCCTGAGAGAAGCTGCCGTGGCTAGAAAGTATTAAAAAGGAAAAGGGAAATCAAGCAGCTGATGATAATTCAATGAAGGATTGATTTCATCTCTAAACTTTGAAAATTGTGTCATTGAATGCTCAGTTTCGAGCTCTGTTAACCCTGAAGATGGCCTCGGTCTGTAGTTGAATTTAAACGGCTACAAGTCATTGAATTATTGTCAGTTAGCCCCCTACTTGCATTTCGTCTTTTTATACTTCTAAACTGCTTCGATATCACACCAAATGATATTCTGTATGTCAAAATATCTTCAAATGAGATTATATAGACGAAGAGTGCTTTGAAGAAATGCTATCATGAATACTTTTTCAATGTGCCTTCCAAAATCTGCAATAAGTAGTCATTTCAACGAAATTCAAAATTTCAGAGCTTTATTCGATGACTATGGTTATTGGAAGATATCAGACAAGTAGTTTGAACGAATTGCAAACTTCAGCCCTTTCAAGAAAAACTATTCAAAATGAGGCGCAAATTTGACCTTTCAGTTGACCAAATCCCATGATTGATGGGGAAAACTTTGAGAACACGCTAAAACTAAACGTCAGAAAACCCTAGGTTACGCGGAGTAGTTGTCAAAGTTCTACAACAAAACTTCAGCAGGTCGAGCTGCTCCTCCGCTCATGGAGGGCGAAATACCAGCATTTGTAATTCGAACATTTTGCGGATAACTCACCTTCTGCTGTTGGATTCTCTTCCGCCTTCAATGTCAGTGATCTCAGACGGTAGCAGTCGATGTTCAGGAGAGGACAATCCTCTCCCGTGTTCTGGATACGTCTGCTGCATCCCTGACAGACGTAGACCATTCTTGATAGTTCCCTCCTGCTGATTCCGGACTCTTCCGCTAGAAAAGCTGTTAAATCCTGGAAGTTGAACTCCATTTTCCCTCCGCTTATGCTCCTGTGGTAGCTTTGATCACCGATGGTGACCTTCAGCTCAGGTCTGCAGATCTTCAACATCCGCGTGAAGTCCAGTGGCTTGTCTGAAGGAAGGAATTTTTCTTTAGACTTCAAGAACAAGTCATTGTTCTCCCAAAGTCTCAGTTCGTGCTTCAACTGGCCGACAAATGATCCATCCGGCATTGTTATCACATTTTGACAGGTGTCGGACATTTCGACAATAATTTTCCTCTCCGCAGTGATCACTGCATTCTCAGGAATCTGTAGTTGTCTGAGAGTTTTGTTGCGTGATAAAGCCCTCCCATTGTAGAGGAAATGCAATCGTGATGAATTGGGCACGATATTTCTCAATCTCTGGAAGGGTCTTACTGAGAACCGTTTGTGCCGACCATTTATGATAATTGAAATGTTCCGGGTCGCTGTCGGAGTCGGATCATCCGATAGTTCAACCGCAAGAACAACCACCTTCGATCCTTCGAACGACTCGCCTATCTCTCTCAGTGTGAAGTCTATGTCATATTGATCGCGTTCATCTTCTGATTTGAATATGTAATACCCAAAGGCACCAAAACGACGCTGCCATGCCTGCAATACTTTGTAGAGCGGTGTGTCAGGTGAAAATCGAAACATCGTATTAAATGCCTCATTTTCGGCAGAGATGACGATTTTCCAGGACTCTGAAAGGAAAGGAATAAAGCTCGTCAACAGCGCTGAATGAACACTTCATGACTGCATTGATGATTCGCATTTAGAAAAGTGTATGAAGCACATTAATCAGATTGATAGTTAGTGAGATTACCCATTGATTGTTGCAATGAAAAATATAAAGTTTGGAATCGTGGTCGCTTATCACTTTCTATGTGCTTAGGAGCAGCTATCTACAGTCTCAAGCTCAGGTGGGATAGAGATCTGCGAGATCCTAGCGCAAGTCGAAGGTGCCTCGATCTTCCTTTACCGGAGTACTCTGATGACTACAGAAAACCCAAAATTGAATTGTCGAAAAGAAGGTCCAGATTCACACTTGAAGGTTCCTCTCATATTTAAATAGTGGTGATGTTTCATCCCGCTTTGCTCTCATTTTCAACTTTGTACTCATACTTTGATAAGAGCTGTGACAACCAAATTTGTCATAACGATAAAGTGACTTTTAGGTTAGGTCACTGACGGGCTGTGGTGCATTTGGCTTGTCATATATATGGTTTGACTACTTGGTGTCATGGTTGGTTCTTGTTGGGTTCCTGACCTCCATGAGCTAGTGACTATGACTGAGGGAGACACCCCTGTAAATGGCAACGTGACACTGAGACGTCAGAGTCAAAGCTACAGTGAGCACGTCCTGATGATGTGGAGGATTGTTGACAGGGTTGTTTTCGTTGGAAGTCAGCATGAAGCAGGTGCAAACAAACCGGAGTTAAGGAGCCTCATGGCGACCTTCCCATGAGAGCAGCTGTGTCAGTTGTCGGCTGCTGGATGTCCTTGCATGCCTGCATACATTGCAACATATCAGGGCCTCCAAGGGCGGTGCACGGCTGCTGTTAGTGCGGTACCTGGCTACATTGTTGCTACTCTGGGTCCCACTCCGCACCTTCGGCTGTTTTGTGAAACTGAAAAATGGCTGTAATCAATAATCATGATCACTTCATGAGAACGCCAGAAATCATCTTTACTCAAATGAAATGATTCTAACAACTTTTGAATATTCATATTTTGATTACTACTTTTTCTTGTTATAGAAATATTCCTGCATAGACGGTGTGGATGGATGAATGAATGAAAACAATTCGAAATTAGCAAACAAGAAAGGAAAGATAGATGTACAAAAAGTATTTTTATTCCACTGCGTGACAAAAAATCTTAACACTTACAATGATGAGGACCATTCGGCCGTGAAACGCCAAAACAACGTATTTCACAATGCGTTATTCAGTTTCAGCGTTATGAAACGCCAAAACAACGTATTTCACAATGCGTTATTCAGTTTCAGTGTTATGAAACGCCAAAACAACGTATTTCACAATGCGTTATTCAGTTTCAGCGTTATGAAGCGCCAAAAAACGTATTTCAAAATGCGTTATTCAGTTTCGGAGTTATGAAAAGGCAAAACAGCGTGTTGCAAAATACTTTAATCAGAAAGAGGAGGTATGATGCGATTGCGAATGTGCATAATCTATTTTAGATTTCTAATCGTTATTATTGTGAATGAAGAGTCAAAGATTGTAGCGTATTTAGAAATGCGTTGTTTTATAGTTTCATTTGAAAATATATTTCATCGAACCTCGATGAGATACTTAGTTTTACTGACGTGTTGCTTATAATTCCGAATTGCTTTATCCTAAAATAGCATTAGTTTTTATTGTTTGAAATAACTGACTAATCTCAGACGAAAATACAGACACTAAATTACCCATGTGACCATGTTAAGGCATAATACGTTGTTTTGCCTTTTCACGGCCGCATTATATTCATTGACGAAGTGGCACCAAAACTGCAACTTTAAATGATAAAAATTTGTTTCACACATATCCGCACAGCATCATTAATGCAAGCTCAAATTCTATTGTTCGTACAGTTCATCTGATCTCTCTCGCTCAATGCATTCCCAATGCTCGTCAACCAATCTTTCGGAAAGTGGTTCGAAATTGGTAGTGGAATCATTTTTCATCCCACGCAAGCTCGATCGGTGAAAGATCAGGAGATCGTGAAGGTTATGAGAGTTACTCATTTGCTGAGGCGTTATCACTTGGCAGGCGTGCTCTGTGCAGCTGCACATTGTCATCTTGGATGATGAGATTGTGTCCTTATACTGTTGGAATAACAAAAGAATCACATTTTCCGAGAGATAACATTAGCCAGGTGTCTTGATGACAATAGCAGCTGTTCGTCCACCATGCCAAAAACCGGCCGAAATCATGACGCTATCACCGCATGTTCTGAAATGCAGCAGACTGCACATCTCTCACGAGACAACGAGACGGTCTGTGAGAACAAACTCTTCCGTCCTGGAAATCGAGGGTAAACTGTGATTACTCGTCCACATGACGCAATGCCACTCATCAGTGCTCCTTTTAGAATGTCACTCACAGCATTCTAATCTTTTCCACTTATGTTCGAGACCTGTAACATGCACATTCATGTACGGGAAAGCGATCGTATTGAATTCATCAAAGTTCAAAAAGTTATTGAGATGTGTGTCGGTGAAATTTCAGATGACTTTATCTGTGATCTGTGCTGCAGTAAGTACTTTCCCTAGTCTTGCGACGCTTAAAATTGGAAAATTTGACAGGGACTGAATTTCGTATTGAATATTCGGTTTTTGATAAAATAATTGTTCTCACTTCAATACACCGGCATTTGGGGAACATCCTGTGATACTGCTTCTATAGTAATATACCGCTGCTATTCATAGAGATTATAGACTGTATTAAGTCTTTAGCTAGTACTTATTGATGATAACGGCTACACGGTAGAGTGGATCAAAAAAATCGAAATTTTGAAAATCAAAGTTTGGGTGGTCAAGTCTTTTGTCTATGGCTATTTTGAACTCACATGCAAAATTTCAGTGAATTTGGACAAGGTCTACTATCCCCACAGTGGCCATCTATTTGTTGACAATTTTCTATTTTTTTAGTTTTTTCGTCAATTTACGCTAGTTGAAGCTGTATTACATAGTACTTTCTAATGAGGTAGAACCTTGAAACTGTAGGTGCAAGTACATGTTGACAGCTTCTTTTGATTGAAGCAAAAACTTATATGACTCAGGATAGCGAACTCCTACTGAGAGACCTCCAAAATTTGCAAATTCTCAAAATATGACCAAAAATGTGATTTTTGCAAATTTTGAATTTGACACTTTCTTGTCGTGAATTCGAACCAACATTGTAGAGACTACATTTTTAAGAGCTTCAAAGTGCGTCAGCTGTTTTCGGTGCTGAAGCTCGCTATGGTTGGATCCGAAACACTCTCAACAGTAGAGAACTGATGCCATCATTTGACTATGCAGCATAGTCTAATGAATAGGCAGCATGTGTGCACACGTAGGTCTGTTGTGCTTTGCACGTGAGCCTCTGTATAGGCTATTGTCTTAAAATAGGCCTACATGTACATAATTTTATGGATTTCCCCTGTGGCAGACATCCTCTATAGCCGCTACTTTCAAGTTAGCACAGTGATTTTATTGATGAAAATAAGTGAGCTTAAATAATAGCTCTTGGCCCCTTATGTCCCTGCTCTCAAAGTGTGAAGGAAATAGCCCTGTGCTGGGGTGTTGATTGGTTATTTCACCATTTTCTTGAGTTAGAGAGGTATCACAGTTTCACTTCGAGATAAAAGCAAAATATGTTCAATGAACAGTTGTAATATCTAAAATAAAATATTTTTGATCAACTAAATACATGCACACAGAATGGGATCAAGCACAAAAGTCCTTTTTGGAGTCAAATGATGGCATCAGTTCTCTACTGTTGAGAGTGTTTCGGATCCAACCATCGCGGGCTTCAGCACCGGAAACAACTGATGCTGCTTCGCTTACGACTTTGACCATTCGCTCAACGCCCTGACAATGACAAGGGTATTGAGCGAAGGAGATTGGTCCTGACTCAACTTGCTGCCTCAAAGTCCAAAGAGGAGTTCCCTTCAAAACAGGTAGGTCACTCCTCTGACTATTTGAACGCCATAAAGTTTCATGAGACAGCTGCCCATCACCCTTCAACTCCGGTCTGATGAATAATCTTCTACCATCGCTTGCAATCTCTGTTGCTCGAATCTGCTGTAAGTACCGCAGGCAGGGGCGACGGCAGGGGCGGGCCAGGCAGGGCCGCGGCCCTGACAAAATTTCATCTGGCCCTGCCTATGGCCCTGCCAACTTTTTGAGAGAATTTTGAACAATTCGTAAATTAACAGTGTATCAATATTTTATTCATTTTTTTGTATTATTCTTATTTGGTATGGTTGTTTTGCAGAGAATACAGATGAAATATTTGACACGTATTTGTTGTAACGACGGCTGTTCTCACTCCATTGACAAACCAATTATTTTTATCGGTTTGTTTAAAAACGGACAATCTAAATTGGATGTCCATGACCTTGACGATCAGCTGTGATATTTTTTTTCAAATTGTTTTACACTCTTATCATCTTGCACTCTTATTAGGCTAATCATTCACCAATACCTAATTTATGCAAATAAAATAAACTCTATAACTATAAACTGAATTCGTAATTACAATTTTAAAGAAAATTAGGACAATTAATACGCTATATTTATCGGAGGGCCATTACGGCCAAAATCTTATTTATTTCATTTTTTGGCACAGGGCTGCCGACAGTCCGGATTTCATGCGGACGTCCAGATTGACCAGATTTCAGAATCAAGGAAGTATTTCCAATTTTACAGTAGTAGTTAATAGTATTGCGAAATACGCATTATGTTAGAGCAACCTTTTTAAAAGGTCGTATCATTGACGCATAGGGTCTATCCTTTAGATTTTTATGTTGTAAGATAATAGGCCTACTTTTAATTCTACATTTGAAGTATGGTAACCAAATTTGAAGCGTTACTTACGTTGTGTAACTTGAAAATGCTATATATATGCTTATATTGATTGATTTTAATTAGGCCTAATGTATTAAACACTCAGCTTCAAAAACACTTCTCTCACACCTGCAGTACGGCAGCATTCGGCATTCTCATTATACTGGCGATCTTATTTTTATGTGACAGAGCACATCATCCGTGTGTTGATATGCGAGGTGAGACTCGCTCAGTTGATCAGGATATTTAATTTCTAAGTTTTTCAAATAAGTCTGACACAAAGATATTTTGACGAAAATACAACCAGGCAACGTTGCAGGCTGGTTGTTTCTTTTCTCAAGGATAGACAGACCTGCAAACCATTTCCTAATGGGGTTATCAATGGTCCGTAGCTTTCAACTGTTCAGTGTTTTTCATTCTCCACTGAAAGAAGATAGTGACCAGCTAAATAATCAAATAGCAAATTCTACTTTCAAAGAAAATGGCACCATTTCTCTTCTAGATCAGGGTGGATAGAACGAAGGACTGTTAGGCCTAATAGTTTATAAATTCTTGGCACAAACAGTAACATTGAATAAATGGAAGAACAGATGTCACTGGCAGTGCAGTGTTAAGGAAGGTATGTGATAGGACAGCGCCTCAGCCACTTAGGTGCCACAGAAAGTCTAACAGTCAAATTCTGTAAAATGAAGGACTGGTAGGTAGTTATGTGAGACGAAAATGTTTGGCTATCAATTGCCCTGAATGGAAGAGTTGGTACGCTATCAGAGACTGTGAAATCATGTCACTGGTTTACAAGTGAGAGGACGCAAGGTTACAGACGCGGATATGGACGATTCTAGCAATGTGGCCGCTAGAAGCCGATGTAAATTTTGCATCTTTACACAATTCAGTATCAAGAGTGTCAAAATCCACGTTATGCATATTCAGACGCTGCTTTTATAAATATTTCGGTTCGACTAGACAGTCATTTTGGAAATTTTTGATGCATGCTTAGTCTAATTAGTCCTATTCAGGCGCGTAGTTAAAATTTAGAATTGAAAGGGGCACAGGAGGGCCAACTTAAAAGGGGCGCCAAGGCATTATTGATTATTTTGTGATTTGTTTTTGGTTTGACATTTCAAACCAGTAATAGGCCTACAGTATAACCAATTCTGCATCGGCCAATCAATCTGTGAAGCATTTCATTAGTTGCGACTAGTTGCGATGCCTAACTCAGGAAAAGCGACCATCTTTCTGTTTTCATGCGTAGCCAGGTAAATTACAAAAATGCTCCACCCACGCAATGACGCGAACAAAGAAAATGTACGACTACCGTGACAGGTATTTATCGAATTTCTTGCAGGTCTTCAAACCTTAAGTTGTGACTTGTGACACCTGCCACAATGCTCCAGTGGACGCTAAATGTAACTTTTTCATAAAATGATAGAACCTACTCTTTAGTGCATATCCTTCACTTTCGTTGAAATGACAAACTACCGTATGTATATAACACCTGTGATTAAGCTACTTTAAGTAGTACAGTAATGAACTACCGGAAACTTGACTTTCAACATTACAAACCATCTAAAAAGCGTCTATCATAAAAGTGAAAAATGAAACATAAAAATGTTCAAGACCAAGACCATATTAGCATTTGGAAAGTTTTGCTAAAGAATCCTGTCAGACGAATTCTACAACTCAATTAAAGCTCCTGATGTGATGCTCTAAACAACGTCTTCGCGGTATTATCTACATAACCTCAACGACCGAAATCCAAAACTTGACGTGGAAATCGTATGTACAGAATGCCTCTAAGCACTTTTTAAGCACCTGATGAGAGAGTCGCATACTAACAAACTACTCATTATCTGTCAGACGAGATGTGGCTTCCCTCAATCTCTTTTGCAAATACATGTACTTCTCTTCGCTCAACGAGTCTTTCCAGGCTGAAAGTCTTTGCAAGAGCCAATTCAGTGACGTACACGCGATGTTATCGCGTTACGAGTATTACTGAACGCACTCGCACCCAAGATCGCTCACGGAGTTTATTTGATCGCATATGTGGTGGAATCAGCTTCCAACTCAGTATGACTTTCAAAAGACATGTTACTATCCTAGTCATTTACTGTTGTATTTATACTCATTTTATATTCATTTTATACTCATTATACATGTATCTTATTATTCCATCAGTAACCTTTGCAATTTATGGCGTTAGCTGTGCTGGGGGGATAGGGGTGGGGGGTTCGTACGAGCATAAACAACTCACTTACATATCTAGGGATGGCTTCAGAATTAGTTTCTTATTGACGCAAACAGTTTTTCGTCTAAAAGTATATTTTTTTTAGAGACAAGCTGTTTTGCTTTAATATCTGAAAGCACCCCATACTCGTAATATACAGGTATGACTGCGTGCAAAAATTGCGAATACGAAACGTCCTGCGAGCCCTAGTATTATTGAAGAGTGTATAATATTTAACATGTATATTTCCTTATGTACAATCAACCAATCAATGAATCAATACAGACCGTAAACAAGTAGCCATTCCACTGTGCCATTGTTTACTGTATAAGCGCCGATGTATATCATTACTTTTTTAACATTCTTCTGTGTCAGTATTCTTATTTATATCTTACATATCGGTGACGGCGATGAAAACTTCATTCTTTTTTTTAGGAGAATGCTTTCGTCGTGGTTGCGTCAATCTACCAAACGCGCGCCTCCCGAACACAAGCGATGATAAAAAAAGAACCGGTGACAAAGAAGCGCAACAACATAACCTGTGATGTGAATGTGACACACACAAACGTCACCAACTTCTTCAGAAAGTGACAGTGATAACGATTCAGACTCAGACACAGCTGAAGATGTGCCTGACAATGAAATTCTAGGTCAAAAGGTGACAGGCCTACCAAAAACTATTTCACCTAAGGAACATGTAGGTCCAAAAGACTTGTCTCGATTGCCATCTGCAACACCTAAACAACCTATTCTTCAGCAATATCCATTGCGTCACATGGGCAACAGACAATCGCCATTTCAATTCAGCGTGGTTTAAAAGACATTCGTGGCTGGAGTATTCTGAGTCTGCTGACGCGGTCTTCTGTTTCGTATGTCGACATTTCCACGTTGCTGGTGAAAATGAAACATTTGTTTCGGATGGGTTTCGGGCGTGGAATCGGGCTACTGGTCAAAATCCAAAGACAAATGCCCTGTTAAAGCACGCAAGCTCTGATTGCCATCTAAAATCGGTGGAAATGTTCGAAAATTACAAGGCCATGACAAAGGAAAATAAATCGGTCACCACTCTCCTTGATGCAGCTCACGTCACACAGATTAACCGAAACCGGCATTATTTGAAGACTGTTGCAAAAGTGCTGCGTTAGACCTGCTTACAAAATATTTCTCAAAGAGGACATGCTGAAACTGAAGTCTCCCATAATAAGGGAAATTTCCTTGAAATTTTGAGAATTGTCGCAGAACACGATCCTGTCATAGAGGAAAGATTGAATGGTGCCGGAAATGCCAAATACACACATTCAAGCATCCAAAATGCTATTATGAGCAGTATTATTTCTGATCAGATCAGAGATGAAGTACTTGAAGCAAAATTTTTCAGCATAATTTGTGACGAATCGAAGGATCTCTCAAAAAAAGAGCAACTGTCGATTTGCGTGAGATACATTTTCGAAGTCGAATGTCATGAAGAATTCATTGGATTTGTGGAAGCGACTTCACTTACTGCATCATCTCTCACAAATTACATTCTGGAAAAGATTTCCGAATTTGGATTGCCAATTCAAAATTGTATCGCTCAATCCTATGATGGCGCTGCCGTAATGAGCGGTCATATCAATGGTGTCCAGGCCAGAATTCGTGAAGTGTCAAAATGGGCAATATACATTCATTGTTATGCGCATCGCTTGAATCTTGTAGTGGTGGATTGTTGCAAAGCTGTCCGTGAAGCAGGCCATTTATTCGCAACATTACGTCGCATTCACAACTTCATCAGTGGATCTTATGTGCATTTTGCGTGGCTTGATCTTCAAGAGGTGATGTTTTCCACTGAAAGACCGATCGAGTTGAAGTCTCTTTCTGATACAAGATGGGCTTCACAGGTTGCTGCTTGCAATGCTGTGTACCAACGTTTTTCGTGTTTGATCAAACTTCTGGAAAATATCTCAAACGAATCACACAGTGATCGAGCCTGTGATGCGAAAGCGATTCTTGCGCTGATCGATTTCAAATTTGTATTTTGCTTGTTGGTTTTTCGCCAGTTGTTGGTCCATTTGTCGAAAGTATCAGACAGCCTGCAAAGTCGCTCGATATCAATGGATGCGGCTTTTGATCTCATCAAAGTTCTTGAATCGAATCTAACAGAAATGCGCAGTGAGGAACAGTGCGATTCTTTCATTGAAGCTGCAAATGAAATATGTTCCAAGAACGAGATAGTCGGCTCAACACCGCCAGTGTCCCTGCGAAGCGGAAAAGGCCAATGCCAGAAAAGCTGAAAAACATGGTCGTGACCGATAAATCCATACCCAAGGACAATGAGCATGTGCACGAATTTCGGTCAGATCAACCCACGAATGCCACAAATCATGCGATACGCATTTACTTCCCAATCATTGACACCGCCATTGCTGAATTGAAAATGCGATTTTCTCCTGACAATATGAATGTCCTCATGGGAATAAAAGCCCTGTGTCCAGTCAGTGATAATTTCCTGGACTTTGAGTCGTTATCTCCTTTAGCGAAGCATTACGAATCAAACTTGGAGCTTCTGAAAATCGAGTTGCTTCAACTAAAGAGCATCATATCTCGCAAAAAAGAGATTTCAAAATTCAGTCCATTGACAATCTTGGAGACGCTGACTTTTGTTGATAGGTACGCAGATGCGTTCTTCGAGACAATGAGGTTGCTCAAAATTGCAGCCTCTATCCCTGTAGCGTCTGCAGAAGCCGAGCGGAGCTTCAGCAAATTGAGATTGGTAAAGTCCTACCTCCGGACAACCATGTCAACTGAAAGGTTGTCCGACATCATAATTATTGCTGCTCACAAATCGAGAGCGAAAATGATCGATCTTGACATTGTTATTGACCAATTCGGTTCACTATATCCAAACTGTCGCATTATGCTTCATTAATTTTTTTATACAAGAATCTTTTACAAAGACATTTACAGTAGAGTTGACGCAATTATTGATTGCTTGCGTGGCAGCTAAAGAGGATTTATACCTTCTTTGTATTTCTCAAGCATCCCTCTGAATTCATGCACATCTTAGTGTATCATATCTTAACAAACTCGTTGAGTTCCCCAGAAACTGATCATTATAAAATGAGCATGAACGTGTCATGAGTATTAAATTGCATGAGTGTATCTCTTCAGTTCTCAGGCAAAAGATATTCATGAAACAGAGGGATGCCCACCTCATGTTATTGTCTCCCAATCCGGTATACAATTTTTTGGGGGTAATTATTTTCTCCCAATTCGGTCTACCATTTTTGTTTTTTTAGGGTATTTGAGATTAATACGCGTACACACAATCTTGTTTTATCTGATTGTACGATATATCCTGCTGTTTTACCATACGCTTTGTGATTTTTTTGTTCCCGTTTATCTGGAGCGATTAGTTTCAGATTTTCATGACTTTTTCTTTCACAAGATACTGCTATTAAAAGAATTTATTGTACTTTTTTGTTTTTCTTCAAATGGTTTAATGAATAATTGCCTCAATGAAAAAAATAATCCTCTAAATATGGAACCTATACATAATACGAGGTTGGCTTATCTCCGTATTTATCATATGTAAATGATGGTGAGGATTGCGGGATATGAATTATAGGACGCCGCTTATAGAAGTAGAAATCTGCCTCATGTCATCAGAATATAAGCACGAATTGGCATAATTGGCTAAGCATCAGTAAATTTTGCTACTACCGTTTCGCATAGTGATAGGGCCACATAATACAGGCCTCTTGGTGACTTACTGTTCTCATTATATCTGTAGGGACCCCAAAAATGTACTTTTCAACATTGTTTGGAATGACCTTGGCATACATTTATGCGGCCCTGCCACGAATCTATTTGGCTCTGCCTTGGCCCTGCCGAAAACAGACGGCTGGCGTCGCCACTGACCGTAGGCCTTGATGACGAGTTTCTATGTCTTCGTCTCCCAACATGCAAACTATCAGCTGCTCAGTATGAGCAAAGAGGCAATTTCTTCTGAGAACATCAAGAAGCTTTCCCTGAGCTGCCTTGTAGCTAATCAGAGTAGCTCGGATGCCATTTCACAGCCAGATGAAGTGTGCGGTAGCAAAATGGAAGGCTGGATTCTTTTTGATCAGAAACCACGACGGAGCATAAACTTTCATCACATACTTTTTCCGTATTTTCAGTTTTGGAATCAGGTTGAGGGGTAGCTATATACATCGCAAAATTCGGGATGCAGTTGTTACCCACCGTGAATGATTGAGTGGGCCTGGTGTTTGTGAAACTATTTTGGATGGTGTTCTCCCAGTAACTACTACCTGCATCATCTCATACAGACTGCCACTTATTCACATCCATTGCTTTACCATAAAGTTTCGATAGCCTTGTACCAATTGTGTGAGTGCATGTTGATGTTGGAATGCTGCAGTGTTCCCAGATCGCCTGTACACTTTTCGCTGTCTCAACAGCCAAGTTAATAATAGGCTCCTTTGGTGGTTTCATTTGCTTTAGAAGCTTCATGTGCTGAAGAGTCTCGCGTGTGGTAGGGAGAGTGTTGGCAGGCAGCTGTGCTGTGACCCAAAACGCAGTGATTTGTGTCCGATCGCAACATTTTGCAGAGAAACCAGCAAATGAAGAGATTAATGAAGTGGACATCATTAACACACCAAGATTAACCAACATTTCGCAACCACAGATATCTATGATCGGTCTCTATAGCAACTTCTATCTCCAAATGTATAATAGCGGTTCGACATCATCACCGTGGACAAATGAGTTGCGTCAACCTTTTAACATGAATAGATAGCAGAGCTTTCCGTAGAGTGGGGAATAGACTGGCTTGAAGGACAGCATACGCCAGAAAAATGGCCAGTAGTACGTATGAGCGACAGCAGCAAAAAGCAAACACTTCATATCAGTTTGCTCAAAGAAATATTCAATTTCATCACTGTTTTTGCTAGAACTTAGCGTCTACACTACAGTCACCAGATCTTAGTTAAAAGGGAAATCAAGAATAATGATTTGGGCCTAGCCTATCACAAAACACAGTAGGCCTATGTGCAAAACACAGGACGTTTTAATTAATTAAGTGATGCGATTTTCATTTCTGCTAATCATCACGAAGGGCAACTCATCCAATCGTGAGAACCATTTTGTGTAACTTGATCTCCAAAAACCAAAATTTGTTGATTGGAAAAGGAGAGCCAAGTGAGTTCTTCTGAACAACACAGCTTAAATCCTTAATTGAATCGGTTGAAACCTTGGCAGAAATGTCAGTGAAAACGAAATAAAGTCTCCTAGATCCCACCAGTCAATATATATTATATTCAAAAAGATTCAAAATAAAATAATATTATGCAATATGCAGTCAATATACATAGTCCTTGTAATTCAGGTGCCTCCATCGAGAGTTGAAATACAATTGCCGCTAATTGATGTTTTCATTCTGAGAGTGGAGAGAGAGAAAACTCCTTAATCAGTAAATAGAGTGAAACTTTATACCAAATCAGAATGCGGGATTTAGTTCACTTGCAAGAACGAATCCTGGAAGTGCAAAATGTGAAACTATGACGCAAAATGTATAAAATGTCAGTTCGATCTCACAAATGTCATGATGTTCATGGTGAACACTTTGAACACGTGTAAAATTGTAAGTATTCGAAAAGATGTTTTCCGCTTTACTAGTTATTCATATTGTAATACATTTCTTGATTACATAATAATGCACATTTCTTGATATTAGTCACATTTTCTTTGTAATTCCCATGGTTCCACACTTTTATGGACACCCGGTATAATTATGCATCTTGTTACATTATTACATTATATTATTACATTTATTTATTCAGTTATCTCCCCATGGGTCCCAACCAGACTTGTAAATGACCGGGCCTGTTCAGACAAAGCCCGGCCCGATCCAGGCCCTCTGCATCGGGAATGTTCAGGCCCAGGACCTGCCCGGCCCGCCCATCTCGAGCTGCTCGGTCCGAAGTCAATGTTTTTGTCATATATCATACAAAGGCCTTTATAATACTGTATTTGTTATACCATCATGATTAATTTCATGAATATCTGACTTTTGATCTATAAATTTGCGACTGCACAAGATCTTTGTCATAAACTCTGCAAAAATGATGCGTAATTTAGAGTTGGATTCCTCATTCGCCTGGTTTTCAGAAAAGTCGAACATCAACAAGTCGGAGGCTGACAAGGAGATATTCGTCTCCCTTTGTCTCACACGACTGGTCAAGGAAGCGTAATTCAGCAGAATTAGAGAACACACGTGAACTTCAACTGTCTACTTTATTACGTAGCATCAAAAACATTCGTCACATTGAAATGTTTTTCACACTGGTCTCACGAACTCAATTTATTCCAAGGATTTTCGATTTCTCAATTCGCTCCTCAATTTACTTTCACGATCTCAGTTTTACTAACCGTGCCCTCTCAAAGTGATGCAAATGTCCTGATTCGTCAGAATTCAGACTTGAATTTAAACTCAATGAAAAAATGTTTTCTGACTGTTCGCGACTAGTTCTGGCTATGACCATCAGTATTTTGAAAGCAACCATTATTTAATGGCTCGTTGCAAGTTGGCTAAATGGAGGTGATGAATTTTCAGCGCGGGCCGGGCTCGTGTCAGTTGCAAAATATCATGCCCAAGCCCGCCTCCCGTGGGCTACCCGGTCCACTTACAAGTCTGGTACCAGCACATTGGGGTGGCACATTGGGCCATTACAAATAACGAAATACAATGTCAATGACACTAATTGGTCACATACATTTCGTCCTTTGTCCTACACACATCTATAATTCGCTGAATTTCACCCTCCGATTATCTATTTTTGCTAATTTCTGTATATAAATCAACTACAAAGGACTTGAGAATATATTCCGGCAGCCAGAGCGTCGAGTTTCTGCAGGGAACGAGACCGAAAATGAGAATTCTACGGAATGATGTACACTCAATGCCTACTATGAATCTGCACATCTGCGGAGTTCTAGGGAGTTCCTCCTCTTGTCAGACATGATCAAAGAGAGCACATATTAATCCAATGAGACGCAGATTGCAGTTTTTGTCAAAAAGGAGATTATCTATGTTTTCTCTGATTAAACGAAATGTACTAAGCCCAGAGTCATAATTTTTCTCATGGAAAGTCTTCTAGTCATTTCCTACGATGTTCATGTGGGTAAATTCATTTTATATAACAGCATTTGTCAAAAAACGTGTCTTCCGTCTGTAAAATCCTTAGTTCTGAACCGATTTTCATAATTTTTTCATCTTGATCCTTGGGATCTTCTCTTTTCGGTCGTGATGAATTCATAGCAATCTAACAAAGTTTCTTTCATGAAAATTTTGACTATAAAATCAAATTTTCGAAGAAAACGAAGTTGCAAAGTTGAAAAGACAAAAATTGCCCAAAATGTTGTTATATAAAATGGATTTAGGCATGTACCCCTGTCTATGAATCGAAAGCCTCCTAATGTCGACAAGCGCAAGCATTCTGAGGAATGTAGTCCACATTGAACCACATTCTCGGATACAGCCCCGATCACAAGCATGATTATAATACATGTACATCATTGGAAATGACCTGACGACATTCCATGTCAAAAATAATGACTTCAGATTTAGCATTAGAAACGTAGAAACTTTCTTGCCAAACTTTTGGCCAATTTTTGCCAAAAACTGCAATCTTCGTCCCATTGGATAAAAATGTGTTTTCTTTAAACAGAACTCGACAGACGTGCAGATTCGCAGTGGGCATAAGTTGCACATCATTCTATCAATTTCGGCCTCGTTCACTGCAGAAACTCGACGACTTCCGGACTAATAAGAAATTTTTAGCATATCCAACACTTTGCACATGTATTTCAAAAGAAATAATTAAAACACGGACGTTTCGTCTGCCACTGACTTAGCAATTTAGTCAATGCAACTTTTTGCCATTTTCTGGTTGCGGCTAAATATGATGAGAGTCACTTGCAAGCATTGGGAAAATGAAATTGAAAGAAGCCTAATAAGTTTGCTGAATTTTGTTCGTACTTTATCAAATTGGCATTAAGTTCTGAACATTTTTAACAGAAGATAGAGACCCTACCTTCAAGATCTTGAAGTCTTTATGAACTATCAGACTAGAGCGAAAAAGAAACTAAATTTCGGATACACTTCAGTCCTTCAATGTAACTTATAAAATGTTCGGTGCACCGTTAGTTGCAGCGGTCATCTTGCCCAGTGCACCGGTGCACGCAGGTGCGACTAGCGCACAGCCCTACTATCTATTACTCCGGAGAGGCTGCTTTTTATGGAGTTTGCAGCTTTAGGCAAGTGTAGAATACTTGGCAAAGGTTGAGAATAATTTTCCTCTTAATTTCTTCAGTGCAGCATTCTATCACGGCAATAAAATGAAATATCTCTTTGAAACTGCACCACCCATTTCATCACGTCTTGTTTTGGGATTATTGACGGTTCAACTTATTGGCATTTTTCTGTTTGTTTTCACTAATTATGAGCTTATAATTACAGAAATATTGAAATAAAAGACTTGCAAACTCTAGTTCGCTGAATTTGAACCTCCGATTATCTATTTTTGCTTATTTCTGTATATAAATCAGCTGCACAGGACTTGAGAATAAGCAGTTTTCAGCATATCCAACACTTTCCAGCAGCTAGTGTGTAAATGGAAAACGTTAATGCAATAACTCGATCAGATGTCCACAAATAACACTTTAATGACATGAATAGACAGGCACTGACACACAGGAGACACAGTTCACATCAATTGATGAAACATAGGAGACATCACAATAACGAATGCGGGATTGTAGAGTCACGATGATGCAGAGAATTCGAAGCACACGGATTGTTTACCGTTATCATTCGTACTACTGAATTATGAAAGCAAGTAGATGCAAGTAACTGACCTTTTCCTTAGAGGAAAGGAACACTTCTATAAACTCTACAACAGAAAGGAAATTTCTCTTTGGGAAAATGATTTTCTCAATGCATTCAGCAGCAGATTATTCACGATGGAAAACATACAGGAATCAGAGATTGTTTTGATTGGATGAAAGATGAGGAAATTATTTCAATAATCAAAGACAATCAATAAAACCAAAACTTTACGAAATGTAAATGAATTCCGGAAGATGTCAATCAAGAAATCAAATGAATGGGAATTGGGAAGTTTTCATTCCTCAACGGGAGAGGATGCCGAGGCCCAGACATCGTCCTGGAGGAAGAATCATCGTCTTGTCGTCGTCCTCCAGGACTTCACCTTTCCTATCCTTCTCCTCCACCTGCTCCAAGCTGACTTCTTCTTTACCATCGGCTGAAGTCCAGAAAGATTCCTCCCTTTCTTCCTCCACCACCTCGAACCAGACATTCCCGCCGACTTTGGCTGTCGCTTGCCGAATCTCTGTCCTCTCTGGACGGCGTTGGAACGCCTCAGCCACAGCTCTTCTGACTTCGCCGACCGTCGGCGGAATCCGCAATTTGAAGTCGAAGAAAGCTGTTCTGTCCCTTCCTTCGCCCGTATCGTCCCACAAATGAAAAGGAACTGCAAAGAAGAGGAAATGAATGAATTTGACGCAAACAAGTTGTTTTGGAAGGAAAATGACATTCTGTTGAAGATTCCGTTCTGTTCATTGAATGATTTTTCAGGAAATTTCATCAGAGAATTGACAGAGCTGCTGCTCCCATTCAATGCTTCTCTTATTGATGTTTTCTTTCTGCAATTCATTTGTTAGAAGAAAATCTTTCAAAAACGGAGTCTCCTCATGAAAAGACTGAATAGAATTGTCTTTCAGATTGTACTGTGAAGGAGGATCTTGTCTGCGGAGACTTTGCCTACAAAATTTAGTTTTTCAATGATTTTGTTTCTCATTGTTCAGGTTGTCAAAACATTTCCTATTCAACAGTTCACATTATTGCATAAATTATTATCCAGGACACAAGTTTACACTATAACTGTGCTACTGATTATTCAATAGCAGTAAGCAGTTGAGCCTGATATTTCTTTTATAGGGATAAATCATCGAACTTTTACAGAGACAAAAGAACAATTTTTCAACAGTTTTCAAACACAAGACATGTATACAATCTGTGCATGATGTTTGCTGCATTTGTCCATAATTATCAATTTGCGACTGAAAATGTTTCAGTGAAAATTATTGATTGATGTAAGTTGAGTTTCATAAAGATTTCGGACTGATAAAAGCTGTGATATGTATCAGAGTGACTGATTAAAACAATTCTGAATATTCCTTCGTGAGTAAAATCACAGAACCAATTATCTTAATCAACTTGTAGATATACATGTAAATGGGTTCACAGCATTATTCAGATAAAGAATACAACTCAATTTAGTAAATCATGCCTAGGAAAATTGAACTAATTCACTTGTGAGCTGAAGTACAACCGCACAGATCAATGAGATTCTAACCATAGAAATCCAACACAAAAATGCGTTATAAAATAAGATGAATTAAAAGATGGTTGCGAAAATTGCTTATTATTTGTACTCATTATTTACTTATATAAATAAAAAAATAATTTTTGATAAAACAAGCCATTAACCTCATAGCTGCGGTGAGTTGCCCCACTGTCTCCTTTCCCCTCTATTTTCTTCGCTTTAAGTAGTGTTTCGTGAATTCTGATCAGTGTGTGTTTTTCTTTTCGGTTTTAGCTGTGCCTGAAAAGATAATCATCACTCGGATAAATATTTTGTCTCTTTAACCCTCAATAGACCATCAAAATTTGTTGACGTACTTCGACCGACAGGCTGCATTATGTAGTCTTCCTAAAATATCAGTAAAAGAGCTTATTTTATTGCCACAAAGTTAAAAATCTCCTAATTGAAAAGTAATGCTGCAAATATGGCTGCGAGCATATTATCAAATAGTTTGAATAATTGAAAAAATTTAAAATGAATCAAACGAAACTTTTTCCAAAATTAAAACTTTGATGAAGCTACAATACATGAATACAGATAAACACATGTATTAGACAATGAACTTCATATACAGACGTTATCCAACATTGAAGACTCCTGAGACAAATCAGCTCATAAAACGTTGCAAGTTTTGGAGCATGTTGGGATTCAGTTTCGAAAAATGTACTTCTCGAATCCAACGTTATATTCGAAGAAGACAACATTAACAGTGTGACGTGCGTAGATATCTATTTATTTCATATCATTAGATCATTAGATTATTCATGAACAATACTATGTTCTATAATTTGAATTGATATCCATAACATGATTTGTACTTGAGTTGATCGAGTGGAATAAATTGAGCTGTAAAGACGCTCGCTTTGCCTAAATCCAGAATCAATACCAATATCACTATATGGTGTCAGAAGTGGGATGAAACGCTGTAGTATGTTCACAGTTTATGTTTGGATAGAATGAGGACAATATAAGTCAACGAAATCATAGTAGCAAGATTAGGAAAACAATACTTCAACAATTGTCGATAACTTCGTTACATTTCCGGATGGTACATTGTGATGATGCTACAGATAAATGGTAATCATTTACAACTAGAATACAGCTACCCACACCAAAGGTTCGGTATAGATGTTGGTTTACATATCATAACAAAGGGGAAGGTTGACACTCCCCAGTGTTATTGAAGCTGCAGTTCTTCAAATATACGCTAACATTCACGCAGGCAGAAAAAACAGCAAACTAAAAGTAGATCGTCAAGTTATTTGACAAAATTGATCAGGAAATTCTACGATCTAATTTATGATATTAAATGTGATTCACTCTCAAACACCGAATGGGTAATCGATGTACTGCAAGTAACTTCATATAACAGATTCGCATTCTAACACAGTTCAATTAGACTGAAATAATTAGTGGGCTTTACGCGTCGATAACTATAGATAAACATTTACTGGAGGTTTCGCCGCTTGACTTCTCTTCACCATCTCCTTTCTCATCTTGATTGTGCTCAGGATTCTCTCCTTGGTTTGAACGAGAGCTCTCATGCATAACAAGACGTCCATCACCACGTGCTCCTCGGCCGCCTCCACGTCCGACGAATCTACGTGGCCGGCCAAAACCAACACCACCACGGCCGCCTCCACAGCAATAACCACGTGCAGGTTCACTACCACCGTAGCCTACAAAGAACAAGTCATGGTCTTGGTTTCAAAGAGACAAATCTGGTTTGCAAGTTGTCAAACCAGGAGAAGTAATAAGAATGAGACTACCTGGAACAAATACATGGACAAAAGGAATTTGTTTGAGGAAGATTAACAGAAGATCATATGAAATTCAAGTAGAAGGCAAGAAATTATAAGCAGGTGGCCTTTTGTTCCTTATCAGGTACACGTCGTCAGGCCAAAGTTACAAAACACTAGAAGAATGTCAAACACATTCAGTATATATACGTAGAAAGCGCTAACTGGCACGAAATTTCGGCTTCGTGCCTAAGTTAGTGCCCTACAGTTTACAGTGCATGGTGCGATTATGTTCCAGGGACGTAGGTAGGATTTTCAAAGGGGGAGCGTTGGAGCTAAGGAAAATATAGGCTTAGGTGCCGATGCCAGACGGCAGGGCTGTCCCCTGTAAATATACTCAAGAGGAAATGTTTTGACAATCCCAGAATTTCATTCAATCCTTATACGTATACTCCGCTATCCATAGGCCCTGCTAAGTTGTATTTGATCTGTGCACAGTAATTCCTCAAAAGAATTATGTGCTGAATCGAATCATCCTATGAGGGGCGAAGGTGGTTGTCATCCCTGCCCAATCTTTGAGGGTTTGACGAAGCTGGCAGCGCTTTCTCACAAATGAAGAGGGGTCAACAGCTCTTTTGTCAGAGCTGATACTAGAGAAAATCATAGGACATGAGCGCTTCTTTACATCTGAACTAACGAAATACAAAAGAACTGTAGTAGATGCTGGTGGTGTCCTTTCTATATCTGAAATATTTGAAATCGTGAATAAAAGTCTTCTTCTGAGACAACATTATGTAAAAAGATATTAGAGGTGTTGCTGGGTACCACTTTCATATCTAAACTAACGCCATATAGACGGGAGATGCTGGCCGCTTTCTTCGCATCAGAACAAATGCTATAGGCATCCAAATTCAGGTTGTAGCCCAATTCACATCGCAACTAATGCCATCTTTGGGATTTTAGGAGATAGGCGAATAGAATCTTTCAATTGAGATTCTTTAAATCTCCCACAAATGTTGACGGCGCCCAATGCGCCCTTGCAATACGTTGCGGTGTACTACAGTTACACGTATTGAGCTGTTAGTATAAAGCTACGCTATATAAATACCGCACCTAAATTTGGCACTTAAGATGCTTTTACGAGTTTTATTATAAAACCACTGCATGTATATGTCTTTATAAGTCATTGTCTAACAATGTCTGTCAATGTTCAGCAGTTATAGCCATAAGTTCTTTAGTTCTAAACAGTCAACATAACATGCAAGTAGACCATGTTCTTTTAATGGCCCCGATCTTCCTTTCAAACATCAAAAGCTGCTCGAAAGAAATGATAGAATCGATAATGCCTCAACTAATGCTCCTAGAGATCGATATAAAATGATAGGTAAAGTCAAATAGGTGTTTTCCTGTATCTTCATCTAAGATAGGCCACTGATTCTACTTCCTGAAAATCTTGTGCCTCAAGTTGCACGGCACTGTTTCTATTTTTCTCTTCGATTTCTTCCTCCTCGTAATCCGACTCATCACACAATGTTTGCATTTAATTGCTAGAATATCGGGAGGCAAATCTCAAGCTCAAAACTTTATTCACACCACCCGCCTTCAAATGAGGCCACAATTAAAATGTAAAAAATCACTCAACCTGCGAGTTGTACTCGAGAAAATGTGATATGAAGGTCTATGTATAAGGTTGGACCTTGGGTTTTGGGTGAAACTTGGGTTTTAGGTCGACTTTGGGTAATTGATACAAAACTTGAGTTTTCTATTAATGCTTCACATGCAAATCAAGTCATAAAAATTAATATTTGGATTTGAATCTCAGGAGAGCTACATGATGAGAGCATGAAGTTCTGATTTTGTTGTCAAAATTCCACTCAATTCACAGAATAGTTGAAATAAGAAATTCTTGATGTTATTAGCTTATTTCATTTTGGGCTTCACAAAACCGTGCATTGAAAGTTAGTACATATTGTTTGCAGTAGGCTTACATGTATTTTGTTGCATTTGTGCATATTGAATTTTTATATATTTCATATATTTTACATGCATATCTTCACAGATATCTTCCCACCAGCTATCTTATGTCTGCGACAGTCGACATTTATCTGAAAATGAATTCTTTCCAACTTTGTATTCTAAACATGTTTTAACCATGCACTCACTACGCAGTCACTAAGTCTGTTTATATTTCTGAATGATAAGATGAAAGCAATTACTTTGTCATGACCAATGTATGATTCAATCATCATTAAATAATAATCTTCAAATAGTCAGTATAGGTCCATCAATAGGTTAAATTGAAGGAAAGCCTTATGACGTAATACGTGTACGTGCTTGCTTAGTACTTAGACTGCTAATTACAGTTCTTGCAATGAATATACCGTTTCTCACTAATACGACACTAACACCAAGAATTTTGGCATATAGAAGGATCTTTATGTGAGCACAAAATGCAAAGAATGTACTTTGTTTACTTGATTCTCTCATTTATTGAAACTTGAGCTTGGGTTTTGATCCAAGTTTTTGCCCAACCTTGCTATGTTTTATGGTGAATCGGCAGGGGTTGGAGTATTGAACCCTCGAACTACCAAGGTCTGGTACATTTTAGAACTAAGAAGCAGTGATGAATTTATCACCTTAATAAATGTCTTCGTTTTCCCTATTTATCAATGTTTTTATCTTAATATGGACTTTCATGAAGTATATATTCTTTGTATTTCAGTTTGAATCATGTGTAAACCAATTTTATCTCATAATTCTATGCATATTTTCATAATGCATCAAAGAAATTACAAAATATAAATCAATCCAACTTTATTTCCAGCAAACTTTTTAATCAAAAAAATAAACTGTTTAATCCTCAATAGACCATCAAAATTTGTCGACGTACTTCGACCGACAGGCTGCATTATGTAGTCTTCATAAAATATCAGTAAAAGAGCTTATTTTATTGCCACAAAGTTAAAAATCTCCTAATTGAAAAGTAATGCTGCAAATATGGCTGCGAGCATATTATCAACTAGTTTGAATAATTAAAAAATTTTAATGAATCAAACCAAACTTTTTCCAAAATTAAAACTTTAATGAAGCTACAATACATGAATACAGATAAACACATGCATTAGACAATGAACTTCATATACAGACGTTATCCAACATTGAAGACTCCTGAGACAAATCAGCTCATAAAACGTTGCAAGTTTTGGAGCATGTTGGGTGGGATTCAGTTTCGAAAAATGTACTTCTCGAATCCAACGTTTTTTCGAAGAAGACAAAATAAATTAAGACAACATTAACAGTGTGACGTGTGTAGATATCTATTTATTTCATATCATTAGGTCATTAGATTATTCATGAACATTAGATCTCAATACTATGTTCTATGATTTGAATTGATATCCATAACATGATTTGTACTTGAGTTGATCGAGTGGAATAAATTGAGCTGTAAAGACGCTCGCTTTGCCTAAATCCAGAATCAATAACAATATCACTATATGGTGTCAGAAGTGGGATGAAACGCTGTAGTATGTTCACAGTTTATGTTTGGATAGAATGAGGACAATATAAGTCAACGAAAGCATAGTACCAAGAGTAGGAAAACAATACTTCAACAATTGTAGATAACTTCGTTACATTTCCGAATGGTACATTGTGATGATGCTACAAATAGATGGTAATCATTTACAACTAGAATACAGCTACCCACACCAAAGGTTCGGTATAGATGTTGGTTTACATGTCATAACAAAGGGGAAGGTTGACACTCCCCAATGTTATTCAAGCTGCAGTTCTTCAAATATACGCTAACATTCACGCAGGCAGAAAAAACAGCATACTAATAGTAGATCATCAAGTTATTTGACAAAATTGATCAGGAAATCTACGATCTAATTTATGATATTAAATGTGATTCATCCTCAAACACCGAATGGGTAATCGATGTACTGCAAGTAACTTCATATAACAGATTCGCATTCTAACACAGTTCAATTAGACTGAAACAATTAGTGGGCTTTACGCGTCGATAACTATAGATAAACATTTACTGGAGGTTTCGCCGCTTGACTTCTCTTCACCATCTCCTTTCTCATCTTGATTGTGCTCAGGATTCTCTCCTTGGTTTGAACGAGAGCTCTCATGCCTAACAAGACGTCCATCACCACGTGCTCTTCGGCCGCGTCCACGTCCGAAGAGTCTACGTGGCCGGCGAAAACCAACACCACCACGGCCGCCTCCACAGCAATAACCACGTGCAGGTTCACTACCACCGTAGCCTACAAAGAACAAGTCATGGTCTTGGTTTCAAAGAGACAAATCTGGTTTGCAAGTTGTCAAACCAGGAGAAGTAATAAGAATGAGACTACCTGGAACAAATACATGGACAAAAGGAATTTGTTTGAGGAAGATTAACAGAAGATCATATGAAATTCAAGTAGAAGGCAAGAAATTATAAGCAGGTGGCCTTTTGTTCCTTATCAGGTACACGTCGTCAGGCCAAAGTTACAAAACACTAGAAGAATGTCAAACACATTCAGTATATATACGTAGAAAGCGCTAACTGGCACGAAATTTCGGCTTCGTGCCTAAGTTAGTGCCCTACAGTTTACAGTGCATGGTGCGATTATGTTCCAGGGACGTAGGTAGGATTTTCAAAGGGGAGCGTTGGAGCTAAGGAAAATATAGGCTTAGTGCCGATGCCAGACGGCAGGGCTGTCCCCTGTAAATATACTCAAGAGGAAATGTTTTGACAATCCCAGAATTTCATTCAATCCTTATACGTATACTCCGCTATCCATAGGCCCTGCTAAGTTGTATTTGATCTGTGCACAGTAATTCCTCAAAAGAATTATGTGCTGAATCGAATCATCCTATGAGGGGCGAAGGTGGTTGTCAGCCCTGCCCAATCTTTGAGGGTTTGACGAAGCTGGCAGCGCTTCTCACAAATGAAGAGGATGCAACAGCTCTTTTGTCAGAGCTGATACTAGAGAAAATCATAGGACATGAGCGCTTCTTTACATCTGAACTAACGAAATACAAAGAACTGTAGTAGATGCTGGTGGTGTCCTTTCTATATCTGAAATATTTGAAATCGTGAATAAAAGTCTTCTTCTGAGACAACATTATGTAAAAGATATTAGAGGTGTTGCTGGGTACCACTTTCATATCTAAACTAACGCCATATAGACGGGAGATGCTGGCCGCTTTCTTCGCATCAGAACAAATGCTATAGGCATCCAAATTCAGGTTGTAGCCCAATTCACATCGCAACTAATGCCATCTTTGGGATTTTAGGAGATAGGCGACTAGAATCTTTCAATTGAGATTCTTTAAAATGCGCCCTTGCAATACGTTGCGGTGTACCACAGTTACACGTATTGAGCTATTAGTATAAAGCTACGCTATATAAATACCGCACCTAAATTTGGCACTTAAGATGCTTTTACGAGTTTTATTATAAAACCACTGCATGTATATGTCTTTATAAGTCATTGTCTAACAATGTCTGTCAATGTTCAGCAGTTATAGCCATAAGTTCTTTAGTTCTAAACAGTCAACATAACATGCAAGTAGACCATGTTCTTTTAATGGCCCCGATCTTCCTTTCAACATCAAAAGCTGCTCGAAAGAAATGATAGAATCGATAATGCCTCAACTAATGCTCCTAGAGATCGATATAAAATGATAGGTAAAGTCAAATAGGTGTTTTCCTGTATATTCACCTAAGATAGGCCACTGATTCTACTTCCTGAAAATATTGTGTCTCAAGTTACACGGCACAAATTACAGAAATGTGTGGAGTTCCTGTCAAAGTGTCTTACAGAAGGTGTTCTTCCCAGATCTTTGTGGTTTTCTCTTCCTGGACGTTTTAATCATAACGCTTGTCTCAGAAAGCGTGTTTCCAGATTCATGTTTCATGGTGAAATCACGCTGTTGAAGAGACTGATGACACATATTGATGGTTTGGTAGCGGTTCGTATGAATTGTCTGAAATTCGAGATGGATGGTTATTCTATTTTCGAACGTGTGATTGATTTCGTGGATGACTCAATGACCTCTTTGTCCAATAGGCTGACTAATTCTTTTGAACAACACTTCACAAGACTTCTGGAATATTTTGCTTGTTTTCCTGTCCGTCGACCTCAGTGGAACAGGGAAGTATCATCTGTATGCAACCTTAGTTCCGTATCGTTGGACACTGATGAAACTAAGATTTTGGAGCGTGGACTTAACTATGCTATTGCCCCCCGGGAGATTCCTCGCACTGACATAATTGCCTCCGTGGAATCTGCTATCATCAAATGTGATAATGATGAGAAGGTCATGGTACGTCGGAAGGTCTCTTCAGTTTTGGGAAGGGCCAAGGTTCCGAAATCAAATTTGTCCACTGATGAATGGGCTGCATTGAGACGATTACAAAGAAATGAATCCATCATCATTCTTCCCTCGGATAAAGGAAGATCCACTGTTGTCATAGACAAGAATGAGTATGTGGACAAGTTGAATTGTCTTCTAACAGATGGACCTTATCGAGAATGTGACAAGGATCCTGGAAGTGGTTACCGCAAACGCCTTCATGGCATCTTGTCCAAGGTGGTGGACGACAGCCGGATGACTAGAGGAGAACTGCTGACTTTGTGCCCAACTCATTTTCAAGTTCCACATATATTTGGTCTACCCAAGCTCCACAAGGAAGGCGTGCCTCTGAGGCCTGTTATAAGTATGACAGCCAGTCTGTGGTCATCCATATCAAGATTACTTGCTGACATTCTAAAACCTTACAGTAGTGAGCATCCATCTTATGTTGTTAATTCATCTGATGTGATTTCCAAACTGCGAGACATGAACCTGGGAGACGGAATGTTGTTATCTCTTGATGTGGATTCTTTGTTCACTAATGTCCCGGTTGAGGAAACTTTGTCATTCTTTCGTTTTCTTTTGTCCAATGATTCGAACTTGCATCGAAGAACCTCCCTAACCGTCAATGAAATTATGGATTTATGTGCTTTGGTGATGTCTTCCGGATATTTCCAGCATTATGATGGAATATTTGTACAAACTGATGGCGTCGCTATGGGCAACAGTTTGGGGCCGGTTGCTGCAAATCTATTCATGGTATACTTTGAGGATCTTGCGAGGAAGAAGTCGGTGGAAGCAGGCTTTACTTTTCCGGAAGTTTGGCTACGATATGTCGACGATGTCCTGGCAATCTGGAATGACTCTCTTGATTCGTTGAGCGAATTTGTCATGTGGTTGAACGCTTTAAGGCCAACTATTAGTTTCAAATTCGAATGTGAGGTCAATGGTAAATTACCTTTCCTGGACATTATGATCGACCGAACATCGGATTCGTTGGAGTTTTCAGTTTATAGAAAGCCAACGCATACTGGGCAGTACCTCCAACGTTCCTCTGCACATCCACAAACAGCATTTAAGAGTGTTGTTCGCTCGCTTTCGCACAGGGCTAACACTATTTTCTCTACGAGTTTTCGACTAGCAGAGGAAAAATCCAACGTGTCCAACGCTTTGGTAGCCAATGGTTTCAGCATGAAAGAGTGCAATAAATGGTGGTCTCCTGCGTCTAACTCGACCGATGACAACAGGCAGAAGAAGGAGTTTAGAGGTTCTCTTCCTTATGTTCCAGGTGTTTCTGAGAAGATTAGAGGCATACTTGGTACGGTGGGAATCGACATCGGACTCAAACCAACGACTACCCTACAACGTTGTCTGGTGAAGAAAAGGCCTTGTCCTGCAATTGATCTGGGAGTAGTCTATCAGATTCCTTGTTCTGAAAGTGACTGTTCATGGTCGTATGTGGGACAGTCCAGTCGGACTCTTGAAGAAAGGAGAAGAGAACATGTGAGGTCGATCAGAACATTTGATACGGCAAGATCGGAGGTTGCCAGACACGAAGAAGGACATAATGTGGATATGAAGAAAATGGTAACCATCGACCGGGAGTCTCACTGGCACAAGAGACTGATTAAGGAGGCACTATGGACCAGGACTTTGAACTCCTGCAACAAAACCAGCTTTACTGTTGACAGTGCATGGCGATAACTTACATTATTTTCTTTCTGTCATTAGTTATTTTACAGTTAACGGTCTTACTTAATTTCTTCATGTAGTAGTATGCACTCTTTGTAAATCTTTCTAGAGTTCGTTAATTTTATCGTTGTGAAATTTTATTCTGAATGACGCTATTTTCTGTCATGTGATCATGATTGCTACTCCACAAGACATTGTCGAGTTACTTTGTCATTTTCCTGTGCCTGACGATGGTCGTCGGTGACGTCCGAAAGGCCTCGTATATAAAGTAATACGCAAAGATCGTCGTTTTGGGCTTCCCGCAGTCATGGAAAACAATATTCCTAGCCCTCTATTTCCTGAAACTACACGGCACTGTTAATATTTTTCACTTCGATTTCTTCCTCCTCGTAATCCGACTCATCACACAATGTCTGCATTTAATTGCTAGAATATCGGGAGGCAAATCTCAAGCTCAAAACTTTATTCACACCACCCGCCTTCAAATGAGGCCGCAACTGAAATGTAAAAAATCACTCAACCTGCGGGTTGTATTCGAGAAAATGTGATATAAAGATCTATGTATAGGGTTGGACCTTGGGTTTTGGGTGAAACTTGGGTTTTAGGTCGACTTTGGGTAATTGATACAAAACTTGAGTTTTCTATTAATGCTGCACATGCAAATCAAGTCATAAAAATTAATATTTTGATTTGAATCTCAGGAGAGCTACATGATGAGAGCATGAAGTTCTGATTTTGTTGTAAAAATTCCACTCAATTCACAGAATAGTTGAAATAAGAAATTCTTGATGTTATTAGCTTATTTCATTTTGGGCTTCACAAAACCGCGCATTGAAAGTTCCTACATATTGTTTGCAGTAGGCTTACATGTATTTTGTTGCATTTGTGCATATTGAATTTTTATATATTTCATATATTTTACATGCATATCTTCACAGATATCTTCCCACCAGCTATCTTATGTCTGCGACAGTCGACATTTATCTGAAAATGAATTCTTTCCAACTTTGTATTCTAAACATGTTTTAACCATGCACTCACTACGCAGTCACTAAGTCTGTTTATATTTCTGAATGATAAGATGAAAGCAATTACTTTGTCATGACCAATGTATGATTCAATCATCATTAAATAATAATCTTCAAATAGTCAGCATAGGTCCATCAATAGGTTAAATTGAGGAAAAGCCTTATGACGTAATACGTGTACGTGCTTACTTAGTACTTAGACTGCTAATTACAGTTCTTGCAATGAATATACCGTTTCTCACTAATACGACACTAACACCAAGAATTTTGGCATATAGAAGAATCTTTATGTGAGCACAAAATGTAAAGAATGTACTTTGCTTACTTGATTCTCTCATTTATTGAAACTTGAGCTTGGGTTTTGATCCAAGTTTTTGCCCAACCTTGCTGTGTATTATGGTGAATCGGCAGGGGTTAGAGTATTGAACCCTCGAACTACCAAGGTCTGGTACATTTTAGAACTAAGAAGCAGTGATGAATTTATCACCTTAATAAATGTCTTCATTTTCCCTATTTACCAATGTTTTTATCTTAATATGGACTTTCATGAAGTATATATTCTTTGTATTTCAGTTTGAATCATGTGTAAACCAATTTTATCTCATAATTCTATGCATATTTTCATAATGCATCAAAGAAATTACAAAATATAAATCAATCCAACTTTATTTCCAGCAAACTTTTATCCAGCTGATCAAGAAAATGCACTATTGGCCACCCTCTGTCTGAACAATAAATAACGCTCTAGAAATGCGCTAGTCGTCTACTTGTCAAAATCAAATGTGACAAATTCATCACACCTTTGTTGTCCTTGACATAAGCTTAGTCAAAAATTTCTCTTCACCACGCAATCATTTTTTAGCAATTAGCGTGCAGACAGATCAATATTTATGTATCTCTTTCCGGGTTAAGTGTTGCAGTTCTTTACTATACATGTGCATTCACACAAGGTTTAATTCTCAGAAAATCAATTAATAAGAATGATTATCACTATATGCTAAAATCAAAATCTCAAGAAAGTGTGATAGATTTATCTTTATGACCAAGGTTCCGAGGGTGTACCTCAGTAATGCGTTAGTAGTCTATACATATCCGTAATGCATCTAAAAGTCAGATACTGGAACATTCTTGAAGCGAAAGGTTTAATAATGCAGAACATAATAGAGGCTGCAAAAAATTGAACGAATATTTTTTTGTATCTGATATCATCAACCACACTGGAAATCGCTGGATACGAAATTTACATACAAACATATACCAAAATCACATACAATTTGAAACTATAACATCTGATACGAGATTCTGGTATGTCTACATAGATCTGGTATGCTTTTCATACCACATCTCACTTACTCTTGTATGTGATTGGTATGTAGCGATATGAACTATTCTATCTGTGATTGACTGTTTTACACTGAAATACGAATTGTTGGTATGTTTTGCATATGAGACCCGATGCAAATTCATCCTTATTCGTATGCCTCTGGTATGTGTTTGGTATGTGCAGCTTTTAAGTCACAGCAAAAATCAGTTATATTGCATACTACTGTCAAATAACTTTTTTCGGTAATACCAGTCGTGAATATTTTTTGTTTGATAGAGTGATACTTAAGTACATTAGATTTATTGTGAATTTTATGCTCCACGAATATGTCGTCGATGCTACTTGTCTAGCACCAGTAAAAGGACGTTCACTTAAATCTACTTTATGACCCAAGTTGATAAGCATCATTTCATTTTAACGATATCATTCGTGAAATATTGTTGACTTATATATCTCAAACATAACTATTTTTGCATTAATGAATTATAATGTGTTTTTATTTCGGATTGATAATATGCCTAATTTCAAAATTACATAGTGCATAATTGTTGATGGTTGAAATCTTATTAATTATTCGTGAAATGCCTTAGACTTACGTGTATCAAAATCAAATTCAGTATTGAAAGTATGACTCTTGAATGTCATTATCTCACTACTTACAAAACAGTAGTAACATAAGTGTGATCTTTATTGACTAAAGGCCTTAAAGCAACATACTTAGGACATGATTTATGCAATTGGATTTATGCTTTCATTTAACATTGTGCTAGTATGGCTTTAGTATATTTAGCATACCACATTTGAAATCACATACGAAAAGCATACAAATATATACAGAAATACAGAAATATACCAAAAAATTATTTTGGTATGCATCCTTCGTATGTGATTGGTATTGAGCGATTTACAGTGCACCTGTAAGATTTTCTTTGTTGATGTCAAAAGCCAAAACATCGACTTCGGCTTGCTTTATGATATCACAATAACTAATCAATAAGCCGAGCGCCTTCAATCGACAAATGCAGCTGATAAGAGAGCTTCCAGAATTGTTCCACTAGTTTCAGTATCTAGACAAATGGAGCGAAGCGTACTTTAGACGAATGAGGTGAACCGCCTTCAACTAGATTCACCCCCTTGCACAGCTCCAGCAGACAAATGGGGCGGAGCATCTCCAAACGAGGAATGTAACGGACTGGAGAGCCTCCAGAGCAGCTCCAGTTAATAGATGGAGCGGGAAAATGGTGAAGCTGTTTGGACTTTGGAGGACCTCCATCCTATGATTTGAATAAAATGGAGGAATCGTGACGATGTATTGGACTGATAGCTTTGTAATTCAGTGTTGTTTGATTTCATAGTGAGTCCATACATAAAGTTTGAATTTTTTTTGATATTTTCTCTTCGCTCAGCTATGTGTTCATTTTTTGCCGTATAAGAAAATCTTGTAATCTCCGTTTCTTTACTACTTGAGCAAAGGGGAGCGCCGCTCCCTGCCTACGTCACTGTTATCTTGGTGTTGCTGTGCTTCAATTGAACTTTTGCAAAGATATGATGAACTTTACGAACAGCTACAGTATTAAGCACTTGTTTGTACAATAGGTCAAATGTAGTTAAGGTTCAATGTTATACATGTATATATACGAATTACTCAGCAAACTGCTGTTGACGAATAAGAAGCGCCGACCAAAAAAAGATTC
The DNA here is from genome assembly GCA_907163375.1 of Prostheceraeus crozeri. Classification (NCBI taxonomy): domain Eukaryota; kingdom Metazoa; phylum Platyhelminthes; order Polycladida; family Euryleptidae; genus Prostheceraeus; species Prostheceraeus crozeri. The sequence goes on along the minus strand of CAJQUW010014239.1, from coordinate 120,703 downwards.
TAACAGTCACATCATTTTACACGGATATTGAAAGATACACTGACATCTTGGCAAGCATGAAGAAATAAGCAGTCAAATTAAAGTGTCTGTAACTTTCTAAGACAATTGTGGTCTTCCACGCTTTCCAACTGAATCTATTTTGACTGACATCTTGACGTTGGATTCTGGGTTAGATTGTTCATGTTGATTTGACATGTAACTTCCGCCTTGTTCTGCCATCAAGGCAGAAAGAACAACATTGTCTGTACATCAAAATAATCGATAGAACCGGTGTGACCTTGATGTTTCTGCAACAAGTGGTCAGAAAGAGCACTGACTTTGTTGCCGGCATTAATGCTGTTACGATGCTCAGCATAACGCAAATAAAAACGGCGGCTACTTTTGCCGATGTAAAATTCTGTACATAATTTGCAGGTAAATTTATAAACGATAAAACGGTCATTGCACCTATAATTACTATTCAGCACATTAAAGCAGAGATGACAGTTTTTATGCTTCTCATTTTTACTTTTATTATTTAGGGCGCTGGAGAGAGACTTATTTGGTTTACTGATTAGGTTAGCTTTTATATCATATTTGTCCATAAGCTTGTGGATGCGTTTGTCAGTCCTATCACTTACAAAATCTAATGTTAAATTGGCTTTGTACTTAGTGTATTGCTTTTTCTTATTATTTTTGTTACTTCTGTCTACGATAAAATCCTCATCACTGAAGCCGTTATTGCGACAATTATTTTTGAAAGTCTCAATAGCAATTTTACTTTTTTCCGGATCGCTACATCTTTTTTGCACATAATTAATGCTGTTTGTGATATAATTTCGCTTTACATGATTAGGCAAATGACTACTTTTATTTAAGTAAATTCCCGAGTGTTGCTCCTTTATGTACCAGCCATACGAAACTGCATTGTGTTTTACCTCAATACTAATATCCAAAAAGTTTAAAACTTTATCTGGGATCTCTATCGTAAACTGGATGTCATTATGAACTCCATTAAACACTTCCAAAAATTTACTATTAAGAATCAAATCATTTGGGTAAAATGGACCCACAATTATGTCATCAATGTACCTGGCATATCTACGAGGGTTCAGATCGAAACTCTCACGTAAAGTTTTTAGGGCTTTTTGCTCTATAAACGATATGAAAATTATGGCAAAAGGTGGGCTATAATGTGCTCCCATAGGATGAACATGAAATTATTATGAAGAAAACACTGAGAAGCTATTACTAGATAGTGATAATTACAAGCTCTTGAATAAAAGTAAAATGCACGCCATTGAGAGGCAGGCTAATAACCTTGTTAAGAATGTTTGTGCTAATGCCTTTAGCAAAAGTGATATAATGAGATTACACAACGTTGGCTCACAAGCTGCGAGGTTTTTCACTACCATAAAAGACCACAAGGATAAGGTTGAAAATAAGTACCCATTGCGACCCATAGCCGCATGTAGGAATAATCCAACCGAGAAGTTGGACTGGTTGCTCTCAAAATCGTAAATCAGGCTCTCAAATGCATATCGTCATTTATTAAAAATACGGATGACTTGATAAGTAAATTGAGCAGCATAGATCAATGTGACACTGGCAAAGTTTTCGTTTCTTTAGATATAAAGAATTTATACTCTAATATACCTATTCAAGAAGGCATAGAGTATATCAGCCAGTTCATAGAAAATCATTGGGATCAATTAGACACTTGCGGCTTGACTAGATGCCGTCAAAAAGATTTTATCGTTTGTCTCGTACAACTACGAAATAGAATATAATGGTAAGCATCATATTCAAAAGAAAGGCTGCCCTATGGGAACACATTATAGCCCACATTTTACCATAATTTTCATATCGTTTATAGAGCAAAAAGCCCTAAAAACTTTACGTGAGAGTTTCGATCTGAACCCTCGTAGATATGCCAGGTACATTGATGACATAATTGTGGTTCCATTTTACCCAAATGATTTGATTCTTAATAGTAAATTTTTGGAAGTGTTTAATGGAGTTCATAATGACATCCAGTTTACGATAGAGATCCCAGATAAAGTTTTAAACTTTTTGGATATTAGTATTGAGGTAAAACACAATGCAGTTTCGTATGGCTGGTACATAAAGGAGCAACACTTTGGAATTTACTTAAATAAAAGTAGTCATTTGCCTACTCATGTAAAGCGAAATTATATCACAAACAGCATTAATTATGTGCAAAAAAGATGTAGCGATCCGTAAAAAAGTAAAATTGCTATTGAGACTTTCAAAAATAACTGTCGCAATAACGGCTTCAGTGATGAGGATTTTATCGTAGACAGAAGTAACAAAAATAATAAGAAAAAGCAATACACTAAGTACAAAGCCAATTTAACATTAGATTTTGTAAGTGATAGGACTGACAAACACATCCACAAGCTTATGGACAAATATGATATAAAAGCTAACCTAATCAGTAAACCAAATAAGTCTCTCTCCAGCGCCCTAAATAATAAAAGTAAAAATGAGAAGCATAAAAACTGTCATCTCTGCTTTAATGTGCTGAATAGTAATTATAGGTGCAATGACCGTTTTATCGTTTATAAATTTACCTGCAAATTATGTACAGAATTTTACATCGGCAAAAGTAGCCGCCGTTTTTATTTGCGTTATGCTGAGCATCGTAACAGCATTAATGCCGGCAACAAAGTCAGTGCTCTTTCTGACCACTTGTTGCAGAAACACCAATATCTAAAAACTTTGGCCTTGTCTTCATTAGTCTGGAGGTATAAATCATATTTTCAAATAATGAATCCTCAGACTTGTAGAAAATGTCTTTCGGATCTCACATGCGACTGGGAACTTCCATCAATTACTCCTTTACTTTAATCAAATCCTGAGCCCTGGAATGTACACATTTTCATGAACTAAAGGTCAGTAGATCCAATCATTTGTGTCTGAATTTTCAGAAATCAGTGTTGAAGTTTTACAAGTGAGTTGTGCCTGTAACTTCCCATTTTATCGCTGCGTCCGTAATTACTGCATCCATATATCTTATTCAGACCAAATTCACAACAATGTAGACGTCTAAATTCGCTACTCAAGGTGAGGTCATACAAATGTACACAAGCAGATGATTTCCAAAGACTTTGAGAACTACACACCAAGAATAATGAGGACGAATTCTCGTAGTGGACTACCCGGGATGGAAAATTGAAAACATGGAAGCTCGGGCTCTGATACCGGGCTTGATTTAAGTGTTTTCAGGAGCCCGGCTGGTCACAGCCACGCGTCATTCGAGAAACATGCAGCACGTGCTGCTTCGACTGACTCATGCTTAGCAACAAACGTCCTCAACCGCTTCCAGTGAGAATCCAACTCACAAGTTAATTACAGCGCAACGATCAAGTCGTGTCGAACGAGAAGAGGAAGCAGAAGGAGAAGTGGAAAAAGAAGGAGAAAAAGAAACAGAAGGGAAAATCAACAGCTCTGCATGAACTTCCGGTGTACGTAGGCCTACCTAGTTTCACCGGCACCAGGCTTTCCCCGTTGGTACAATTCTAATGATTTCTCGATGTCTTTGTGTATGAGTGAAGGCGGTTAGGATAATCAGACCAAGCCCTGCAGTCATCCCATTCAATGAAATTTAAAGTTAGAAATGTGAACATTCTTTTTTCTTTCTTGACTTCAATGTTATTCATCAGAATTTCAGCACAACTTCGAACTTACTGGAGAACACAGGCCGTGGTGCAGAATTCTGGGCAGTCAAATCTTCCTTCTGGATGTCTGTAAAAATGAAAACAAATTCGCAAACATTTCGGACAAGAGAATCAAATTTCATGAAATGATAATCATATCAAAATATGAAGTGTTCAGTTTGCAGTGGTAAAGAAAAGATACATGAAGCTCAACTCAATGCTTTTCCAAAATCTTTCAATTCTGAACATTTCACGTTTTATACCTCAATCAATTACTTCCGCATGCAGTCAAAATTCATGAATTGATAAACTAAACTGCTCTTCTACAAATGAGCTTTGCTTTTGGAACACGAAAGAAGATTGATGAAAATATCTTTCCGGTTGCAACCGCTGTTTCATGTCTGCCTGCGGGAATCTTGCAATTTATCCAACGTTCCTCCTGTACAAATCTTCGCAAAGCGGAGGTTAAGTAAATTCCCACATTTAAAAAGGATGGTACAATATCAAATATTTGGAGAGTTATTTGTTGGTGATAACTTCTTCAACACATTTTGATCATGGACAAACTGCAGATAAGCCATTTTTTATTTGCAACTGAGATACCTATACGTGATACACTTTCCTCAAAACACTCTATTTGCACAAACAACTTAAAGTAAATTTCTTGTGGTACAATAAGGATGTACGGCACATTCCTGCGCGTCTACCGCCCCATATAAAGTTTTGACAAATCAATTTCCTTACAAATTTGCCTTCAGGGCAGTCTCTAGCAGCGGTAATTATCTCTATGCGTTCGATCAATCTGAACTAGTAGAATGCTGCACGATGCCAGCACACACACACACACACACACACATGAAGGCCTAAAAAATTGAAGCACACAACACACACACCTCTCGATGACTTCTTGTGTGTTCAACTGTGGGGCAGCAGGAACATTAACTTGAGAAGGAAAATTCGCATCTGTATCTTTTCACTTGAATCACTCAAATGACGCATTTAAAACAGACATCCGATCGATTTCTTCTTCGAGAAACTGTTGCACTGGAGTAGGCATCAGGAACATGTTGTTTCGATAGCGCGCAAAACCATCGACCGCTCGCTGAAATCTCACCAGTTATCTGGCATGAGAAATAAGTTTGATACGATGAAATGTGTCAATTTAATAGATTCGAAGCAATCCTCTCATGTCAAATAACTTCTCTTCTTTAAGAAATTTATCATTTGCAGAATTTTATATTTCCAAATTGCTGTAAATGAAGATTTTGTGAGAGATTTTTAATGTAGATTTTGTCATAGGCATAGATCAGAAGATCTGTTCAAAAGACATTCTAAATTCTCTACGAAAGCGAATATTTTCCCATGGATTGAAGCAAGTATATGAACTTCTCGAAATCTTGACCCTGTTTGGTGTGAACTCTGGTCTCAGAGGCAAGGTCAACACCTCATAATATTATCCTATATTTCAATGATCCTGTGAGACTTTCTATTGCACTATAGAACAGCGGAAGCGGTCCACAATGCTCATTGGATCCATAATATGACCCGCTACTAAGAAACTTTGATAACCATTGAGTTACAAAATCATGAAATTTGCAAGATAGAGGTTTTTCAGATGATTCATTTTCGTAATTTATATCTTTATTTTCTGTTTTAGATTTTTGATTCGACACGGAAAATGATCGATTCCTGCATTTCGAATGTTAAAATTTCTTGAAATTTTGCATTAAATGGAAAATTAATTGATCTTGCCGCTTTATCTGCCTCTGTAGTTAGAGGGAACAGATTGTGCAGATGGCGGTCACGCATTTTCAAATTTTCGGCTTCATTGCTGTAGCTTGAGCCACAAATCATATTTGTTTTGCAATTTGGTGAAGTTAAATTTCTTACAAAATGATACTTAGAATCAACAGCAACTGACGATATTAAGGCTGTTATCATATTGGCCGTCGCAGCAATACAAAAAGGTCGTTATGGTTATCAGGGCAAACAGAAACCTCCCCCTCCCCCCCCCCCCCCCCCCCCCCCCCCCCCTCCCCCCCCCTCCCCCCCCCCACCCCCCCCCACCCCCCCCACCCATCCCAAACGCAAGTATGTACACCCAGAGTCTAAGGAATGCATTTGCATAGTGCAACTAATATCTCACAAACAGCCATAATGCTGAATCTTTGGTATGATTCGATTTTCAACAAGCTTTCATATCTCTTGACATTTGTATATTATATGGGGGCGGTGAAGAGTGAATGCTGAAAGTAGTGAGTTTGCCGTTTTGTAGTTAAGTGAAGATTGTCAGCTTAAAGGGGCCCTTAGTAGAGCGCTTCTCTTAGCGTCGCTTACGGGATATGAAAGACCTCCAATTGTTAAGATAAAGATCCGCGATGTATGAGGCGAAGTTTGTGTTAAAGGCGATCTAGATTACATATTTATCACTCAACGATTACATGCTTCTGGGATTCGAGGATGAACAGGATTTTTTTACTTGTGGGAATCGAAAAGGCAAAGATTGATGTACAGGATTTGTTTACATGTGCGGATCGCAAAAAGCATACTGTATTTATTGATGGGATGTCTTCAATGACAGAATGAGTTTACATGTAGGTTTTTTTACATTAGATTTTCACATGTGTAGTTTACAGTATTATGTTTTATATCCCTTAATCGGTAGCTGAAGTAGTGGTCGATGTACTGTATTTCAAATGAAGAACAAATGAAGAAATGTGGGATTACATGAAGATGGATTAAGAAACTGGCGATAACAAACATTCGCAGAAGGTGAAAGAAATAGTATTTCATTCCATGTGTAGCATCTTTGGTTTTATAGTGTGTATAGTTTACCTTGCTTTCGGGTAGGTCTCAGTAGACTGTCCAACTTTCCAATATCACACTTTCCAACCTTTATCCACGATGTGTAGTGTTCAGATATAGTGTATTGAGTCATTCACAAGTTCACTTGTAAATCTGGGTGTACTGTAGTGGCATCCAATTGTATTTCAATGTTTTACCTCCGACTTTTCCAATTTTTATCCATCGGACTCCTGATTTGTTTTATAATATACACATTTTATCTAATCACTGTCCTTAACCTATGGTGACCATTGTCCTACGAACACTATTTCCCACTAAACCACCAGCATCTGTATCCGGTTAAAAAAAACCAGGTAATATTAGAGATCTGTTTTGGAGACATCGGTGTATTACGGCAGTGCTTGGAATCTATGGTTATTAGTATATACGTAACAGTAAGAATGAAGTAGGTGTTACAAGTCTTAAGATTTCCATGTTACACCACAATTCAATTAGTCCAAAGAACTGATCCAATTTTAATTCGTTGCCACGAGGAAGCTCCATTGAGTTCTACTGTTAAGAACATAGACAGTTAGAATTCCAAATGGTTATATCCACCTCATTCGTGCATCGCTGTAAAGCTAATGCGGATTGGAGAACATCATTCAGTCCTCATTAGGACTACCTAAAAATTCTATGATTTTTAATATAGCACTATATTCTGTATTATAAATGGCTGCTGGGATGTGATTTTCATCATCGATATGAGAATAGCACAATTTATGTAATTGAACACATCCATTTTATGTCACAATTTTTATGAAGTTGTTTCTTCCTCTCCATAGTTTGGCAACTTCTGCAAACTAGGAAATCGAGCAACAGTATTGAGTTTAGAATCGCAAAAATATCGTGCGTGGAACTTCACGTTGAAAATTGGATCCAAGTCGGAGTTTTTAGCTGACGAAGAAAATGAATCAATAAAAGTCTGGCTTCTTCGCACAACCCTTGCAGCACTGCAGTACAGGAAGGTTGGAAAGTTTCTTCTGCTATTCGCAACAATAAATAGCCCACGACAATTTCCACGTCTATTACTCTCCATCCGAACAAACATGTATCACTAGACACTCTAAAGCTAAAAAATTCTGATTTCAATGATTCACACCGACTTTAGGATAAGGGATAAGTACCTTTCATCCTCCCTGTAGAACCACAGACTTACTATTTCAAGAAGATTAAGAAAGTGCTTAAGATTTAAAGGCTTTTTACGAGTATCAATGCACCCGGGAATTTGATAGAAAGAAAGGAATACAAGTAAATCAACACTTGCTTTGCTGACAGCTCCAGCGTTTCTTATGCAGAATGTCACTGCAGTTTTTCTCTTCAACTTTCCTTCCGTTTTCGCTGTTCCGTCAGCAGTCAGAAGATGTTTCCAAGACGATCAACTCTTGTCTGCAGATTCTTTCTGTTCTCTTCAACTTTTCCTTCCGTTTTCCTTTGCGCTCAGCAGTTCCATGAAGATGTCCTGCGCAGCACGACGCGTCAACTGTCCCTCTGCAAATTCTTTCTGTTCTCTTCAATTCCCTTGCCGTTTATCCTTCCTCAGCAGTCAGAGATGTCTGACACGACGAGATCACACTGTCCTCTGCAGATTCTTTCTGTTCTCTTCACTTTCTTCCGTTTTTTTTTTGTTTTTCCTTCCTCCACAAGCAGTCAGAGAATGTCTGCACACGATCAACTGTCCTCTGCAGATTGCGTCTTTTCTGTTCTTCATTTCACTTTCCTTCACGTTTTCCTTCCTACAGCAGTCAGAGATGTCTGCAGACGATCAAACTAAGTTCTCTGCAATTCCTTCTTCTCCGACCACAAGAGTTGATAATTTATAATCGGACTTGCCAACTTTCCATTTTTCTAACACTCTTGATTATATCTGATAAGTCATCTTCAAATGCCTCCTCTGTAGATCCCTCAACAGATCATCGGTAACTTTCTCTGAAATAAATATCACAAAAGCTTTGTGTAAATACGATACTTTAAGAATATGTGCATGCTCACATATGCCTTAATGAAATAAATGAAAGACATGCAGAATAAATGGAATTACTATTCAACAATAGATTTAGGAACATTCAAACAAGACTGAAATATTCATTCCGATTGAATCGATGACTTTTTCCATGCATTTGCAGACAAACAAGATTTCTATGTTTCTAAAAACGAAATATCTGATCCGAAACATCTCCCACCACTCACATTGTAGAAGTCAGGAAAGTCAAGTTATAAACTCATTTGAGCGCCAGTTGTAAGGAGGTTTTCATCACGTAGTAATTTTCGGAATCTTCTGTGTATTGGTCTCTAGTTTGCGAAAGATGATGCTAAATTTTGATTGCCATCTACTACTGTATTTGTCACATATTTTCAGATAAGCGATCGTCCATTCAAAAATTAGCACTTCGATGTTGCTCACATTTGATCACGAAAAACTCTTAGACAAAAACTGAGCATGACATCTGCTTATATACTGGAAGACACTGTGTATGAACGTCAACATGTAATTTACTATCCATGTGATTTACTTTTACGAGGATTTCATAATTCATGAAAAGCGAGAAAAAGTCAAAAAAAAATAAAAAAAAAGGGGGGAAACAAAAAAAAAAAACAAAACAAGCAAACTATAATCCATTCTTCCTCTGAATTTCATACTTCCATACTAATCTATAATTCCATACTTCCTATTCATTCATGATATGGCATGTCATTTTTTTAACCCTAACGTTTTAGTTACACTGGCGTAATCTGATATACAAATGTCAAATACAACAACAATGTAAATGAATTGTTAACGGCGGTGAGTACTGTCAGTTTGCTTCAAAACTAATGTTTTTGTTGAATTCTGAAAATGAACAACTTCATTGCAATATCATATTATTAGTCCATTCTAAGTGTGTGTATGTAATGCTTGTTGCCATTTGTAGCCTATGGCTTTCCCGTTGCAAAACCAGACGAAGTCCATTGCCGTAGTATTTTCACGAACATTAGACATGCTAGCGCTTGTGCGAATGCAAGTCAAAGTGAGACATCAAATCTCAAACAACTCCACTTGTAATCATAGAACAAAAAGGCTGTAGAGTGCCAGTTTGCATGGGCATCGAAGGCAAAGATGTCCTCAGACTTGAACAATTTTAGCACAAAGCTTAGCAATCTTAGCTTAGGAAGCACGCAGCAGTAGACACTGCGTCCCGAAACCGCCCAACAAGCCTCGTCAGCAGCTAGAAATGGTCAAACTACATGTAGTTTAAGATATCTAGAAAGGCTAAACTTGGCTATATCAACTTGTGTCGATATAGCTTGTTCTAAGGTTTCTGAAGATAATGCCGAAGCAGTTGCGAACTTTGGATCACGCAGTCACTGTGACAAAATATGCAGTAATGACAACGATGACTGAGAATATGACTGTTAACCAACACCTCCTGAAGCAAATGTTTTGTAAGATTTGGGATAGGTTGATGATGAGTAAAAAAGGAAGTCTCAGAGGTTAGTGATATGGCTACAAGGGCAGTGTGAGATTCCAACGAAGGATGACATGAATGATCATTTCAGTGAACAGAAGAAGCAGTCAATAAAATGGCAAATATCGGTGATTCTCATCTTCACAAGTAAGAGAACCATTCTCTGGATGCATTTCAAGGGCGAGAATCCTATTGAGATACTTGATTACGTATGCTGATGGTTTTATCGATCTTTTAGTAGCAGAAACCAATGACTACACGGGACAAAATAATTGTTTAGGCCTACATAATGCTGAACAATCTTAAATGCGTTCATTTCTTGGTGTTCTTTATTTGAGTGGATATTACGAATTACCGAGATGTCTCCAACTCTAGCGTGACTTTGGAGTCGATGCAGCAAGAGAATAAATTTCTAAACAGGAACTTCGAAATGTAAAAACTTATTTTCATTTCAACGACTTCGCAGCAAACAGCAATGGGAAGCTGTATAAAAAGGCCTTCGATCAAATTTGTTAATTGACAGTCTCCACATCTACTATCACCTCTGAAATGTGATGGAAAGCTCCCATGATGAAGCTATGCCTCATTACATCGACAGGAATTGTTTGGACCAATTCAAAAGTTACATTTGAAAGAAACATATTTTTGTATAATTTGCCATCATATAACGCCATCGTAACGAACTCGTTACGGCTTAATTTTCTATAAAATGGTTATTGTAGTGAACCGGTCATCATAGATTATTCTTAATTATAGCTATCAAAAATAATTACCACCAATATTACAGAAAATTTGCCGATATTTACATAGGCGGCCTCAAGTGGCAAAATCATTTGAAATCAATTCCCTTGAAAACAGTTCTTTAACGCTCTCCGCACTGGGCTCTGGAACGCATCAAGGTCCCGCGGCTGCTTGATTTCAAAGTATTCCTCAGAATTCCATGAAAACCATCGTGTAAAACATTTCCCTGTCATCTTTTCATTGATGACATTCATTTCCTCCAACTCGCTAATCTTCAAACCATAAACAGCAATTCAAAATGTTAAATCCTCAATTTTTCCACATTTTTGAAAATGTTGATATGTTAGAGAATTTTGCTAAAAATCCTCTTCAGAATGATTGCTAATTAAGATGATGAAATGGTTGCATGTTCTGACAAGTCACTGTTTAGTGCAAAACTATTGACAACATCGATTTGTTCATGGAATACAACTCAGATATCTATGAATATGAACTATGGAAGATTTTCTCCTAAACAGTAACTGTTCCTGAGAGAAGCTGCCTTGGCTAGAAAGTTTTAAAAAGGAAAATGGAAATCAAGTAACTGATGATAATTCAATGAAGGATTGATTTCATCTCTAAACTTTGAAAATTGTGTCATTGAATGCTCAGTTTAGAGCTCTGTTAACCCTGAAGATGGCCTCGTTCTGTAGTTGAATTTAAACGGCTACAAGTCATTGAATTATTATCAGTTAGCCCCTACTTGCATTTCTCCTTTTCATTACTTCTAAACTGCTTCGATATCACACGAAATGATATTCTGTATGTCAAAATATCTTCAAATGAGATTATATTGACGAAAAGTGATTTGAATAAATGTTATCATGAATACTACTTAAATGTGCCTTCCAAAATCTGCAATAAGCAGTCATTTCACTTATATTCAAAATTTCAGAGCTTTATTCGATGACTATGGTTATTGAAAGATATCAGACAAGTAGTTTCAACGAATTGCAAACTTCAGCCCTTTGAAGAAAAACTATTCAAAATGAGGCGCAAATTTGACCTTTCAGTTGACCAAATCCCATGATTGATGGGGAAAGCTTTGAGAACACGCTAAAACTAAACGTCAGAAAACCCTAGGTTTCGCGGAGTAGTTTTCAAGGTTCTACAACAAAGCTTCAGCTGGTCGAGCTGCTCCTCTGCGAAAGGAGGGCGAAATACCAGCATTTGTAATTCGAACATTTTGCGGATAACTCACCTTCTGCTGTTGGATTCTCTTCTGCCTTCAATGTCAGCGATCTCAGACGGCAGCAGTCGATGTTCAGGAGAGGACAATCCTCTCCCGTTTTCTGGATACGTCTGCTGCATCCCTGACATATGTAGACCATTCTTGATAGTTCCCTCCTGCTGATTCCGGACTCTTCCGCTAGAAAAGCTGTTAAATCCTGGAAGTTGAACTCCATTTTCCCTCCACTTATGCTCCTCTGGTAGCTTTGATTACCGATGGTGACCTTCAGGTCAGGTCTGCAGATCTTCAACATCTGTGTGAAGTCCAGTGGCTTGTCTGAAGGAAGGAATTTTTCTTTAGACTTCAAGAACAAGTCCTTGTTCTCATAAAGTCTCAGTTCGTGCTTCAACTGACCGACAAATGATCCATCCGGCATTGTTATCACTTTTTGAGAGCTGTCGGACATTTCTACAGTGATTTTCCTCTCCGCAGTGATCACTGCATTCTCAGGAATCTGTAGTTGTCTTAGAGTTTTGTTGCCCGATAAAGCCCTCCCATTGTAGAGGAAATGCAATCGTGATGAATTGGGCACGATATTTCTCAATCTCTGGAACGGTCTTACTGAGTACCGTCTGCACCGACCATTTACGATAATTGAGATGTTCCGGGTCGCTGTCGGAGTCGGACCATCCGATAGTTGAACCGCAAGAACAACCAGCTTCGATCCTTCGAACGACTCGCCTATCTCTCTCAATGTGAAGTCTATGTCATATTGATCGAGTTTATCTTCTGATTTGAATATGTAATACCCAAAGGCACCAAAATGACGCTGCATGCTGCAATACTTTGTAGACATCGGTGTTGTCAGGGTGAAAATCGAAACATCTTATCAAGCGCCTCATTTTCTGGCAGAGATGAGCACACGATTTTCCAGGACTCTGAAAGGAAAGGAATAAAGCTCATCAACAGCGCTGAATGAACACTTCATGACTGCATTGATGATTCGCATTTAGAAAAGTGTATGAAGCACATTGATGAGATTGATTGTTTAGTGAGATTACCATTGATTGTTGCAATGGAAAAAATATACAAGAAAAGTTGGAATCGTGGTCGTTACCACTTTCTATGTGGTTAGGAGCAGCTATCTACAGTCTCAAGCTCAGGTGGATAGAGATCTGCGAGATCCTAGCGCAAGTCGAAGGTGCCTCGATCTTCTTTTACCGGAGTCTCCACACCTCTGATGACTAACAGAAAACTAAAATTGAATTGTGGAAAAAGTGTGCGGCAGAAGGTCCAAATTCACTTTAAGGTTCCTCTCATATTTAAATAGTGTTGATGTATCATCCCGCTTTGCTCTCATTTTCAACTTTGTACTCCAGCACATACTTTGATAAGAGCTGTGACAACCAAATTTATCATAAAGATAAAGTGACTTTTAGGTTATGTCACTGACGGGGCTGTGGTGCATTTGGCTTGTCATATATATGGTTTGATACTTGGTGTCAGGGTTGTTCTTGTTGGGTTCTTGGCCTGCGTCGCATGACTACTGACTTATGAGCTGAGGGAGACACCCCTGTAAATGGCAACGTGACACTGAGACGTCAGAGTCAGCGCTATAGTGAGCACGTCCTGATAATGTGGAGGATTGTTGACAGGGTTGTTTTCGTTGGAAGTCAGCATGAAGCAGGTGCAAACAAACCGGAGTTAAGGAGCCTCATGGTGACCTTCCCATGAGAACAGCTGTGTCCGTTGTCGGCTGGTGCATGTCCTTGCATGCCTGCATCCATTGCAACATATCAGGGCCTCCAAGGGCGGTGCACGGCTGTTGTTAGTGCGGTACTTGGCTACATTGTTGCTACTCTGGGTCCCACTCCGCACCTTCGGCTGTTTTGTGAGGAGAACAAACTGAAAAATGGCTGTAAACAATAATCATGATCAGTGTCACACAATGAGTGCACAACGCCAGAAATCATCTTTACTCAAATGAAATGATGTCTATACAACTTTTGAATATTCATATTTTGATTACTACTTTTTCTTGTTATAGAAATATTCCTGCATAGACGGTGTGGATGGATGAATGAATGATCACAATTCGAAATTAGCAAACAGGAAAGGAAAGACAGATGTACAAAAAGTATCTTTATTCTACTGCATGACAAAAAATCTTAACACTTAGAATGATGAAGACCTCGGCCATGAAACGCCAAAACAACGTATTTCACAATGCGTTATTCAGTGTCAGCGTTATGAAGCGCCAAAACAACGTATTTCACAATGCGTTATTCAGTTTCAGCGTTATGAAGCGCCAAAACAACGTGTTGCATAATACTTTTTATCAGAAAGAAGAGGTATGATGCGATTGCGAATGTGTATAATCTATTTTGGATTTCTAATCGTTATTCTTGTGAATGAAGAGTCAAAGATTGTAGCGTATTTTGGAATACGTTGTTTTGCCTTTTCACGGCCGTATTGCATTCATTGATGAAGTGGCACCAAAACTACAACTTTAAATGATAAAAATTTGTTTCACACATATCTGTACAGCATCATTAATGCAAGGTCAAATTCTATTGTTCATAGAGTTCATCTGATCTCCTTGCTCAATGCATTCCCAATGCTCTTCAACCAATCTTTCGGAAAGTGGTTCGAAATTGGTAGTGGAATGTGGATACGAGATTTTCACCCTTTTACTAGGCTCATCCTACGCAAGCTAGATCGGTGAACGATCAGGAAAGCGTGAAGGTTATGAGAGTTACTCAATTGCTGAGGTGTTATCACTTGGCAGACGTGCTCTGTGCAGCTGCACATTGTCATCTTGGATGATGAGACTGTGTCCCTATACTGTTGGAATAACAAAAGAATCGCATTCTCCGAGAGACAACATTAGCCAGGTGTCTTGATGACAATAACAGCTGTTCGTCCACCGTGTCGAAAACCGTCCGAAATCATGACGCTACCACCGCATGTTCTGAAATATAGCAGACTGCATATCTCTCACGAGACAACCAGACAGTCTGTCAGGACAAACTCTTCCGTCGTGGAAATCGAGGGTAAACTGTAATTACTCGTCCAGATGACGCAATGCCACTCATCAGTGCTCCTTTTAGAATATCACTCACAGCATTCTAATCTTTTCCACTTATGTTCGAGACCTGTAACATGCACATTCATGTACGGGAAAGCGATCGTATTGAATTCAATAAAATTCAATAAGTTATTGAGATGTGTGTCGGTGAAATTTCAGATGACTTTATTTGTGATCTGTGCTGCAATAAGTACTTTCCCTAGTCTTGCGACGCTTAAAATTGGAAAATTTGACAAGGACTGAATTTCGTATTGAATATTCGGTTTTTGATAAAATAATTGTTCTCATTTCAATACACTGGTATTTGGGGAACATCCTGTGATACTGCTTCTATAGTAATATACCGCTGCTATTCATAGAGATTATAGAGTGTATTAAGTCTTTAGCTAGTACTTATTGATGACAACGGCTACACGACTGTCAGTACCGTTACATGGCCGTCAGTACCGTCACACGGCTGTCAGGAAATCAATTATTCATGTGAAGCACAAAATATATTATCTCTTTATAGGTAATTGTCTACAATTTGAAAACACGTCAAAAATGGTGCTGCATAAGAAAAATTATCCTTAAAACGTCATTATATTCATATGTTTACACGAAGTTTTTGATGTCAAAGATAGAGAATTTTGTTACTTTTTCACATTTTCAAAAAATCAGGATCACTGATATCATCCACTACATTTCTACATGTATTTCAACTTATGCGAGACAGAAAATAGTTTACTATGAAAAAGTCGTACTTTATTTGTTATCATGCCGTTTAAATGGGACTCCTAGTACGTGACGGCATTGACATTCTATTGAGCTATCTATCAACATCAGCAAATCTTGTAAGAAAAATAGGAAATGATATGCTGTGCACGCATCGAATTTGAAGAATTTTAACATTATTTACCTTCCGGCAAAATATAGTGGCAAAATATGAATTTTTTTCAAATTCGACATTTTCGTGAGAATGACCCGCCTATCTTTTAATTTAATTCGCCATATTCAATTAAGTGATGCGATTTTCATTTCTGCTAATCATCACGAGGGGCAGCTCATCCAATCGTGAGAACCATTTTGGGTAACTTGATCTCCAAAAACCAAAATTTGTTGATTGGAAAAGGAGAGCCAAGTGAGTTCTTCTGAACGACACAGCTTAAATCCTTAATTGAATCGGTTGAAACGTTGGCAGAAATACAAGTGAAAACGAAATAAAGTCTCCTAGATCCCACCAGTCAATATATATTATATTCAAATACATTAAAAACAAAATAATATTATGCAATATGCAGTCAATATACATAGTCCTTATAATTCAAGGTGCCTCCATCGAGAGTTGAAATACAATTGCCGCTAATTGATGTTTTCATTCTGAGAGTGGGAGAGAGAGAAAACTCTTTAATCAGTAAATAGAGTGAAACCTAGTAAGTATCTGTGGTATCCAAGATGCAGGAACTGACTTAGAATTTGACTTCTTCACAGACCGTGTCATGAGATTTGAAAATGTAGGCGATAATAACGGCTTCATCCCTAATATCTAATAATTATGAAAACAAGCTTACCATTGACGTTTGCCATCATTTCAGATCAAATTTTCGAAGGTGTTAAAGCCAAAAGCTGTAAAAGGAGAAAGTAAACTAGTTTATTTGATAGAATAATCCTCAATTTTTTGCATAACTCAATTGTTTTTCCGGAAAGCAGTATTCAAACCAAAATATCATTGGAGTGTTACTGATACGGATATCAGCGGATTAACAAGATTTAGCACATTGCAAACATCTAAGGACTGCACTTCATGGCGAAGAAGATACGAAGCAGAAAAACTTCCTATCTTAATTTTCGATATTTCTGTTAACAGGCGCTAAAATCACAAACATTTTTCATCATCTTTTGATAAGATCTCATGAATAATTGAATATCTTGAATATTTCTTACAAAATAAAGAAAGA
The DNA here is from genome assembly GCA_907163375.1 of Prostheceraeus crozeri. Lineage (NCBI taxonomy): Eukaryota > Metazoa > Platyhelminthes > Polycladida > Euryleptidae > Prostheceraeus > Prostheceraeus crozeri. The sequence continues at coordinate 103,778 of CAJQUW010014239.1, read as the reverse complement.
TGCAGTATCTCTATGAGAATTGAACTGAATAGAAAACTGCTACTCACGTAAATTCTTAACAATATGGAAGTGTTGATCGGCGAGTGACTCTCTGTCGTCTGATCAGCGCAGTTAAATGTCTGTTCTAGATACAGGACGTCAATCGAATAGCTGATAAGAAGCCACGTACGCAGTTGTATTGAACTTCAATTGGCGTTGCCATTGACAATCAGACAGACAGACGCAATCGTCTGTAGAATGCAAGAGGAGAGAGAGAGAGAACAGCCACTGGGTGTGAGTGAAAATACAAAATGACTTATCAAGTATGAAGAATAACATGAAATGATAATTGCAAAGATTCCAAATGAAAGATAGGCAACATCTTGTGATACATTTGTCTCCTCTCCTTCATTATGCAAAAATTGAGGCCTGCTCTGTGATGAAACACAACTTCATAGACAATATCATTGCAGCAGACAAATCTTCAGACGTTCATTGAATAGCGGCATTGAGTTCTCGTGTATGAGAGCAAACTGCTAGCTGCCTGATGATGCGAAGCGAACGCTTCGGTGAAGTATTGCGAAGAAAATAACTTTACCATTTGCTTTCACCATAGGTTTCCAAATCTAACCACATTGAACATGAGCTCTGTACATCGAAATCTACTAAATGATCTTCTAAAAATCTGCAAGAGATCTCTGCGAATCGCATCGACAAGTAGGCCTAATCAATGCATTGAAATTCGCAGATTTTATCTGCCAATTTTTCTTCATGCTCTTCTTGAATGTATACCTTGGTATTATCTAATTTGATACTTTCTTTTAGCAGTGGCAAGTAGTATACAAAAATGTGATTTTATGTTGAAATTTGATGTTTGAAGAGTTTGAATGCAATTTCCAATAAGCGTCATGTCAGTCATTTTGATAAACCTGTAACTGTGAATTCTCTGTCGAAATGTTAGGCTACTAAGCACTTTTTCGACTCATAGTAGTAGCTAATTAAATATAATATTTTTAGTGATGTGCATGTGTTTTTTTGCAATGTTTTTTTTGACTGCATCCCATGACAAGGAGCTTTCATATATACATTGTAATTCCCAAAAAGTTGCCATTGGTGAGCCATGGATAGCTCTTTGAATGCAATGAGTCGTTGGTCTTCGGTATCCACTGCGCATAAATAGGTCCTTTGACTCACCCTCACGATATTCGTGTGTGTGCATTGCTATTTAACCTGTTTGCCACATCTAGGACTTGTGTGGGATATGAATTCCATCCACTCCGACAGAAAAACCAGTATAAAATTTTACAAGAACGCGGTCATTCCGGGTTGATTGACGATTTTTTCTTCTACGTTTTGGAGTTCTAGCTGCAGAAGATGAAGTTATAGTTTCATTGCTGACCAGAGGTTGAGGATCGGAGAAGGGTACGCCACAGGAGACTAATTATTGAAGACCATTCGAAGAATCGTTGCTGACCAGAGGTTGAGGATCAGAGAAGGGCATGCCACAGGAGACTAATTATTGAAGACCAGTCGAAGAATCGTTGCTGACCAGAGGTTGAGGATCAGAGAAGGGAAGGGCACGCCACAGGAGACTAATTATTGAAGACCAGTCGAAGAATCGTTGCTGACCAGAGGTTGAGGATCAGAGAAGGGAAGGGCACGCCACAGGAGACCAATTGTTGAAGACCAGTCGAAGAATCGTTGCTGACCAGAGGTTGAGGATCAGAGAAGGGCATGCCACAGGAGACCAATTGCTGAAGACCAGTCGATGAATCGTTGCTGACCAGAGGTTGAGGATCAGAGAAGGGAAGGGCACGCCACAGGAGACCAATTGTTGAAGACCAGTCGAAGAATCGTTGCTGACCAGAGGTTGAGGATCAGAGAAGGGCACGCCACAGGAGACCAATTGTTGAAGACCAGTCGAAGAATCGTTGCTGACCAGAGGTTGAGGATCAGAGAAGGGAAGGGCACGCCACAGGAGACTAATTATTGAAGACCAGTCGAAGAATCGTTGCTGACCAGAGGTTGAGGATCAGAGAAGGGAAGGGCACGCCACAGGAGACCAATTGTTGAAGACCAGTCGAAGAATCGTTGCTGACCAGAGGTTGAGGATCAGAGAAGGGCACGCCACAGGAGACCAATTGCTGAAGACCAGTCGATGAATCGTTGCTGACCAGAGGTTGAGGATCAGAGAAGGGAAGGGCACGCCACAGGAGACTAATTATTGAAGACCAGTCGAAGAATCGTTGCTGACCAGAGGTTGAGGATCAGAGAAGGGCACGCCACAGGAGACCAATTGTTGAAGACCAGTCGAAGAATCGTTGCTGACCAGAGGTTGAGGATCAGAGAAGGGCACGCCACAGGAGACCAATCGCTGAAGACCAGTCGAAGAATCGTTAGTATGTCAGACGGCATTATTCGGTGTCCTTAGCTGGTGTTCTGATGCACCATTAGATTGTTTATCACCAGGAAATATGTAAGGCAATGGTTCAGCCGAACATTTGGGATGAGGATGATCATCTGTACCGAATGATTCAGGAATGGAATTGATCCATTGACATTGCAGTTCATTTTCGCTGATGACTGAAGAAGTCGTCTCTGCTTTGGATGTTCATCAACAGCTATCGTAGAATTGGAGGAACCATTCAGCTTTACTGAAATAAAGAGCAAAATACATGTATTAATATGTAAAAAAATCATGTTGTCATATGATCGATTTGTCATGTTGTTTGATGAATCATACGCATGTTCAGAAATGGCAAGTCAATTCATTGCAAAATAATCTTACCATTATGTAGGCCTACATCACTTTAAAATGTTAAAATGCAGTTCCTTCGCTTAAGAGCAATTCGTCTTTCGACATGTACATCTGAATATTATGCATGTACGAGTATATGTGTGCTACATGTAGACTTACAATAGAATGAATGGTTTGATTTTTAAAAGCTTTAATTTCGACTTGATCGATATTTGTCCCTGCTTCTATATTTATAACAGAGCCTCCGGCGTACCTAAACAGAAGTTTTATTGTAAAAATTATTTTTGTCGAGCAAATGGGCGTTAATGCACCATTGGAGATCAGCAATGAAATAATACATAATCGTAGGCGATCGTAGGGCAACATTAAGTTTAATATCTTTTGCAAATAGGTTGTACAATTTTTATGTACATGCATGTGAATACATTATTACAGGTTGGCACTAAGATAATCGTAGGCGATCGATGGATGCATTTAATGGTAACCTGCAGTATTTTGTACAGACTTGTAGAACAGGCTAGGTATTGCACGCAGCTTTTGCGTCCATAAAAGCCGCATTTTATCTTTTTCACAATTATTATCTTTATGTCCGTGTCACCAAACAGTGCAAAACATACACGTATGACTCATAATTTACCTGTTAGCTAGCTTATTAATTGAATGAAATAATCATAACACTCATACATGTACTGTGTACTTATATGATTCAAGTAAAGTACGAGGAGTGAATGTCCGATTTTCCTCTAGCCTTTCAAAAATAGCCTGTAAATACACAGTACTTGTACATTTACGAGAATTTAATGGTTACTTCAATTCACTCATTCAATTGATAATCTTACTTACAGGCAAATTATGAGTTATAAATGTATATTTTGCTCTGTATGCTTATACAGACAGCAAGATAATTGTAAAACATACCTACCACGGACAGTGGGATGACTTCGCAAGGGCGCACAGATCATGGCAACCGAAAGCGTTGCACCACGGTAGCATGCGCGCTTCCTGCAGTTCAAAGACAAACCTGAATCTGAGAAATAGAGGTTGAAGCGTCAATAGAGGGACACTTTCTTTGATGTCAGCTGAGCTGCAGAACAACACGGCAGGCAACGCGCGGAGAGTAGCACTCACTGATAGATAGAGAAAAAACGGATTCTTCCAAAAAACAAGCGAGGAAAGGCTCAGAGAGCTCAATTGATGCCACGACAATATCAAGCCAACGATGAGAACCACAATGATGTAAAAATCAAGATCGACGAAGAGAAAACACCGTAGATAGACGCAGAGAATTCCGAATGCACAGCCGAAACAAGAGACACGACCAGTCATAAAGCAGCTTTGCCTGTTCTACTGGTTTTTGTGCAAAATGCGAAAAACACCATACTTCATTTTTGACGAAAAGTACAATAACTGCCGGTACACTGCGATAGCCGGTTTCAAGTCCCGATGAAGAAGGAGATAGTTTTCGTAGGGAGTGGAGATGTCCTAATACATAAAACAAAAATACCACAAGATCCTTCATGAAGATGCTGACCATAAAGAGAAACATGTGCTGACTCGGGTGTCGCTGGGATAAGAAAGTCTGGGTCGAATGTTGGTTGCGCTACATACTGTACATTTGTGCAATGCATTGCTTTCACAACTAAATATCTGATCTACAGACATCCTTCGCATTCGTTTCTGTTTGACGATCGGTTGCTTCTGTGCAAATCCGTGACCCTTGGAGTCACAAAATTTTGATGCTGATCCAATAGTAAATGCTTGCACTTGTACAAAAGATGTAAATCATTTATGTATATCAAGTATACATTATATAATTGAATGAAAAATCAGAAAAAGGTCATGTGTGTCCCAACCGGCTTCTCCTCTTCTCGGGAGGCCACTCATGGGGATATACTGTACACTGTATTATGCACGTATATAATGTACGCCACCGCGTTTAATGGGTTGAACCAACCCCGCAGATACAGTGTCATTTAATAGAAACCAAAGGAATTGCTCTATTTCAATTGAACTTTGGTTTAGTATTTAAGGATTTTAGAACTTCTTTCGGTTTACTTATTTTAAACGACAGATAAGATCAAGTTCCTTTATGATTCTATTTAGCTTCTTGTCGCGAAGCATCATCGACAAATTGAACCTCCAGACTAAACTTTTCAGCTTTGTTGTGTAAATTCAGTTATCCGTAAATCCTACAAAAAAGAGGCATGCGTGTAGAAGTGAAGAAAACTCATGCATGCCCGACTTCTAACTTCGTTAATATTATATGAAACCTCATTCATCAAATTTAATGGGGAACATTAAAAGTTTCCTTTTCGTTAGATAAACGTTGAAAAAAGTTATGCAAACAATTTCAATTTAAGTACACAAATTATCACAAAGTTACATTACTTTCTAGATGAATTTCTTTCAGTCAAATATCATTTACTTGCACATTTCAAAATGATTTTATGGTATTTACATTCGACTGATCCTCGGAGACAGCCAATTTTGATAACTGTGCTGGAAAATACTAGAAAGTTGATTTTTAAAAGAAGACAGCTTCTATCCTGAAGATCTTTCTGGACAGTTGATTTCACTAATTTTTGAATTTATGAAAGAAAATATTTCTTCATATCTTGATAGCAGCGATAGCATTTGATTTTCTTCAAAACGCAGCAGTCCGTGTCTAAAATAAGTTTTCTAGTTTTTCAAAAACAGCGAGATGGAATCACATAATTCTATAGTGGCGGAATGAAGAGCTCATCAAAAATTAATTGAATTTCAATAGTTGATTGCTTAGTTTTCCAATGACAAGAGAATGACTGCTCTTAAAGAAATTTCAGTTTGCTGTCAAGTCTACGATTTCCAGTGTATGACTATTGCGCCTCTCCAACCTCGACAGAAGGACTCATCCGACAAAGCACTCGATGGATAGAAGCTATTGCACACGAATTTGAATAGTTTCTGCATGCATTTCCAAGATAGCTGGAATATCTAATCTGAGCTTCCTTGATTACAAGCTGAGTCAAATTAAATGTCCTTATTTTTGAACGTGTTGTAGATCAATGATTACATACGATATGCCATTTTAGATTTTTTTTAGAAATAAAGAATAGGAAATAATAAGTAATAATAAAATAAATTAGAATAAATAAAGAAAATAGGGACATTTAATTTTATACTCACCCTGTACGATAGGCGCTTCCACAGTCAACCACATTGTTGAAATTCGAGTCTATGAAAGTGATGACGTGAATGCTATGTACAAGTAGTACGATGAAGCGTGACTATGAGCGTCACGTGTTTGTTTCGATTACTGTTGATAACTGATGAGACGGATTCAGCAACAACAGCTGATTGATTTCATAGGAGAAACCCAAATATATTACAAAAGGTAAATGAATGGTGCTGATCGAGTTGTTATCAGCGAATGTCTCTCATCGATGACGACGACAAGGAAATCGTGCATGTGTGACCGAAGAAAATTGGCATCCATTACTTCAGGTTGAGAGTGGTGAAAAGAACATATCGGTTGACCAAGAAACATTTCCATTGGACCTAATAGTCCAATTTTTGATCGATAGCAGCCACGACAGACACTAAGTTTACTAATGAGACCTACCTGGAGATTCCCGATGCCGTAGCTGACTTAATAAGTAAAGGCCCTAAGTACCGCTTGTCGCATGACATCAATAAGAGCTTTTGGGATAAAGTCTCTTTGAATTGCGAGACATTAAAATACAATTTACGTTGGAGTTCTAGTTTCAAAGAAGTTGAGGCTAATGAAGCGAATTTAATAGTACCATTCGACAAAAATACATGTACATGTAATTTGCCACCTAAAATGAGCGAAGAGATGGAACAAGAGATAGTATGTTTCGAAAATGAGTTGAAGGATATTTTGTTTTGCGAAACTAAAAAACTTAGTAATAGCAAAGCGTATCTAGACACTAAAAATAAAAAACGAAAAACTGAAGCTTTCTTACAGAGCAATAATTTACAATGCATCCCGTCAGATAAGACGAATAGATTTGTAGTCTGTAAAACGGAAGATTTAGTAAAGAAAAATGAAAATGTATTAAAAGATGAAATGACTTACTTAGAATTAAATAAGACTAAAGTTGATTCATTAGAGAAACAAGCCAATAAACATATCAAAAATGTTATTAAAGATAGTCTGGCCTTGCGATCTCAGAGTGAAAAATTAATTACAACTGGTAGTAACCCAACCAATTTCTTTACTTTTCTCAAAGATCATAAGGAGAGATCGGACGATGGCTTTCCGGTTCGGCCGATAGCCTCAGTTCGCAACACCCCTATCGAGAAAATTGATTGGGTAGTTTCTAAAATTCTAACTCAAGTCTTACAATATATTCCGTCTTACTTATCTAATAGCGATGATCTGATAGCAATATTAAACGAACAGACTAACGTAAATAATAAGGTATTCATTTCCCTGGATGTCATAAGCCTGTACCCAAGTATACCAATAGAAGAAGGTATAGAATACAATATTGAGCTGTTACGCAGCTATTGGGACAAAATTGACAACTATGGTATTAGTCTTGAAGACGTAGAACGTTTGCTAAATTTTATTTGTTATAATTATGAAATAAAATAAAATGATAAAGTATATAAACAAATCAAGGGAGTACCCATGGGTGCTCATTTTGCTCCTCCGTTTGCAATAAATTTCATGCATAGCATTGAAACAGAAGCTCTAGCTAAATTGAATATTCAACCCGAAATATACAAACGGTATATTGATGACATCATAATAGGGCCAATACCATATGACGAAGGCTCCTTTAATGAAATATTGACAGTTTTCAATTCAGTAAATAAAAATATTAAGTTTACACTAGAAACGCCCGAGCCTGGAGAATGGTTGCCATTTCTAGATATAAAAATAAAAATTTCGAACAATGAGGTTATGTACAACTGGTATCATAAAGCTGAACATTCGAACATTACTTTACGTAAGGATGCCTTTCTACCATGGCATGTAAAACAAAATTTCATAAGCAATAGGTTTCTGTCAATTGCTAAATGCTGCAATGACGATATCAGAATACAAGAAAATATAAGCGAATTCCAGAGTATTCTAATCGATAATGATTATAATAAAAATGACTGCCGAGAGGCAAAACCTAAGAATAAGCAACGAAAACCAAAACCACATAAGATAGTTAATTTCAAATTGCCTTTTGTAAACGACAGATGCAATCGCAAAGTAAATAAATTAATTGATAAATACAAATTCCCCATAAAAGTCACAAACGAATACGGTATGAAATCGGCATCATTTTTTTAGCACAAAAGTAATAACCAAATTTGCAATTGCGAGATTTGCCTTGAATGTAAAAGTAATATTTGCCGGAAAAAGTTTATTGTGTACAAATACACCTGTAGAATGTGTAATGAATTCTACGTCGGCAAAACAGCGAGAATGTTTAAGACGAGGCATCAAGAACATAGGCGTGCGAGCTATTAAAAACAAAAGTACATCGAGCGCCCTTTATCAACACTTAATAGAAAAACATAATGGCGCTGGCGACATCGGGACTTTTCAGGTCGGTCTCATTAGCAAACTGACCAACACACGAGATACAACAATAACAGAAGCCAAAGCAATCACACAACTTAAGCCAGCAATCAATAGGAAACATGAATTACCTTATTACAATATAACTCTACACTTCAACAGCCAATCTTACATGCAACACAGTTCTTGATATCATTCACTCTTATATAAACCTTCACAAAGGCTGCATCTGTGCCATCCAAACATCGACCGTTGAAGGCGATGGACGCCGAAGGCCTGTCTACAATGCTTTTAACTTTAACTTGATTATATTGGCCTAAACTGAAAAGGGGAGTTTTAATTACCTTGTATAACTTTCTCAGAAAGATGATCTCCCGTCACCTGGTCAACTACATCTTTTGATCGATGCCCTATTTCGTTTGACTGGATCAAGCATGGAATCTATCAGTCGACAAAACCTGCTTCTTCGTCGGAATTAGGATACATTTAGATGGCCGAAGTGAAGGTTTAGATTTAAATTAAATCTACATTATTCAGGTGTTAGGCCTCTCTAACATCGACAGGAGGACGATAGGGATGGCGTCAGTATTAGTCAATATTATCAGCCTACAAACTCATTTTCGAGCTGAACGGAAATGAATTACAAACGCAACATCAAGAAGTGAAAGAAAAGTGACAATGAGAGTGAAACAGACGATGACAAATTGAATAAAATAAATATTGAGAATCATGAGGCTCTCAATTACAGATCCAAGATATTACATAATCATGGTGAATGCATAACAAAAACTGGCAATAAAGTCACATCAGTAATTCATTGAGTCGAATAGTTGATCGAGGCAGCAAGCTTGAAGTCACACACCGAATGCACGGCTAAATTTAAATTTTGAACCCACGATAAGGAAGTCTGGACTCAGTCAGGATGTGTCCATTAAGTCTGCAACCATAGAAAATGATAACAAAATGTGACTAATATCATTATGCACCGCATTATCATATGCCACATTATTATGTAACCAAGAAATGCATTCTTGGTAATCAACTAGTAAAAAATATCTTTCCGAATATTTGAATTTTGCAGATGTTCGCCATGAGCATCGTGACACTTGGAATCACTGTTGTTGACATTTTGACACGAGATCGCGCTAAGATGCAAAGTCTTCTACGTTCAGTCCTTAAGTTATTGATATATTTATGTCACAAATGATAGCAACAACCCTTCAACTCGATGGCCACTTTTCACTTTGGTGAAGTTTTGATGTGTCAAGCGAGGAAGCAAGCAAAATATTCGGTTTTGGAACCGCTAGTCAAATTTCACAGGATGCTTGATGACAACGTTCAAGGATCGCCGAAGGTGACGGCGTGGTTTATGGAGATCCCGTCTTTCTTGGGTCATTCTTCTTTCTTGAGACTGTGCAAGCGGTGACACAAGAAAATGTTGCAAAAGCAACTATTACCTGAAGTTGATGAAATTGGATGAAAACCTACTGATTTCAACAAGATGGAGATACGTCCCGCTATTACATCGCCATCAAGGATAGAAATTGCCTCAACGAGACATTTTGATAGCTGGATTGGTCGTAGAGGAACAGATGAATGGGCTCCATGGAGTCCCGACCGAGCTCAGTTAGCCAGCTCTGTACCAAATCAGAATGCGGGATTTAGTTCACTTGCAAGAACGAATCCCGGAAGTGCAAAATGTGAAACTGTGACGCAAAATGTATAAAATTTCAGTTCGATCTCAGAAATGTCATGATGTTCATGGTGAACACTTTGAACACGTGTAAAATTGTGAGTATTCGAAAAGATGTTTTCCGCTTTACTAGTTATTCATATTGTAATGCATTTCTTGATTACATAATAATGCACATTTCTTGATATTAGTCACATTTTCTTTGTAATTCCCATGGTTCCACACTTTTATGGACACCCGGCATAATTATGCATCTTGTTACATTATTAAATTATATTATTACATTTATTTATTTATATTTTTTCTCTCCATGCGTCCCAACCAAACTTGTAAATGACCGGGCCCGTTCAGACAAAGCCCGCCCAGGCCCTCTGCATCGGAAATGTTCAGACCCAGGCCCTGCCCGGCCCGCCCATCTCGAGCTGCTCGGCCCGTAGTCAATGTTTTTGTCATATATCATATAAAAGCCTTTATAATACTGTATTTGTTATACCATCATGATTAATTTCATGAATATCTGACTTTTGATCTATAAATTTGCGACTGCACAAGATCTTTGTCATAAACTCTGCAGAAATGATGCGTAATTTAGAGTTGGATTCCTCATTCGCCTGGTTTCAGAAAAGTCGAACATCTACAAGCCGGAGGTTGACAAGGAGATATTCGTCTCCCTTTGTCTCACACGACTGGTCAAGGTCAAGGAAGTGTAATTCAGCAGAATTAGAGAACACACGTGAACTTCAACTGTCTACTTTATTACGTAGCATCAAAAACATTCGTCACATTGAAATGTTTTTCACACTGGTCTCACAAACTCAATTTATTCCAAGGATTTTCGATTTCTCAATTCGCTCCTCAATTTACTTTCACGATCTCATTTTTACTAACCGTGCCCTCTCAAAGTGATGTAAATGTCCTGATTCGTCAGAATTCAGACTTGATGAATTTAAACTCAATGAAAAAATGCTTTTCTGACTGCTCGCGACTAGTTCTGGCTATGACCATCAGTATTGAGAAAGCAACCATTATTTAATGGCTCGTTGCAAGTTGGCTAAATGGAAGTGATGAATTTTCAGGGCGGCCCGGGCTCGTGTTAGTTGCAAAATATCATGCCCAAGCCCGCCTCCCGTGGGCTACCCGGTCCACTTACAAGTTTGGTACCAGCACATTGGGGTGGGGCAAAACCATTACAAATGACGAAATGCAATGTCAATAATACTAATTGGTCACATACATTTCGTCCTTTGTCCTACACACATCTATAATTCGCTGAATTTCACCCTCCGATTATCTATTTTTGCTTATTTCTGTATATAAATCAACTACAAAGGACTTGGGAATATATTTCAGCAGCCAGAGCGTCAAGTTTCTGCAGGGAACGAGACCGAAAATGAGAATTCCACGGAATGATGTACACTCAATGCCTACTACGAATCTGCGCTTCTGCCGAGTTCTAGTGAGTTCCTCCTCTTGTCATACATGATCAAAGAGAATACATATTTATCCAATGAGACGCAGATTGCAGTTTTTGTCAAAAAGGAGATTTTCTATGTTTTCTCTGATTAAACGAAATGTACTAAGCCCAGAGTCATGATTTTTCACATGGAAAGTCTTCTAGTCATTTCCTATGATGTTCATGTGGGTAAATTCATTTTATATAACAGCATTTGTCAAAAAACGTGTTTTCCGTCTGTAAAATCCTTAGTTCTGAACCGATTTTCATAATTTTTTCATCTTGATCCTTGGGATCTTCTCTTTTCGGTCGTGATGAATTCATAGCAATATAACAAAGTTTTCTTCATGAAAATTTTGAATATAAAATCAAATTTTCGAAGAAAACGAAGTTGCAAAGTTAAAAAGACAAAAATTGCCCAAAATGTTGTTATATAAAATGGATTTAGGCATGTACCCCTGTCTATGAATCGAAAGCCTCCTAATGTCGGCAAACGCAAGCATTCTGAGGAATGTAGTCCACATTGAACCACATTCTGGGATACAGCCGATCACAAGCATGATTATAATACATGCACATCATTGGAAATGACCTGACGACATTCCATGTCAAAAAAATGACTTCAGGTTTAGTATTAGAAACGTAGAAACTTTCTTGCCAAACTTTTGGCCAATTTTTGCCAAAAACTGTAATCTTCGTCCCATTGGATAAAAATGTGTTTTCTTTAAACGGAACTCGACAGACGTGCAGACTCGCAGTGGGCATAAGGTGCACATCATTCTATCAATTTCGGTCTCGTTCCCTGCACAAACTCGATGACTGCCGGACTAATAACAAACTTTTAGCATATCCAACACTTTGCACATGTATTTCAAAAGAAATAATTAGAACGCGGACGTTTCGTCTGCCATTGACTTAGTAATTTAGTCAATGCAACTTTTTGCCATTTTCTGTTTGCGGCTAAGTATGATGAGAGTCACTTGCAAGTATTGGGAAAATGAAATTGAAAGAAGCCTAATAAGTTTACTGAATTTTATTCGTGCTTTATCAAATTGGCATTGAATTTTGAACATTTTAACAGAAGATAGAGACCCTACCTTCAAGATCTTGAAGTCTTTATTAACTATCAGACTAGAGCGAAAAAGAAACTAAATTTCGGATACACTTCAGTCCTTCAGTGTAACTTATAAAATGTTCGGTGCACCGTTAGTTGCAGGGGTCATCTTGCCCGGTGCACCGGTGCACGCAGGTGCGACTAGCGCACGACCCTACTATCTATTACTCCGGAGAGGCTGCTTTTTATGGAGTTTGCAGCTTTAGGCAAGTGTAGAATACTTGGCAAAGGTTGAGAATAATTTTCTTCTTAATTTCTTGAGTGCAGCATTCTATCACGGCAATAAAATGAAATATCTCTTTGAAACTGCACCACCTATTTCATCACGTCTTGTTTTGGGATTATTGACGGTTCAACTTATTAGCATTTTTCTGTTTGTTTTCACTAATTATGAACTTATAATTACAGAAATATTGAAATAAAAGACTTGCAAACTCTAGTTCGCTGAATTTGAACCTCTGATTATCTATTTTTGCTTATTTCTGTATATAAATCAGCTGCACAGGACTTGAGAATAAGCAGTTTTCAGCATATCCAACACTTTCCAGCAGCTAGTGTGTAAATGGAAAACGTTAATGCAATAACTCGATCAGATGTCCACAAATAACGCTTTAATGACATGAATAGACAGGCACTGACACACAGGAAACACAGTTCACATCAATTGATGAAACACAGGAGACATCACAATAACGAATGCGGGATTGTAGAGTCACGATGATGCAGAGAATTCGAAGCACACGGATTGTTTACCGTCATCATTCGTACTACTGAATTATGAAAGCAAGTAGATGTGAGTGACTGACCTTTTCCTTAGAGGAAAGGAACACTTCTATAAACTCTACAACAGAAAGGAAATTTCTCTTTGGGAAAATGATTTTCTTAATGCATTCATCAGCAGATTATTCACGATGGAAAACATACAGGAATCAGAGATTGTTTTGATTGGATGAAAGATGAGGAAATTATTTCAATAATCAAAGACAATCAATAAAACCAAAACTTTACGAAATGTAAATGAATTCCGGAAGACGTCAATCAAGATATCAAATGAATGGGAATTGGGAGGTTTTCATTCCTCAACGGGAGAAGATGCCGAGGCACTGACAGCGTCCTGGAGGAAGAATCATCGTCTTGTCATCGTCCTCCAGGACTTCATCTTTCATATCCTTCTTCTCCACCTGCTCCCAGCTGACTTCTTCTTTACCATCGGCTGAAGTCCAGAAAGCTTCCTTCCTTCCTTTCTCCGCCACATAGAACCAGACATTCCCGCCGACTTTGGCTGTCCATTGCCGAATCTCTGTCCTCTCTGGACGGCGTTGGAACGCCTCAGCCGCAGCTCTTCTGACTTCGCCGACCGTCGGCGGAATCGGCAATTTGAAGTCGAAGAAAGCTGTTCTGTCCCATCCTTCGCCCGTCATGTCCGACAGATAAAAAGGAACTGCAAAGAAAAGGAAATGAATGAATTTGACGCAAACAAGTTGTTTTGGAAGGAAAATGACATTCAGTTGAAGATTCCGTTCTGTTCATTGAATGATTTTTCAGGAAATTTCATCAGAGAATTGACACAGCTGCTGCTCCCATTCAATGCTTCTCTTATTGATGTTTTCTTTCTGCAATTCATTTGTTAGAAGAAAATCTTTCAAAAACGGAGTCTTCTCATGAAAAGACTGAATAGAATTGTCTTTCAGATTGTACTGTGAAGGAGGATCTTGTCTGCGGAGACTTTGCCTACAAAATTTAGTTTTTCAATGATTTTGTTTCTCATTGTTCAAGTTGTCAAAACATTTCTTAGTCAACAGGTCACATTATTGCATAAATTATTATCCAGGACACAAGTTTGCACTATGACTGTGCTACTGATTATTCAATAGCAGTAAGCAGTTGAGCCTGATATTTCTTTTATAGGGATAAATCAACGTACTCTTACAGAGACAAAAGAACAATTTTTCAGCAGTTTTCAAACACAAGACATGTATACAATCTGTGCATGATGTTTGCTGCATTTGTCCATAATTATCAATTTGCGACTGAAAATGTTTCAGTGAAAATTATTGATTGATGTAAGTTGCGTTTCATAAAGATTTCGGACTGATAAAAGCTGTGATATGTATCAGTGTGATTGATTAAAACAATTCTGAATATTCCTTCGTGAGTAAAATCACAGAACCAATGATCTTAATCAACTTGTAGATATACATGTAAATGGGTTCACAGCATTATTCAGATAAAGAATACAACTCAATTTAGTAAATCATGCCTAGGAAAATTGAACTAATTCACTTGTGAGCTAAAGTACAACCGCATAGATCAATGAGATTCTAACCATAGAAATCCAACACAAAAATGCGTTATAAAACAAGATGATTTAGAAGATGGTTGCGAAAATTGCTTATTATTTGTACTCATTATTTATTTATATAAATAAAATAATAATTTTTGATAAAACAAGCCATTAACCTCATAGCTGCGGTGGGTTGCCCCACTGTCTCCTTTCCCCTCTATTTTCTGCGCTTTAATTAGTGTTTCGTGAGTTCTGATCAGTGTGTGTTTTTCTTTTCGGTTTTAGCTGTGCCTGAAAAGATAATCATCACTCAGATCAACATTATTGTCTCTTTAATCCTCAATAGACCATCAAAATTTGTCGACGTACTTCGACCGACAGGCTGCATTATGTAGTCTTCATAAAATATCAGTAAAAGAGCTTGTTTTATTGCGACAAAGTTAAAAATCTGTAATTGAAAAATATTGCTGCAAATATTGCTGCGAGCATGTTATCAAATAGTTGGAATAATTGAAAAAATTGAAAATGAATCAAACCAAACTTTTTCCCAAATTAAAACTTTAATGAAGCTACAATACATGAATGCAGATAAACACTTGTATTAGACAATGAACTTCAAATACAGACATTATCCAACATTGGAGACTTCTGAGACACATCAGCTCATAAAACGTTGCAAGTTTTGAAGCATGCTGGGATTCAGTTTCGAAAAATGTGCTTCTCGAATCCGACGTTTTATTCGAAGAAGAGAAAATAAATTAAGATAATAGGCGGTCTTTTGTTCCTTATCAGGTACACGTCGTCAGGCCAAAGTTACAAAACACTACAGGAATGTCAAACACATGCAGTATATATTGGACATCCAACCAGACGTCATATTTTGAATCAGAGACTTCATTTTCAAAAAATAATGTCAGGTGTGCATATCGGATTGGGTTAACTATGATGCGGTTATGTTCCAGGGACGTAGGTAGGATTTTCAAAGGGGGAGCGTTGGAGCTAAGGAAAATATTGGCTTAGGTGCCGATGCCAGACGGCAGGGCTCGTCCCCTGTAAATATACTCAAGAGGAAATGTTTTGACAATCCCAGAATTTCATTCAATCCTTATACGTATACTCCGCTATCCATAGGCCCTGCTAAGTTGTATTTGATCTGTGCACAGTAATCCTCAAAAGAATTATCTGCTGAATCGAATCATCCTATGAGGGGCGAAGGATGGTTGTCATCCCTGCCCAATCTTTGAGGATTTGATGAACCTGCAGCGCTTCTCACAGATGAAGAGGATGCAACAGCTCTTTTGTCAGAGATGATACTAGAGAAAATCATAGGACATGGGCGCTTCTTTACATCTGAACTAACGAAATACAAAGAACTGTAGTAGATGCTGGTGGTGTCCTTTCTATATCTGAAATATTTGAAATCGTGAATAAAAGTCTTCTTCTGAGACAACGTTATGTAAAGGATATTAGAGGTGTTGCTGGGTACCCCTTTCATATCTAAACTAACGCCATATAGATGGGAGATGCTGGCCGCTTTCTTGGCATCTGAACAAATGATATAGGCATCTAAATTCAGGTTGTAGCCCAATCTTTAGAATTTTAGGAGATAGGCGATTAGAATCTTTCAATTGGGATTCTTTAAAATTTAGGTGCCCTTGCAATACGTTGCGGTGTACTACAGTTACACGTATTGAGCTTATAGTATAAAGCTACGCTACATGAGTACCGCACCTAAATTAGTCACTTAAGATGCTTTTACGAGTTTTATTATAAAACCACTGCATGTACATGTCTTTATAAGTCATTGTCTAACAATGTCTGTCAATGTTCAGCAGTTGACATAGCCATAAGTTCTTGAGTTCTAAACAGTCAACATAACATGCAAGCAGACCATGTTCTTTTAATTGCCCCGATCTTCCTTTCAACATCAAAAGCTGCTTGATTAAGAAATCTATTTTCGTTGTTATCTTAAAAAGGAGTACATTTTTCATCAAAATGATAAGAAATGATAGAATCGATAATACCTCAACTAATGCTCCTAGAGATCGATGTAAAATGATAGGTAAAGTCAAATAGGTGTTTTCCTGTATCTTCACCTAAGATAGGCCACTGATTCTACTTCCTGAAAATCTTGTGTCTCAAGTTACACGGCACTGTTTCTATGTGTCTCTTCGATTTCTTCCTCCTCGTAATCCGACTCATCACACAATGTCTGCATTAAATTGCTAGAATATCGGGAGGCAAATCTCAAGCTCAAACTTTATTCACACCACCCGCCTTCAAATGAGGCCGCAATTAAAATGTAAAAAATCACTCAACCTGCGAGTTGTATTCGAGAAAATGTGATATGAAGATCTATGTATAAGGTTGGACCTTGGGTTTTGGGTGAAACTTGGGTTTTAGGGCGACTTTGGGTAATTGATACAAAACTTGAGTTTTCTATTAATGCTGCACATATGTAAATCAAGTCATAAAAATTAATATTTTGATTTGAATCTTAGGAGAGCTACATGATAAGAGCATGAAGTTCTGCTTTGTTGTCAAAAATTCCACTCAATTCACAGAATATTTGAAATAAGAAATTCTTGATGTTATTAGCTTATTTCATTTTGGGCTTCACACATGAAAGTTCGTACATATTGTTTGCAGTAAGCTTACATGTATTTTGTTGCATTTGTGTATATTGAATTTTTATATATTTCATATATTTTACATGCATATCTTCACAGATATCTTCCCACCAGCTATCTTATGTCTGCGACAGTCGTCATTTATGTGAAAATGAATTCATTCCAACTTTGTATTCTAAATATGTTTTAACCATGCACTCACTACGCAGTCACTAAGTCTGTTTATATTTCTGAATGATAAGATGAAAGCAATTACTTTGTCATGACCAATGTATGATTCAATCATCATTAAATAAAAATCTTCAATTAGTCAGTATAGGTCCATCAATAGGTTAAATTGAAGGAAAGCCTTATGACGTAATACGTGTACGTGCTTACTTAGTACTTAGACTGCTAATTACAGTTATTGCAATAAATATACCGTTTCCCACTAATACGACACTAATACCAAGAATTTTGGCATATAGAAGAATTTTTATGTGAGCACAAAATGCAAAGAATGTACTTTGTTTACTTGATTATCTCATTTATTGAAACTTGAGCTTGGGTTTTGGATTTGACCCAAGTTTTTGCCCAATCTTGCTGTGTTTTATGGTGAATCGGCAGGGGTTAGAGTATTGAACCCTCGAACTACCAAGGTCTGGTACATTTTAGAACTACGAAGCAGTGATGAATTTATCACCTTAGTAAATGTCTTCATTTTCCCTATTTATCAATGTTTTCATCTTAATATGGACTTTAATGAAATATACATTCTTTGTGTTTCAATTTGAATCATGTGTAAACCAATTTTATCTCATAATTCTATGCATATTTTCATAATGCATCAAAGAAATTACAAAACATAAATCAATCCAACTATATTTCCAACAAACTTTTTATCCAGCTGATCAAGAAAATGCACCACTGGCCACCCGCTGCTTGAACAATAACTAGAGCTGTTGAAATGTGCTTCTAGTCATGTACTAGTCAAAATCAAATGTCGCAAATTCATCACACCTTTGTTGTCCTTGACATAATCAAAAATTTCTCTTCACCACGCAATCATTTTTTAACAAATAGCGTGCAGACAGATCAATATTTATGCATTTCTTTCCGGGTTAAGTGTTGCAGTTCTTTACTATACAAGCACATTCACACAAGGTTTAATTCTCAGAAAATCAATTAATAAGAATGATTATCACTACATAGTAAAATCAAAATCTCAAGAAAGTGTGATAAATTTATCTTTATGACCAAGGTTCCGAGGGTGAAGCACAGTAATGTGTTAGTAGTCTATGCATATCCTTAATGCATCTAAAAGTCAGATGCTGGAACATTCTTGAAGCGAAAGGTTTAATAATGAAGAACATGACAGAGGCTGCAAAAAATTCAACGAATATTTTTAGTATCTGATATCATCAACCACCTGTAAGATTTTCTTTGTTGATGTCAAAAGCCAAAACATCAACTTCGGTTCGCTTTATAATATCACAATAACCAGTCAATGAGCCGAGCGCCTTCAATCGACAAATGCAGCTGATAAGAGAGCTTCCAGAACTGTTCCACTAGTCTCAGTATCTAGACAAGTGGAGCGAAGCGTACTTTAGACAAATGAGGTGAACCGCCTTCAACTAGATTTACCCCTTGCACAGCTCCAGCAGGCAAATGGAGCGTGAGCGTCTCCAAACGAGGACTGTAGCGGACTGGAGAGCCTCCAGAACAGCTCCAGTTGACAGATGGAGCGGGAAAATGGTAAAACTGTATTGATTTTGGAGGACCTTCATCCTAGGATTTGAATAAAATGGAGGAATCGTGACGATGCATTGGACTGATAGCTTTGTAATTCAGTATTGTTTGATTTCATAATGAGTCCATACATTAAGTTTGAATTTTAGTTTTGATATTTTCTCTTCGCTCAGCTATGTGTTCATTTTATGCAGTATAAGAAAATCTTTTAATCTCCTTTTATCTACTACTTGAGCAAAGGGGGAGCGCCGCTCCCACCGACCCCCCCCTGCCTACGTCACTGTTATCTTGGTGTTGGTGTGCTTCAATTGAACTTTTACAAAGGTATGATGAACTTTACGAACAGCTACAGTATTAAGCGCTTGTTTGTACAATGGGTCAAATGTACTCAAGGTTCAATTTTTTATATACGAATTACTCAGCAAACTGCTGTTGACGAATAAGAAGCGCCGACCAAAAAAAGATTCTAGCAGTCACATCACTTTACACGGATATTGAAAGATACACTGACATCTTGGCAAGCATGAAGAAATAAGCAGTCAAATTAAAGCGTCTGTATCTTTCTGAGACAATTGTGGTCTGCCACGCTTTCTAACTGAATCTATTTCGACTGACATCTTGACGTTGGATTCTGGGTTAGATTGTTCATGTTGATTTGACATGTAACTTCCGCCTTGTTCTGCCAAAATATGTAGCTTCATGATAAGGACTTGGCTTCATCCTCAGACTTGTAGAAAAGTCTTTCGGATCTCACTTGCGACTGGGAACTTCCATCAATTACTCCTTTACTTTAATCAAATCCTGAACCCTGGAATGCACACATTTTCATGAACTAAAGGTCAGTAGATCCAATCATTTGTGTCTGAATTTCAGAAATCAGTGTTGAAATTTTACTAGTGATTAGTGTCTGTAACTTCCCATTTTATCGCTGCGTCCGTAATTACTGCATCTATATATCTTATTCAGACCAAATTCACAACAATGTAGACGTCTAAATTCGCTACTCAAGGTCAGGTCATACAAATGCACACAAGCAGATGATTTCCAAAGACTTTGAGAACTACAGGCCAAGAATAATGAGGACGAATTCTCGTAGTGGACTACCCGGGATGGAAAATTGAAAACATGGAAGGTCGGGCTCTGATTCCGGACTTGATTTAAATGTTTTCAGGAGCCCGGCTGTCACAGCCACGCGTCATTCGAGAAACATGCAGCACGTGCTGCTTCGACTGACTCATGCTTAGCAACAGACGTCCTCAACCGCTTCCAGTGAGAATCCAACTCACAAGCTAATTACAGCGCAGCGATCAAGTCGTGTCGAACGAGAAGAGGAAGCAGAAGGAGAAGTGGAAAAAGAAGGAGAAAAGGAAACAGAAGGGAAAATCAACAGCCCTGCATGAACTTCCGGTGTACGTAGGCCTACCTAGTTTGACTGCACCAGGCTTTCCCCGTTGGTACAATTTTTATGATTTCTCGATGTCTTTGTGTATGAGTGAAGACGGTTAGGATAATCAGAGCAAGCCCTGCAGCCATCCCATTCAATGAAATTTAAAGTTAGAAATGTGAACATTCCTTTTTCTTTCTTGACTTCAATGTTATTCATCAGAATTTCAGCACAACTTCGAACTTACTGGAGGCCACAGGTCGTGGTGGAGGAGGATGCTGGACAGAGAAATCTTCCTTCTTGATGTCTGTAAAAATGAAAACAAATTCACAAACATTTCGAACAAGAGAATCAAATTTCATGAAATGATAATCATATCAAAATATGAAGTGTTGAGTTTGCAGTGGTAAAGAAAAGATACATGAAGCTCAACTCAATGCTTTTGCAAAATCTTTCAATTCTGAACATTTCACGTTTTCTCAATCAATTTACTTCCGCATGCAGTCAAATTCATGAATTTATAAACTAAATTACTTTTCTACAAATGAGCTTTGATTTTGGAACACGAAAGAAGATTCATGAAAATATCTTTCCGGTTGCAACCGCTGTTTCATGTCTGCCTGCGTGAATCTTGCAATCTATCCAACGTACCTCCTGTACAAATCTTCGCAAAGGTATCAGGAACATGTGGTTTCGAGGAACCGTCGACCAAATCTCAACAGAGATTTAGCATGAGAAGATTTATTTGATACGTTGAAATGTGTCAATTTAAAAGCGTAGAAACAATCCTCTCATGTAGATAACTTCTCTTCTTTTAGAAATCTTTTATTGCCAGAACATTTCCAAATTGCTGTAAATGCAGATTTTGTCATAGATCAGAAGATCTGCTAAAAGACATTCTACGATATTTTCCCATGGATTGAAGCAAGTATTTGAACTTCTCGAAATCTTGACCCGGTGTGAACTTTGGGTCACGGAGGCAGGTCAACACCTCAGAATATTGTCCTATATTTCAATGATTCTGCTTTCTATTGCACTATAGAACTAGCGGTCCACAATGCTCATTGGATCCATAATATGACCCGCTACTAAGAAAGTTTGATAACCATTGAGTTACAAAATCATGAAATTTGCAAGAGTTTTTCAGATGATTCATTTTCGTAATTTATATCTTTATTTTCTGTTTCAGATTTTTGATTCGACACGGAAAATGATCGATTCCTGCATTTCGAAAGTTAAAGTATCTTGAAATTTTGCATTAAACGAAAGATTACTTGCTCTTGTCACTTTTTCTGCTTCGTGTAGTTAGAGGATGCACATTGTGCAGATGGCGGTCATGCATTTTCAAATTCTCAGTTTCATCGCAGGTTCTTGAGACACAAGGTCTGTTGTTTTGCAATTTGGTGAAGTTCCTCTAATAGTATACTTAGTAACTGGATAAGCCCAAACTTCTCACAGAGAGAACGACCATGTTTGTCGATCGATTTCGAGTTTATTAAAACCTATCTTCAGGACAATACAGTGTCTGACACAACAGTTTTTATACATGGGTAAATCATGGTCAATGCAATTCACAAAAAGATGCTAAAATTAGAACATTTGGAGAGGCACAGATGAAGAGTGCTCATTTATTAGTACATTAGTACTTGATTTAATGCGTATAGTGTCTCTGCAATGCGGGTGTGAACACTTCTAAACAAAAGTTTGAAGTCCTCTTGACTTGCTTCGTGTGGATGACAGCTAACTTCGGTAGGGACTGGCTTTCCTCTCAGATGCTCATTCACTCTCGTGATTAAGTGTCTCCGTGTCTCACCAATGTAACAGTTTGAGCACTGTCTGCATGTATGTCAATAGATCACGTTGGATGCTAAACAAGGAGGGAAATCTTTGTATCTTTATTAGGAAAAATTGATGACGAAAGTTTTAAAAGCGACCTGTAATTTGGCGTCGTTTTTATTTAAAATACATTAAATTATTTGGACGCTTTTTAAGGTTTCACGCTCCTTTTCTTTTATAAAAGGAAGGGACAAATAGGTAGTGTTAGCAGTCTCGCCTCTGCTGTTGCTAGTATTGTTATTGGTAGGAGAATCAACTTTGGTTTTTATAGAATCTACCAACTTATATTTGTTTTGTAATTTGGTGAAGTTGAATTTCTTACAGAATTATACTTAGAATCAACAGTAACTGAGAATAGTAAGGCAGTCATTGGCCACCGCAGCAATACCAAAAGGTCGTGATGGTGCAAAGGGCGAGCAGAACCTCCCAAAACTCAGGCATGTACACCTACAGTCTGAGGAATGCATTTGCAGAGTGCAACTAATATCTCACAAACACCCATAATGCTGAATCTTTTGTATAATTCGATTCTCAACAAGCTGTCATATCTCTTGATATTTGCGTATTATAGTACAATTTATGTAATTGAAACATCCATTTTATGTCACAGTTTTTGTGATGTTGTTTTTCCCTCTACAGTTTAGCAGTTACTCAAATCCGGAAATCAAGCGCGCTTCAGTTTAGAATCGCAAAAATGGTATGGAACTTCACGTTGAAAATTGGCTGCAATCGGAGCATTTTTGAATAAATGAATCAATAAAAGTATGCTTCTCACAACCTTGCAGTACGGTTGGAAAGTTTCTGCTTCCTAACAATTAGCCACGACAATTCCACGTCTTTCTCTCCATCGAAAAAACATTCATCCAACATACTAAAGCTGAAAAATTCTGTTTCAATGATTCACACGACTTGGATATGGAAAGTACCTTACACGCACCCTGTAGAACGCAGACTTACTATTTCAAGAAATTAAGAAAATTTTTTGATTTTCGGCTTTTACGAGTATCAATGCACCCGGGAATTTGATAGAAGAAGATGCAAGTAAATCAACACTTACTTTTCAAACGCTCCAGCGATCTCTGCAGATTCTTTCTGTTCTCTTCAATTTCCTTCCGTTTTCCTTCCTCATCAGTCAGAGATGTCTGCAGACGATCAACTGTCCTCTGCAGATTCTTTCTGTTCTCTTCACTTTCCTTCCGTTTTCCTTCCTCAGCAGTCAGAGATGTCTGCAGACGATCAACTGTCCTCTGCAATTCCTTCTTCTCCGACACAAGAGTTGATAATTTATAATCGGCTGCAACTTTCCATTTTTCTAACCTCTTGATTTCTGATAACATCTTCAAATGCCTCCTCTGTAGATCCCTCAACAGATCATCGGCAACTTTATCTGAAATAAATATCAAAACTTTATGTAAATACGATGCTTTTAGAATGTGTGCTGCTCTTGGCTTAATGAAATAAATGAAGACATGCAGAATAAATGGATTACTTTCAACAATAGATTTTGACATTCAAACAACTGAAAATTCATTCGATTGAATTGATATTTTCATGCATTTGCAGACAAACAAGATTTCTATGTTTAAAAGATATCTGATCTGAAACATCTCCCACCACTCACATTGTAAAAGCAGGAAAGTCAAGTTGAAACCCATTTGGCGCCAGTGTAGGGTTTTCGTTACAATAATTTTCGGAATCTTCTGTTTTCTCCAGTTTGCGAAAGATGATGCTAAATTTTGATTGCCATCCACTACTGTATTTGTCACATATTTTCAGATAAGCGATCATCAATTCAAAAATTAGCACTTGATGTTGCTTACATTTGATCACGAAATTAGACAAAAACTGAGCATGACATCTGCTTATATACTGGAAGACACTGTGTATGAACGTCAACATGTAATTTACTATCCATGTGATTTACGTGATTTCATAATTCATGAAAAGCAAAAAATAATAATCCATACTTCCTCTGAATTCCATACTTCCATACTAATCTATAATTCCATACTTCCTATTCATTCATGACATGGCATGTCATTTTTTTAACCCTAACGTTTTAGTTACACTGGCGTAATCTGATATACAAATGTCAAATACAACAACAATGTAAATGAATTGTTAACGGCGGAGAGTACTGTCAGTTTGCTTCAAAACTAGTGTTTTTGTTGAATTCTGAAAATGAGCAGCTTCGTTGCAATATTATATTATTAGTGCATTCTAAGTGTGTGTATGTAATGCTTGTTGCTATTTGTAGCCTATGGCTTTCCCGTTGCAAAACCAGACGAAGTCCATTGCCATAGTATTTTCATGAACATTGGACATGCCAGCGCTTGTGCGAATGCAAGTCAAAGTGAGACATCAAATCTCAAACAACTCCACTTGTAATCATAAAGGCTGTAGAGTGCCAGTTTGCATGGGCATCGAAGGCAAAGATGTCCTCAGACTTGAACAATTTTAGCACAAAGCTTAGCAATCTTAGCTTAGGAAGCACGCAGCAGTAGTCACTGCGTCCCGCCCAACAATGCCTCGTCAGCAGCTAGAAATAGTCCAAACTACATGTAGTTTAAGATATCTAGAAAGGCTAGACTTGGCTATATCAACTTGTGTCGATATAGCTTGTTCTAAGGTTTCTGAAGATAATGCCGAAGCAGATGCGAACTTTTGATCACGCAGTCACTGAAATATGCAGTAATGACAACGATGGCTGGTATCATTTCAGTGAACAGAAGAAGCAGTCAATAAAATGGCAAATATCGGTGATTCTCATCTTCACAAGTAGGAGAACCATTCTCTGGATGCATTTCAAGGCGAGAATCCTATTGAGATACTTGATACGAATGCTGATGGTTTTATCGATCTTTTAGTAGCAGAAACCAATGACTACACGGGACAAAAGAATTGTTTAGGCCTACATAATGCTGAACAATCTTAAATGCATTCATTTCTTGGTGTTCTTTATTTGAGTGGATATTACGAATTACCGAGATGTCTCCAACTCTAGCGTGACTTTGGAGTCGATGCAGCAAGAGAATCAATTTATCGACAGGAACTTCGAAATACAAAAACTTGTTTTCATTTCAACGACTTCGCAGCAAACAGCAATGGGAAGCTGTATAAAAAGGCCTTCGATCAAATTTGTTAATTGACAGTCTCCACATCTACTAGCACCTCTGAAATGTGATGGAAAGCTTCCATGATGAAGCTATGCCTCATAACTTCGACAGGAATTGTTTGGAACAATTCAAAAGTTACATTTGAAAGAAACATATTTTTGTATATTTTGCCATCATATAACGCCATCGTAACGAACTCGTTACGGCTTAATTTTCTATGAAATGGTTATTGTAGTGAACCGGTCATCATAGATTATTCTTAATTATAGCTATCTAAAATAATTACCACCAATATTACAGAAAATTTGCCGATGTTTACATAGGCGGCCTTAAATGCTAAAATCATTTGAAATCAATTCGTTTGAAAACAGTTCTTTAACGCTCTCCGCACTGGGCTCTGGAACGCATCAAGGTCCCGCGGCTGCTTAATTTCTAAAGTATTCCTCAGAATTCCATGAAAACCATCGTGTAAAACATTTCCCTGTCATCTTTTCATTGATGACATTCATTTCCTCCAACTCGCTAATCTTCAAGCCATAAATAGCAATTCAAAATGCTAAATCCTCAATTTTTCCACATTTTTGAAAATGTTGATATGTTAGAGAATTTTGCTAAAAATCCTCTTCATAATGATTGCTAATTAAGATGATGAAATGGTTGCATGTTCTGACAAGTCACTTTTTAGTACAAAACTATTGATAACATCGATTTGTTCATGGAATACAACTCAGATATATGTGAATATGAAATATGGAAGATTTTCTCTCAAACAATAGCTGTTCCTGAGAGAAGCTGCCTTGGCTAGAAAGTTTTAAAAAGGAAAATGGAAATCAAGTAACTGATGATAATTCAATGAAGGATTGATTTCTCTAAACTTTGAAAATTGTGTCATTGAATGCTCAGTTTAGAGCTCTGTTAACCCTGAAGATGGCCTCGTTCTGTATTTGAATTTAAACGGACACAAGTCATTGAATTATTATCAGTTAGCCCCTACTTGCATTTCTCCTTTTCCATACTTGTAAACTGCTTCGATATCACACGAAATGAAATTCTGCATGTCAAAATATCTTCAAATGAGATTATATAGACGAAAAGTGATTTGAAGAAATGTTATCATGAATACTACTTAAATGTGCCTTCCAAAACCTGCAATAAGTAGTCATTTCAATGATATTCAACATTTCAGAACTTTATTGGATGACTATGGTTATTGGAAGATATCAGACAAGTAGTTTGAACGAATTGCAAAATTCATCCCTTTGAAGAGAAACTATTCAAAATGAGGCGCAAATTTGACCTTTCAGTTGACCAAATCCCATGATTGTCGGGGAAAACTTTGAGAACACGCTAAAACTAAACGTCAGAAAACCCTAGGTTACGCGGAGTAGTTTTCAAGGATCTACAACAAAACTTCAGCAGGTCGAGCTGCTCCTCCGCGCATGGAGGGCGAAATACCAGCATTTGTAATTCGAACATTTTGCGGATAACTCACCTTCTGCTGTTGGATTCTCTTCCGTCTTCAATGTCAGCGATCTTAGACGGCAACAGTCGATGTTGAGGAGAGGACAATCCTCTCCCGTGTTCTGGATACGTCTGCTGCATCCCTGACAGGTGTAGATCATTCTTGATAGTTCCCTCCTGCTGATTCCGGACTCTTCCGCTAGAAAAGCTGTTAAATCCTGGAAGTTGAACTCCATTTTCCCTCCACTTATGCACCTGTGGTAGCTTTGATCACCGATGGTGACCTTCAGCTCAGGTCTGCAGATCTTCAACATCCGCGTGAAGTCCAGTGGCTTGTCTGAGGGAAGGAATTTTTCTTTAGACTTCAAGAGCAAATCCTTGTTCTCCCAAAGTTTCAGTTCGTGCTTCAACTGGCCGGCAAATGATCCATCCGGCATTGTTATCACATTTTGACAGGTGTCGGACATTTCGACAGTAATTTTCCTCTCCGCAGTGATCACTGCATTCTCAGGAATCTGTAGTTGTCTGAGAGTTTTGTTGCGTGATAAAGCCCTCCCATTGTAGAGGAACTTCATTTGCGATGAATTGGGCACGATATTTCTCAATCTCTGGAAGGGTCTTACTGAGTACCGTCTGCACCGACCATTTATGATAATTGAGATGTTCCGGGTCGCTGTCGGAGTCGGACAATCCGATAGTTGAGCCGCAAGAACAACCAGCTTCGATCCTTCGAACGACTCGCCTATCTCTCTCAGTGTGAAGTCTATGTCATATTGATCGCGTTCATCTTCTGATTTGAATATGTAATACCCAAAGGCACCAAAATGACGCTGCCATGCCTGCAATACTTTGTAGAGTGGTGTGTCAGGTGAAAATCGAAACATCGTATTAAATGCCTCATTTTCGGCAGAGATGACGATTTTCCAGGACTCTGAAAGGAAAGGAATAAAGCTCATTAACAGCGCTGAATGAACACTTCAAAACTGCATTGACGATTGTGACTTTTATTGACAAACGAGTCATCATTAATTAAAGACGGGTGCTTGAATCCGGTTGGGTACACTGCATTCTGAGCAAAAGGAAATGAGAATGGGCGAAAAGCTCTCACGTGATGGCTCGATAAAGAAAGGCGCGTGCCTAATGTGTTTCCAAGCACTAGCAATGTCTTTCATTTGTCAGCTTAATTTCATTAGCAATGATTATTTGTGCAAAACAAAACTTGTTTTCTTGATCTATTCCACTGTTCAGAAGTAAAAGACAAAATAGCCACTGAAACGCAAGTATAAAAAACATAAATGGGAGAAATTTATTTCGAAAATGGCGAAAAATGTCGCAATTTGTTATCGAAAAGTCTAGATTTTTTGTATAGATACAAGTCATCAATTCCGATGCACACCAGGTTTCCAGAAGAGGGTTAAAATGCATTCATTAACTTTCAAAAACATTCTTTCATGCTTGAACGTGTCCGTTTGTCGGGTTAGTTTTCGTGATGTTTTACAGGTTTGCAAAGTAACTCTATTCATAGCTCGCTGAGAACAGTAACAAGCATTTACCGATGTCATTGGAAGCTACACCGATGACTGGCTACACTCTTATCAATAATGTCCATGAACAACATTGCATCTTACCATTAACGTTTACCATCATTTCAGATTGAGTTTTCGATAATATCAAAGCAGCAATCTGTAAAAGCAAAAGATAAAATGTCAGTCTGAGAAATAAAATGATGAGTTTATCATTGCAAGAATATCACTGAGATGAGATGCCAACCATGAAAAATTGATGATCACATCATATTCTATTTATTGAGTAGACCGAGGTCCTACAATGTGGACGTTGTCAAAAAATGGAAGAATTTGAAAAATGACAGAAAGTTCTATCTGACAATAGGTCAAAATCTGCTGACAACGGAACAACGTGAACAACATGACAACGGAACAAGTAGTATCAACCGGCTTTAGCTGTTGACAATTTAGGAGCGTGTATTTATGTTCAAAAATGCCGTGCGAAAGATCTAAATCAGTCAGAAAGTCCTGTATTTCACAATTATCAACCTTATCCACACCGGAGGGAGAGATTCGGCCCATTCGGCGATCCGCATTTTCGGGATGATCCTTTCAGCCAATCTGCAGCTTTTGCAGCTTTTAATTTCAACGTATTACCAAACTTGCGGATTTGACTCTCTGGAAGGTCACATTTATGACCCATTTTGAAAAGTACTGTTTTTGAAGGTCTGAATTCTGCCACTTTTTGAAAACATATTGTGTGATGACTTTCAGCAATGCGTCGCAAAATGAGTACACTTTTATGTCAATATGAGGCTGAGAATCATGTAATGACTATCTGATATACCATAGACATCGAATAGAGGATTGGAAATTCAAATATTATGTAAATACTACTTTAAAATTTTTGCAGTAATCCCACCTTTAATAAGTTGTCATTTTTGTTTCTTTTCCTAATCACTTGAATTCTTTGGGAATCTACAAGACGTTCTTCTTCTTGCTAATTTCATTTTTAGTTTTTAGAATTGCAGAATTTCACAGATCTATTGGAATGATTACTTTTTGAAGGAATATCTTTCACATTTCATATCAGTTTACGTATCTTTCAGATGTTCTATTTGCTCAAATCAATCTTGTCAATCTCTTTATGTACTCCGAGGCAACTTCTTAGCAGAATGAATCAGTTTGGAAATCGGTAGGGAGATTCATGGCTACAATTTGGTAAATTTTCAAAAATCCATCAAAATTGGTGATTTAAATGTCTAAAATTGCTATTTATATCACGAAGATTAATGAGTCAGATCTAATGGATGCGCAGTTGACACACGAAATGACTGTGAATTTCAAATCATTCGGAGCAGTACTTTAGAAGTTGAGGAGGACGAATCGGCCCCCGGATATCAATCCTCTTCAGAGCCTGGGATGGATGATTGATACAAGAATAAACACATGAAGTTGCTCTCTTTGATAAGTTTGGTTACTAAAATCTCTTGAAAGTTGTTGCTTTACAGAACAAAGAATATGAGAAACGAACTTGATAAAAGACTTGTACTCACGTCAATTCTTCACAGTATGGAAGTGTCGATCAGAGAGTGAGAAGTATTGATTAGAGAAAGACTTTATATCATCTGATCAGCTCAGATGAATGCAAAGTTCATTTTCAATAGTATCAATTGAATGCCTGATAAGAAGTCACGTACACAACAATGTTGAGCTTCAACTAATGCTGTCACTTTGAGATGGACGATCAAATAATGGCAACCTGTTCAGACAGATATGAAGTTGAGAATTGAATTGCATTAATGAAATTGAAGCACTACTCGAGTTATCTTCCAAGGTTTATTCAAAATAATATTTTTCAGAAATCATATTGATTAAAGAAATGAAAACCATTAACAGGACTAGGATGCACTTCTCCTCTTTCAATATTTCTATAAATAGAACTTCGAAATGTTAAATACTTTTCATCTTCCTCAATATTGCTTTTCTTTGAAGGAATTTGATGTAAACCAGCTCATTGCATTTCAAAACTTGGATAGTATTCTGAAGATTCAGTTTGTATGCTCACATATTCACTCTCTGCATGCTGATTTGAATCTTAAATGACAAAAAACAGTTCGAGTCATGAAGTAATGCCGATGCAAAAGCACAGGTAATTCACGGGAGCATCCACAGCAAATGTCTGGTGAGATTTGGGTGAGGATCGAAGGACCGCTGCGATACAAAATAAGCGATTGTTTTAAGGGTCTCTAGCAGAGCAATTCCTCTTCTGTCGTCAGAAGAATAAAGCAGAATCTTGATCTTTTAGTGGAATAGCAGAATGCGGCAGAATTTATCACTTTTTGGCTTCAATTGTGCAAATAGTTCATATGTTTAGATGAATGATCTGAACTGACTCTCATATAGACGAGATCTTAGGAATGGAAGTTCTAGTATAACACAATAGAGCAATAGAATCATATTTGAGCATTAGTTAGCATTGACGAAGGAAACTAGCCCGCTATCAGATCAGACTAATTTTAGACCTGCTGTCTTCATGTTCCTCTCGCTGACGGACGATGTGAACAATGCGGCAAAACAATGGAGCAACGGACGTATAGTACTTGATTGTAGATGTAGTTCTCTGAGGATTATTATCTCCGATAGCAATTGTTTTAGCTCATTGTAATTGCATCATTTTGTAGTTTGTCTAGCGTTTATCATACGTGTAGGCCTACAGTGTCCATATTTTCTTCTTAGCTTGCATTATTCTATAGAAAACATTTTCTCAACTCTCTTTATAAAATGTGCGAGTAAATGTTAAAATCGTTGATGCTCTCATTGATGCTCTATTTTGATACTAACAGTCATGGCTCTAAAATACCTTCAAAAATCAGTGTGTATTTCTCACGCATATCGTTTCCATTTGGGAACATAGCCGACATCCATGTGATTGTAAATGAAAAGACATGTAATCCCCTTCAAAGTTAATTCAGCACTAAACGAATGATATTTGAAAGAAACAATCAGAGAAACGTAATCGCTTCAATGTATCGGCGGCTAACAGCTAAGGTCTAGGACGGATATTGAAACAATGCAAAGTCGGGGACGTGAGTTGTCATGATAACAACGGTATCGATGGCGGCTTCCAGTGCCTTGTACTTTGTCAGGGTCATTGAAGGATTAAAAGCATTTTGATAAAATATCGTACAAGATGACGCCACGAACCTGCTTCTATTGCATGCTTCAATACTTTCATTCTTCATAAGACCCAGCAACATTGAGGCAGATCGCTGATTAACCGAACAGCTGAAACGATCATCAATAAACAGCTGTTGTCCATTCTAATCTCACTTATTTTAAAAGGTGAAATGTCGGATCTCTATGCTTAAAACGAAGCCGCCTTATCGAGTTAGATGATGACAATGGTGAAGCCGAAGGCTTGTTTGGGCTGCTGTACTTCTCACTTGGTCAATTGAATCAATTGTCAATTTGTTTCGAAATACAGTATTTCAAAATTTAAAGTTTTATAAGTTTGCGGATGTTAAACAGCATTGTGGATTGCATGCTTTTGCTGATGACAGGACAAGCATTCAGTTTTAAGTAGGATGTATCACATGCAATGCTAAATTAATAGAAATTCTACAATTTCACATTTCTGTGTTACATCTGTCCAACAAAAGGGTTTCTTCAATGTTATATGGCAAATTACTAGTCCTGGATCACACAGAAATGTCTTTGGCTTTTCCTGTGTGTTTCTGACTTTTTAAGTTCATAAAATGTGTCATGCGTGTCTACTTATTCTGTTTACTAAAAACACATGAAAAAATGATTATTGTTCTTCAAACTCCGCTTTGATGTTCCCCATGAACACGAGGAGGCTCCGAAAGGACTGTCTCAAATACTTTGAACAAGACTTGCATTGTGAGTCTGAAAAATGACACATTTTATTCATTAGCGTTGTAAAGAATGCTGATTGAAAGTAATAATTGAATTGAACACTTTTCCAATTTGCTCTCTAAACTACTACAAGACTTATCAATTCAGACCAAATTGCAATTGAAAGAATTCTGTTTCATTTATTTTAGAACTTCCCTAGAAATTCCGTAGAAACAACTTCTCTACAGATTTTTCCATATTTATCTCCATCACCTCCACAGAACGACCATATAAAATAAAGACACAACTTGAGCGACATGTGAGGACAAAAGTGAACTATCACTGAAATATTGCGCGTTTTTCCATGTTTCGATCCAATTGTGTACTCAGATAATTTGTTGATCAAATCTTCATTTTGTTGTCCGCACAGTAAGTCATAATCGGAATGAACTCTGCTGTATGAAAGCTTCTCGTTTTACTATGCATTGCTGTGAGACATGGATGAAATGTTCTCAAACTTTGACAGAATCCATTAACTCTCATTATCAAATGGTTTCCATCTGACTTTCATCAATAACATATGTACTCTCCCATTCCATCAATTTATTATTCTCCAGGCAAGAATCTCTTGTATCTGCTTTCCATTCCATATCATAGTTAGCTTGAAGAATGTTGTTTTTCCTGTTAGAGCTTCAATTTTTCACATTTCAAGCATTTGTCGCTCTTGCTTCATCAGACACCTTTCGTACAATTGACCCTGGACGAAATGTGCGCTTATATTATTGTATTCGGGAAGCCACACAAGCACATTCCTTGATGTTGGGCATCTTTGTAGACGGTACCTGCCAGCTTTACAATGACAAAAAGTTATCTCCAAATCACTCTGATATTCTGCCCTTGTACCGAAGACTTCCACAAAGAGATGTCATCCTATTGTTGAGAACAAAAGCCGCACACAATCATCAACATCCATATTTTGTCTTAAGGAATGGAACAGCAAATAATTCGCAGACAGACATCAAATGAGATAATCTAACCAATGACCTGTACAAGAGCCCGTTTGTCCACTTCAATCCATCTCCGTTTTCTCGAATTCATCTTGTGTTGATGAACAGCAACGGAACTGAATCAGTCAAATTGATTTTCAAAGTTCGTTTCAATGGTTCACTTTTAGAAGAAGATTTCAGGTTTAAACTTGACCACTTGGAGTACTCATACCCATGGAATATAACTGTGATGAAAGAGAGAACTGATCTTAAGTTTTCATTAATTGGTAAAAATGACAACGAACGCCAATTTTACATTCGAATACCGGGAAGGGTCAACCCGAGATGTTATACTAAGCTAGGTATCATGGTAATCATTCCACGTAAGGTCTGTTCTTGGATGGAAAGCGTGACAACGGATCTTCTTTATCTGTGGACAATACAAAACAATGGAGTAGGAAATTTCAGTGCGGTCCACAACTTTGCAGCAGAACTTCGATTATATGGAGAAATAAGGAATGACCAGACACTTTATGTGCAGCTGAAAAATGATTGAGTCTTTGTGGACAGCGTGCGTTTTCTTGAACATTAATTAACTTCATTCTCCTGGAAGCATATTATTTGTCAAAATTAACGACTTTTTATGATGATTCAGTGTAAAACATTGAGCTTAAATCACTGAGCATTTAATTAAGAAATTCATTTTAAATACTTTGAGAAATCAGAAAATTTCTTAATGCGGAATTCTTATTTTGCAGAAACGTAAAGAGTAGCTCCATACGATTTTTTGGTTGCGGATGGCTTTGTAGGTTTAATATTGCAACCCATAAATCCAACGAAGTTATGGGAATTTTCAAGTTTTTATAACTTATTGTAGTCTACAAAGTTGGGCCGGTTATTATTTCCCGGATATTAATTTATAAACGAAGAATGACATCTTGATGCCAAAAATGTTTTGTTGATTACGTTTAACATAAAACAGAAATCAATATCTTCATGGGGAAATAATCATGGAATTTTATATAGTCCATGTAGATCATAAACACATGAGTCTGCTTTTATGAAGTTCAATTCCAGCATTTGAAAGTTCATTACCTGAGCAAGGAATTTCTTTATCCCTAACTATGGTTCATCCTAAATTTCAGTTTTTAAAAAGTGGATGAATTCTGTCAATTGAAGATTCCATGCAATGTCCATCATCATTTCCATGGCGTGATGAGAACCTTCCATGTAAATGTGAACACTGATGGAAACTAGAAACCGTGATGTCTTTCTATGGACATGCACAAGCTGTGTGTACATGTATGTATTGTCCGAATGTAGTCAATGATCAATTTTATTTTTGTTGTAACAAAGGATTCTGCCCGTTTGAAACACACCAGCGAATGTAATTTTTAAAAATATTCAATTAAAAATGACGGAAACCTTTCCGGAAAATATTCAATTTTGCACACAATATCATGCAACAAGAAAATACATGACAAGACGTAAACTTCTGGTTGGCAAGCAATTTTGGCAGCGGGGACTTGAGTCCACATCCATCTTGAAGGTGAAACGCATCCGACCTCATTCTATCTAATATAGCAGACTACATTGTGCGATAATGCCGATTCAAATACACAAACTTCAATGAATAACAGCAAAACATTAATGAGAGGGAAGTTAGAAAATACTGCCATTCCTACTTCATTTTTGAAAGCTCCACCTGATCATTCTAGTGCACCTTCGGCTAAAAGAGCAACATCTGTAACGGCAAGGAAGCGACTGAAACTTCCTGTTGATGGGAGATCTGCATTTGTGCCACTTGGTAATGACTTGGCACCACAATGCACTTGCCTTCATAATGCTTTCGCGACCAAAGGAATGCTTTCGCATCGTCCATAGAAATCGGTAATACATCTGTCACGGCAAATAGAGTGACAGAATCATTCTGCTGAGATCTTGAAGAGAAAGCAGAGGATATTTCAAACCTTGATCATTTCGATCATTTCTTTAACGATCGTTAAATGTGACTTGCCTCAGAACGTTGTATTCCTTCCAGTTTATTGACGATTGTTGAAAGGATGTCATGCATCTTGCATAGTTTATAACTAAAGAAATTCCAAGGATTTTGACAAGTTCATATTCACTTGACCATTGTGGTGATCGCCGCTGATTAAATTTTACTAAAAGCAACTGGGACATTCCCCTGATTCATTTGACTCTTCGTGCTCACAAGATTCAAAACATCATGGCAAAATGCAAATTTCTGCTTGAGACGAAGAATGAGGAGATTTCATTTGAACACGCGGAAGGTTGTAAATAAACTCGAACAATGGCTAAATTATTCTCAATCTGATCAGATGCGGAGATGATTGAACTTTTCATTCGAACAATTTTAACTTTAGGGAAAAGTGAATTTTGAAGATTCTTTTCTTCTGAGATGATACTCATTCATCAGCTTCATGCAGGTAGCCCTCATCCTTTCTTTCATGAACCACAACTGTTGTTGTGACGGTCTGCGAGTATGTGTAGTCTGCGTGTGCATCTCATAAATCTAATCAAATGAAAATCTGTGACATTGTGGAATAAAGGCGGCACACTTTGATTGCGAACAGAGAACCTTGATGCCATCATACTTGGAATATCATCGTCAGAATGTCCAAAAACATTTTGAAGCTTCTGCACGCATGTAAAAAATGTGAAAATCAGGACATCACTTCAAATCACTTAGTTGACGCACCAGATGCCGACCTTTCGGTTTGAAAATAAGATTGACTCACATTCTTAAAACAACTTCGTGCAAATCCTATATTAATCGATGAGTCACAGTCAATAAGTGTAGACAGCGCAGCCACGTACATGATCGAGTGCTTCGTTATCGAATGATGATAATATCTGACGAAATCACAGTATGCTATAGATTTAATGATGATGATGTATCTAGTGATAGTATAGTGTCATAATTAGTAGGGTCGTGCGCTAGTCGCACCTGCGTGCACCGGTGCACCGGGCAAGATGACCGCTGCAACTAACGGTGCACCGAACATTTTATAAGTTACACTGAAGGACTGAAGTGTATCCGAAATTTAGTTTCTTTTTCGCTCTAGTCTGATAATTAATAAAGACTTCAAGATCTTGAAGGTAGGGTCTGATGTTCTGTTAAAAATCTTCAGAATTTAATGCCAATTTGATAAAGCACGAGCAAAATTCAGTAAACTTATTAGGCTTCTTTCAATGTTATTTTCCCAATACTTGCAAGTGACTCTCATCATACTTAGCCGCAACCAGAAAATGGCAAAAAGTTGCATTGACTAAATTACTAAGTCAGTGGCAGACGAAACGTCCGCGTTTTAATTATTTCTTTTGAAATACATGTGCAAAGTGTTGGATATAGCAATTGAAGAGCTTACCATTGATACTTTTCAAAATCAGGAAAAATGAAATAAATCGAAGCAGTGTCACCGCATTCTGTAAATTGTTGTCTATTAGGGTCAACATCTAGACACTACTCACTTTCCGGTGGTGTCTCTGTACTGATACAATGCTACCAGATCGTACGAAAAAATCTTTCGGACAGAGCTCTGGATATATCTTGAGATTCTGAACGAGGATAAATAATTTGTTCGTATTATATTTCGGATCTAGTTATAAGACGGACTCCGGGACTCCGACTACACATCCCTGAAACGCACCAATGTTCATTCTTTCAATTTAACGTAGAACATGAAAACACAACAAAACACTTCATTTGAAATATTTAACCTTGGAAAAGTGCTAAACACAACTTTCACACAGAATTCCGGCCATGTGAGACTTACAACAAGTAATTTTACAAACGTGGCATCTTTTGTTGGTTTTGTTGGCAACTCGGGCAGATTTTGTAAGCTTGCATTTGTCACAGGGAGAGACAGTAGGCCTATCACTGTCTGAAGGTGAAGGCAGCTGGGTCTGCGCCGGGAGATTCACATACCACTTGATATGTTCCAATATTTGGTGCTTTCAGGTCTATTTGCAACCGTTTGAGCATGAATGGCACCGCAAGTGGATGTGCCAGCTGTTGTAAAACCATGCGTATTCGATGTTTGTCTTGATTTTTGTCAGTGAAGCGAGTCTGCTGAGAATCAGAATCAGTGCTTGTACTTTGATTATCTTCCTCGACATCTTCAGATACGTCATGGATCATATCAATTTCTTCAGCTTCAATATCACTCCATCTTACATTTTCATCTCATAGACTGGCAACAGTTCTTGTTGCAGTAGTTCTCCGTTGACGCGAAGTCATCTTGAACAAATAATGAAGACAGCAGACAAACGTTTTTGCCTGTCATAGTTTGAGAGATTTTGATTCACGATGTTCATTGACTCGCTGACGGCTGCTTGTGTTTCAGATTGCATGATCAATTCATGCACATTACCGGCAGCTAAGTTGAATGCCTAAAATGACCATGGCCTATGCTTGGCGAAGAATCTGTTACTAGAAATCAGGTAGTGAATATTTTTATCAATGCCACTTCGGGTACATTGCAATTTACATGCATAGACTACATGCAGTAGCTGCATGTACAAAACATATGAATTTGTCTAAATGTTAGACAACAGAATTCAAAACACAGAATATGGCATCACAATGTTGCTCTTGACAGTGCATGCAGGGATGCCAAGAATTTTAGTTATCATGAACTCATTGAAAAACATTTTCAAAAATGCAAAATTTCAAAAAGTGTGACATGAACTCTATTTAATGTGATTGTTTTATTTCGTGCATGCTTGTTTGAGTTTGCAATAAATATAAAATAGCGAAACCGATACCCATCAACACGGTTGCTTTCTCTCGCTACTACATGCAAGCTTAAATACACAACAAATATTGGCGACGCAGGAAAATACATCTCGGATGAGTGAGTGTCCAATCGTCGACTCAGTAGTTCACTGACACAGGAGGAACGTGAATTTCCAGCTGGTACCTGTGCAAATGTGAACTCCTTTTCCACCCAAAGTATGGAAAACTTTTCGCTAAATTGACTTGTTCGTCGAACAACTCGATGAATTTACTTCTAAATTGACTGAAGTGTTGTATAAATCATCTTATTTCTTCAGTCACCATTAAATTGTGTTGACAGTTTTCGGAGACCTTAACTGTGAAGGTCATACGAACCATAAATTCTAGAAATCAGGAAATTGCCACTAAATTGTGTTAAATTTTCCCGTAATTGGCTGAAGAGTTTTATTTTCTCGACATTGAAGCGCTCTATTATAATCAACTTGTGTGTTACTTGATCTGAGGCTAAGTATGCCGAATTTTGGATCAATGGATCCTTTATCTCATAATGAGAATGTATCCGATTATGTGGCCCGGTTCAATTACTATGTTGAAGCGAATGAAATCCCTAGTGTAAAGAAAAAGGCTGTCTTTCTTAGCATCATTGGACCTGCTACTTTCAATCTGATCAAAGATTTAGTGCGACCTGAAAAAATCGAAGACGTAGATCTGGACAGAATCATCAAGATTTTGCGTGATCACTCAGAGCCAAAAGCATCAATTATCGTGTATCGCTACAAATTTGACGGATACCAACGAGGTGTCAATGAAACATTCTCGGACTTCATCAAACAGTTGAAGCACTTATCGGAAAACTGCAACTTCGGTTCTATGCTTAATGAGCGCTTGCGCGACAAGTTAGTTTCATCCATCAATGATGATCGAATTGTACAAAAGCTGTTGTTGGAAGGTGACGGTTTGACGTTTGATGACACGTGTAACTTAAGTTGGCAAATGGAACAAAATAAGGCTGATTGCAAGGCACTGCTCGACAATAAGATAAACCGAGTTCACGATGCCAAGCCAAGAAAATCTACATTCAACACCAGTAGGCCTAGTACTGCCACCATGAATCGCAAAGATCAGAGGGTTTTTTCACCGTGTCCTAGATGTACTAAAATAAACCACACATCAGATCAATGCTATTTCCGAAACAAGACGTGTAATTATTGTTAGAAATTGGCTCATATCGAGCCGGCATGTCGTTTAAAGAGTCAGAAACATTCCCAGCCAATGCCTTACAAAGCAAGACCAAACTTTTACGGGAAGAGTAAAGGCAAGAAGTATTTGAACCAAGTTATTGAAACTAGTGATACTAACGACAATGATGAAGCTATTATGGCAATCCGCACATTATTCTCAAAAACACCACCTATAAAAATAGACATGGATTTGAACAATTGTAGAGTAGAAATGGAACTTGACACAGGTGCCGTTTGCACTGAGATCACCGAGAATACTTGGAACAGCATAAAGCGAGTGAGTGATACTCTGCAAGAATCTCCAATTAAGCTGACTGATTATAATGGCCGTCCAGTTCAACTTTTAGGTAAAGCCGACGTTGAAGTCATTCATGAATACAAAGCTCACTGTCTACAAGTCCATGTGGTGAGGGGTCCTACGAACTTATTGGGGAGAGATTGGTTGAAATTCATCAGGTTAAATTGGCACGACATTTTTCGCGTTGAGGGTCAAAATTTCAAAACAGAGGATGATTGGAAGAGAATGTTTCCAACAGTCTTTAAAGAGGAACCTCGCAAGTCTGATGTAAATTCCAAATTCATGCGAGAAAGAGTACTTCCATATACCATAAAAGAGAAGGTACACAAGCAACTCCTGAAAATGGTTGATGAAGGTGTCATTGAGCATGCCCAAGCAAGTGAATGGGCTACACCAATCGTGCCAGTTGTAAAACCTGATCAATCTATTCGCATTTGTGGAGACTACCGCCAAACGGTTAACAAATCAATCGAAGTTGACATATATCCTTTACCTAAATTGGATGAAATGTTGTACAAATTGTCACAGAGCAAGTATTTCACTAAATTAGACTTGTCACAAGCCTACTTGCAACTCGACCTAGACGAAGAAAGCCAAGAACTCTGTACACTAAATACACCTTTCGGATTGTTTCGAGTCAGGCGACTACCCTACGGGATAAGTTCCGCACCAGTGATTTTTCAGAAAACGATCGAGAATATCCTCAAAGGAATTTTAAATGTTGTCGTGTACATTGATGACGTACTGGTTGCCGGAGAAACAATTCAACAACTTGAAGAGAGGGTTAAAGAAGTCCTTGAGCGATTCAATGAAAATGGTTTAGTCCTGAAATTGGCAAAGTGTGAGTTTTGCGCGGAGAAAATCAAGTTCCTTGGTCATCAAATCGATTCATCTGGAATATCTACGATAGCTGCCAAGATAAAGGCTATTCAGAAAATGGCCGCGCCAACTAGCGTCAGTGAGTTGAAAACCGCACTTGGGATCATCAATTATTACCACAAATTTATACCGAATTTGGCTATAAAATTTGAACCTTTGTATGCACTTCTCAGGAAAAATCACGAATGGAAGTGGATAAAAGCACACGACCACGCCTTCGAGAACGTCAAGGCAGAACTGACATCATCGCGTGTATTGACTCATTATGATCCACATAAGCCTTTGATCTTGACGACCGACGCTAGCCCACACGGCATTGGTGCAATCCTTGCACATGAGACATCTGAAGGTGAGAAGCCGATAGGATTCATTTCAAGAGTTTTGAATGCTGCTGAACGAAATTACTCTCAAACAGAGAAGGAGTGATTAGCTGTTGTATTTGGAATCATCAAATTTCATCGCTATTTGTACGGTCAGCCTCACTTCAAGATAGTGACAGATTACAAACCCCTCATAAGTTTATTTCAGAAAGGAAATGCTACTTCAAAGATTGCTGCCGGTCGAATAATGCGATGGAGTGTGCATCTGAATCAATTTATCTATGACCTCACTTACCGTCCGGGAAAAGAGATTGCCCACGCCGACGCAATAAGTAGATTCCCTGTTGTTAAGGCACCCACGCACGAAACAGTAGAGGTTCGTGAAACTTTACTGCTGGTCGAAGCTTTAGAGCAAACACCTCCACTAAACTTCAAAGAAATTTGTAAAGAATCAAAGAACGACCAGGAATTAATGCAAGTGCACAACCACATTGTCACACATTGGCCCAAGAGGGTTGTGGGATCACTACAAATGTATTGGATGAAAAGGAGAGAGCTGTCTATACAACAGGATTGTGTAATGTGGGGTAAAAGAGTGATCATACCACAAAAGTTGCGAGAAAGAGCCCTTGAAATTATACATGAACACCACATGGGCACCG
Organism: Prostheceraeus crozeri; assembly: GCA_907163375.1. NCBI lineage: Eukaryota > Metazoa > Platyhelminthes > Polycladida > Euryleptidae > Prostheceraeus > Prostheceraeus crozeri. Next base: position 62,307 of record CAJQUW010014239.1, on the reverse strand, counting down.
TTAAGATGAAGCAATTGGCAAGAGACTATATCTATTGGCCAGGCATAGATAAAGCCATTGAGGAAAAGGTCAAGCGTTGTTTGATTTGCCAATTCGAATCCAAAGATCCACCGACAATTGAACTTCATCCATGGCAAAGATGCGAGATACCATGGCAAAGAATTCATGCTGACTTTGCAGAAAGTTTCCTCGGAACAAACTTCCTCATAATAATTGACGCATTTTCAAAATGGATAGAAGTCTTCGAAGCCTAAGCTGTCAACGGAAGCTACGATACAAAACCTGTACAAATGCTTTTCGCAAAATGGCATTCCTTTTCAATTGCATACCGACAATGCATCATCATTCACATCCGCCTATTTCGATAATTTTATGAATTACTTGGGAATCAAGCATACCACAAGCCCTGATTTCAATCCGCAAAGCAACGGTCTGGCAGAAAAAGCAGTTGATATCTTCAATTCAAAAACGAAGAAGCTAAAAGGAGATACAAATACCAAGCTATGTCGATTTTTGCTGCAATACCGAACGAGTGTACAAGCGACTACTTGCGCCACACCTGCGTTCTTGCTGAAAGGAAGAGAACTACGAACACGCTTGGATAATGTCAGACCAAGTAAATTGCTTATTGATTGCCAAGAGCAAAAGCAAAGTAAGAAAAAATTCACACTTAATGAAAAGGTACTGTTCAAAAGTTTCAGACAAAGATTCGACAAATGGTTATTGGGAACAGTGAAAAAGCAAATAGGCGAATGCAAATATGAGATAGAGACAAATAACGGAATTCGAATTTCTCGTCATGTAAATGCGATGAAGAAGTTTTATCAACCAGAGGAACAATCGGATGTAGAGTCACGTACCACAAACTACTACGAAGAGACTCATCATGGTCATTCAACTGAAAGTCATCAAACAGATACGGAAGAAATACCACCTCAGGTAGAAAGTTATCACTCAACAGATCTCGACGAGAATCCGTCAACTGACAACTCTTTTGACGAAAGCTACGGAAATCGTCCAAGTATTTCGGAAGGGAGGAGAGCGCCAGAAGAGAAGAAGCTGCCCACTCGGAATAAGGTCAGACCAACGCTAGAGAGTCAGTCTAGTATAATTGAGAGACCAAAACGTACTTGTGGTCCACCACAGCGATACATTCTCGAATCGAGTAAGTGATTGATAAAATATCGTGAAACTTTACTAATCAGCGTTGACATTTTGACTAGCTCGTGCTTGTTAATGTATACTACACTTAGCCCCTCATGATATACCCATCAACACGGTTGCTTTCTCTCGCTACTACATGCAAGCTTAAATACACAACAAAGTGCTTTTCTCAAGTAGGTCTACCCCTATACCCCATTTGCATAACTCGAAAATGCGCCTGTAGTATGTGCTGAATGCCAAAAAATATGCAATTCACAAAATTGGGGGGTCATTGAAGCAGTTTACGCAAAAATATTACAAAAGATCAAGCTGGTGGTTAAAAAATCCACCCTTGGCCCGTCGAGGGTTAAAGCCTCTTTTGCAGGAACACGATAGTAAGCATAAACAATCATTCCATACATAATTTTCTTTAGAACTGAAGACTGATATTATCATCATATTATGTTGCATAGCTGTCATCATAACCATGAAATCGGTAAGCTCTATTGGAGCTTCTCGCGTCTTAATGGAATTCCCGTAACTGGAATCGCTATTCCCATGGTAAATCCCGCTCCCACGATAGGCCTGATTTCTATTTTATTTGACTTGTAGTGTACGCCATTTTAGAGGTCAGGTGAGGTTCATTTTAGCATCTCCATTACTAAGCTTTTCAATGATTTTTAACGAAGTAACGGAACTGTAATTTTGAAAAATTATATTTTGCCTAAGCAAAGTAAATGTGTTACTTTAGTGATATGAAATATCGACATGTTCTACTTTTCCTAGTGATAATATTGACCAAGCATCGTATCTACAAAATAGAAATTCTTTCATTGATCTAATCAAGTCACAATACCACTGAAAATTGTTTTTCTAGAAACGTTTGATGCTTTGGTCTCAGATTTGGTAAAACATTGTAACACTTTTTATAAAAAACTTTGTTTGTGAAAGATCAAATACCATTTGTCAAAAACTCCATTGAACAAACTCCATCTGTTAAACCCAAATTGAGCTTAAGGATCTTCCAAGTAGTATTGTCGTAGCTGCGCCAGTATTTGATGACATCGAAATTTGATCAGATACTCGACGCGATGCGAAGAATAGCATGAGACGTCGGTTCAATCTGCAATGATGAGTTAGGTATCTTGACCGAAGTATTTGTAATTCTTCGATTACTTTGATTAGTTGTTATGTAAATTATCTCTCTCAAAGCAACAAATAGGATATTCGTTATATGAGTCATCTGAAATGTTTAAAACTAACGATAACGGACATTGATGCATGTTTTTGTTATTTTGTATAATTTAAATTTTGTCTTATTAATTAAGTTTATGTCTTCCGTGTGCAGTCTGTGAGACATCAATATATCAAAATGCATACATCATGCATTATCGCAATGAGCCGTGGTAATGCTGCAACAGTGTATCTGGATTATATCAGTAGGGCTAGCATAAATTTTACCTGTAGACTAAAAATTTTCATAGGTTTATTAGCAGCAAACATGTTTCAGTAGGCAAGCTACCATCATCAGTGACAACGGTCAATAAACAAGGATGCAATATATACAGTGCGAATGAGACAAGAAAAATCAATATAGGAAAAGCGGCTGTGATTGGCTGCGGTTATTCATTAGGTACTGTGAATGAAGGAATGACTTTATGTACAATGATTCAGCAATTTTCGTGTATGGAGTGCGAATGAGAATTTTAAAATTATCTTTATTTGGGATGTGAACATGAAGAGATATTTCGGATGCTGGTCGACCTTTCACGTGTTCGTTTATCCTAGTGAAAATATGGAGACGGGTTTCACCGACGTAGCATTGACTGCAATGCTCACAAGTATACTTATACACTACGGAAGATAACTCATTGAAAGGAATTTTATCTTTATTGCTTATCATGTTTTGTGTTTTGTATGTGTTCAAGGCAATTCTTAAAATACTATTTTCTAAAGCACTATTTATGTGGCGAATATTACGTTTTATGCGAGAAAGAAGAGTTGAAACATAGGGGAGCTTCCAAAATATTTCAGTTTTTTCGCTAGATTCTATTTTAGTCTTAGGATTATCACAACGCTCAAAGACTTTATTTATTCTATCCGGATGATATCCGTTTTGAATAAAAATATTCCTAACTTTGTTTTTGTTATAATCGCGGTCGGCAGGGAGACTGCTTAGTTTTTGAGATCTATTGTACAAGGCTTTAATCGCGTTGCTCTTATAAGAGTCAGGACTGTAGGAGTTGCTATGAGTATACAATAAAGTATTGGTTTCTTTTGTTATCCAATTGGTTTCAAATTTGCCATTTTTTATGAAAATATTCATATCTAGAAAATTGATAGAGTCATTTATGGGTTCTTCTATCGTAAATTGAAGAGATGAATTAACAGCATTGAGCTGGTCTAAAAAAGTGAGGGCTTCGGTTCGAGACCGAAAGACTGATAAAATATCGTCGACGTACCTAATGTAAAAGTCCGGCATTTGCATTTTACTTTCTATAATATTTAAAGAGAATTCAGCCATAAGAGGTGCAAGGGAGGATCCCATACTCATTCCTTCTTTTTGAAGGTAGTTTCTACTGTTGAACAGGAACGGCACATTAGTGCAAGCGAGTTGCAAGAGAGTACGCAAAGTATTATCATTGATAGGAAATCTATCAAAATTGACTAAGCTAATTATATGGTCGATAGTGTCATTGACTGGAATATTAGTGAAAAGTTGAACAGCATCGAAACTAACTAAGTAAGGATTTTCATACGGAAAATCGAAAGAGTTAATTTTTCTTTGAGCTGTAAAGCTATCCTTAGTTGAAAAAGACTTTGGCAAAAAAGGTTTTAGGTGAGCAAGAAGCCAGTCGCAAATGTTTTTTTGAAAGATAAAATTCCTTTCAATGAGTTATCTTCCGTAGTGTATAAGTATACTTGTGAGCATTGCAGTCAATGCTACGTCGGTGAAACCCGTCGCCATATTTTCACTAGGATAAACGAACACGTGAAAGGTCGACCAGCATCCGAAATATCTCTTCATGTTCACATCCCAAATAAAGATAATTTTAAAATTCTCATTCGCACTCCATACACGAAAATTGCTGAATCATTGTACATAAAGTCATTCCTTCATTCACAGTACCTAATGAATAACCGCAGCCAATCACAGCCGCTTTTCCTATATTGATTTTTCTTGTCTCATTCGCACTGTATATATTGCATCCTTGTTTATTGACCGTTGTCACTGATGATGGTAGCTTGCCTACTGAAACATGTTTGCTGCTAATAAACCTATCAAAAGCTTACGGCTTCTCACTGTCAATAAAAATTTTCACTTCATCAACTCAAAAGTTTGACCAAAAAATTGACCTAAAAGTAATAGTTTTTGGGGTGCAGCCTACATAGTGAATTTTCATAAGATAGAAGAAGAAAATCTTGCAACGTGCGGGAAGCTTTGTTTCAGCGTAAAATCAATCAGCTACTCTTGGTATTACCCTGGATGTAGCAAATTGGCTTTCTAATTCTGACTTTCTTGTAAGTGGATGTCAGCTTATAGCTGACGGATGTTTTCTGGATTGGAATTTCAGTGCTCTCTCAGACGCTCCTAAGAAGTCCGAAAAAAGCAATCGATGATTAATTACTTTCATTTGTTGTCTTGGCATTGTCGCTTCATGGAAATCTTGCTGTGACATGCAGTCTTCATGGAGTAATTGTTACAGGTACATGTATCTTAATGTCCTGTCAACTATAGTTGTCCTCTGACCACTTGCTCTTCGTTTATTGTCGGATGAGCTCCATCTTTATTTACTTTCTCAACAGACAGTAGTCATGTAAACTAAGAAACATGTATTAACTTTCAATTCTCTCCTCCTCTTTTCAGTCAAGAACTGACAATTTGTTGCAATTGATTACATTAGCACCGTTTTGGAACAAACAATGATCTGCTTGGTGATTGTTCAACACAATTAGCTGCACTAGTTGTTCACAGACTAACTTGATGAATTTTCTTTCTCAATCTACAGGATATTTGATTGAAGGAACTTTTAAATCTAATGAATAATTTTGACATAATAACTTCCAGTTGGCAGCTTATAAAGAGGATTTATCAACTGTTTCGAGTTCATCTCGATAAAATTGCCTTAAACTTGACTTTATTGATTCTTGTGCGCCCTAGTCATCAGCAGGGAACAAAAAGGAACGTCGCTGGAGGAGAAGCAGATCACATAATCAGCATCACTTCATGTGAGCTGCAAGCTCGATATGCGGCAGTGTTACAACAAGCGTTTTCTTTTATGTTCCGATGGTGGAGAAAGAGAAAAGTTCATGCGATCAGTGAAGAATGCCCAGTCGAGACAATAAGCGGTGGACAACATGAAGAGACAGCCAGACCTCTACTCTTTCCTTCTCTCTTCTACCCACACAACAACAACATTGCAAATTTTGTTTGCTGAACAAGGACACCAAATTGAAAGCATTTTGTGCGAAGACGAAGTGCATATAGGCCTATTCCACGGGCAGTGTGTAGAGATTGCAGTCCATAAACTTAACTTGGTTTCTACCAATGATTTGCTGGATTCTGTAGGCCTAAACACTGCCAGTGCTCTCATAGTTCATAATTTGAATCTTTGCATTTTAGTTTTGTGAAAGTTAGTTTAGAACTTGTTTCATTTTTTTACTCATGGACAGGTGAGTGCTTTGTTTTATCATCATGAAGGATTGTTTAATTTTCAAATAGCAATATAAAGAAAATAATGATAAACAATGTTGATGTAAATGAAGTAAACTTAACTGCTGTATGAAATTTTTTATTGCATTAAACAATATCCCAAAATATTGTCGAATGCAATAATACAGCAGCCGGGGCTTACTGAAGTCTTATCATTTCTATCATTAATTATATCTTGCTGCATGAAGAAAAATATTTGTTAGAAACAACATAACAGGTTGTACTAGACATAGGGAGACTACTAGACATACTAGATATAGGGCTACTAGACAATGAAGCACTGACAGCGGTCGGATCTTAATCGCTCTAGTTCTATCATCGATTTTTGTGTATTTGTGTTGGTCTGGGAGGGCCATTTTTTGGAAATTTTATATCGTCCGAATCCTCTCGTCCTCGTTGATATCATCGACAGTGTTCTGTGTGGATATTTCATCGATCTTCGCCGATATTTGGGAATTATCATCTGTGCTTGATTGATGTTCACTTCTTTCTTCGTGACACTGTAATCGTTCGATCTGCAGGCTCGGTCTAGATATCGGACATACCACGCAGGCGAATTTCCGTTTCCAAGAGTCAGTAGAACCTCTAAGCCGCTGGTCATCTGAGCTGTAGTAGCGCAGTGTGTAGCGGCGCAAGTTGTAGTACACGTGGTCAGGGGATCGAATCAGGCTCAATTTAGTTAAAGTTTTGCGGTAATTCTCATGGTACTTACTATTTTCAAGATATTATGGCGACAAATACAGACATTATCACTCTATCTGATGAAGAATTGATCAATAAAATGCCTTCAATTAAGAAAAAAGAACTAATGGAAGCATTCATTCACATAAGATCACAGAAGCAGGTCAAACCAACCGAGATGAATATCAACATGAATACTTTAGCGACCATGCTAGAAACCAAACTGAAGGAAAAGTTAGACCCTTTCCTCGAACAATTGTCAGCTGTATCAAAAGAAAATATGAAAATGAAACTTGAAGTTCAAGCTCTGCAGTCAAAGTTAAATCTTCTGGAAAAATCATATTCTGATAACATGGAACACGTTTTGCAGGAGTCTCTTAGGCGTTTCAGAAAGGAAAGGAATATAATAATCTCAGGAGTTGAAGAAGCTTCAAGTGACGATCTGGAGGAAAATGACAACAGGACGTGTAATGACATATTTCAATATCTTGGGGCGTCCACTGGCGATGTCGAGGAAATTAAACGCATTGGCAAACGCGATGATGGGAAGCACCGTCTTTTGCTGGTTAAAATGAAATCCGTGGTTTGTAGAAACGAAATACTCAGAAATGCAAAGAAACTACGTTATAGCCAAACATTCCGCCATATCTACATCAATATCGATAAAACGCGCATGCAACAAGTAAACGACAGGCTTATGATGGAAGAACTTCGCAACAGGCAAAAAGATGGTGAAGACGTTGTAATACATAAAGGCAAAATCATATTACGGAAAGACATAAAAAAATTTTCCACGACGCTTTTAGGGTATCATAGTTTGAACCCTACACCTTATGACCCTCCAAAACCTCTCCCGACAAACTCCAACATTAACGACTATGAAGAAACTGATGTCAAACCCCAGTTTCCATCCATATTCATGTGTAATATACAGTCTCTGTGTTCCAAATATGATGAACTATCCGTTTTTACTAATTCTTTCACTCCAGATATTATTGCTTTAACCGAATCGTGGCTAAATTCGAATATATCGGATGAACAAATAAGATTATCAGGATACAATATACCATTTCGTGATGATAGAAAATTCAGGCAAGGCGGCGGGGTGGTCTGTTATGTAAGAAATCATATAAACTGTTCCAAGTTGGATACTTTCCAGCAGCCTCCTTCATGTGTGGAAGTCGTATGGTTATCCTTTCCATCACAAAACATGTTGATGGTCGCTTTATATATGCCGCCAAATCTTTTGAGGCATCAATATGATGAGGTTATCACTTATCTGATTGATACAGCTGATCAAGCGGTGGAATCAGTCACCGATGGTACTTTGATTGTGCTAGGCGATTTTAACCAGATGCCGACGGATGATTTGTCTGATATCCTTGGTCTTTCTCAAATCATAGATTTTCCAACCAGAGGGAAAGCAACTTTGGACAAAATCTTTTATGGAATCATCTGTTCAACAACATTATTCCTCACCAATAAGTTGTCCTAACTTCGGTAAAGCAGACCATAATGCCATTCTATTGCTACCATATAGCAAAGAGACTCGAAAAAAACGAATTACTAAAGTTTATGACTATCGAAGGAGCAACGTAGAAGCGTTTATGTCGGCACTTGCTACCTTACCGTGGAGTTCTTTGTATCGTATGCCCTCAAATGTTCAGGAAAAATGCAATATCTTCTACAACTGGATTGATTCGGCAATCTAGGTAATACCATTCTCATTTGTTGAAATGGAAGAAGATGAAAAGGCATGGATAACGCCTGTTCTAAAGAAAATTATGTAGCAGAAACACGAAGCATTCAAAAGAAATGATACCCAACAATTTGAACATTTTCAAAAGAAGTTAGAAACAGAAACAGAGAAAGCAAAAGCAAATTGGGTCAGACGAATGAAAAATTCAAAACGTGGAAAATGGGATATTGTAAAACATCTTCGAAATAACAAAGGAAAATCATCTAACGACATCTCATCTTTCGTCAATACTTTCCAGTCTCCTGAAGAAGCTGCTGAAATTATAAATGAATCTTTGACGTCAATATTTTCTCCGCCCCCAGATTGGGATGAGCTTTCACAGTTACTGATTGCCAAATCCAAAACGAAGGATGAAACCACCAATCTGAAAAGTGACATCGACGTTCTTTCTGTGTACGAAGAATTAACATCATTAAAGATAAAGAAGTCCAGTGGCAGTGACAGAATACCACCTAGATTACTTCGTGAAAGTGCAGCTATTATCGCAGAACCTCTGACCCATTTATTTTGTTTATCAGTTGAAACCGGTATAATACCAACTCAGTGGAAGTGTTCCGACATCATTCCTGTACCGAAATCAAAGAACATAACCTCTTCAAGCATCAGACCGATTTCCCTTCTTCCCGTGGTCTTCAAAGTATTTGAAAAATTAATCCTTAAAAGCATAAAAGGTGAATTAATTCGCATGTACGGTTCAAACCAGTTTGGTTTTAGACCTGATTCATCTACACTGATGGCACAAATTTCTTTCTACGATTTTCTCACTGAGATTTGAGATTCTGGAAGAGGAAACGTTTATTGGAGCCGCCGTTATTTCTTTCGATTTAAGCCGTGCATTCGATAGACTTGATCACGGAAGTCTGTTTAAAACTCTAATTAATGCTTCCAACCTCTCATATCAATCCTTGAAATGGTTATTAAATTTCTTGCAAGATCGATCTCAAAAAGTACGCTTTTTTAATTCTGTCTATAGCTCCAGCTCCAGGAGTTCCCCAGGGCTCAATAATATCTCCGTACCTATTTTCTTGCTATATGGGATCACTTGTGCCTCGCTCGTCAAAAGCTGCAATGTACAAATATGCCGATGATGTGGTAATCGTTGTCCCGTTCGATGAGAGTAACAATCTGAATAATTTGATACAAGAGGAAATTGATAATATGCAGAATTGGTGTTTACAAGGACGACTTGCGTTAAATGTGGAAAAAACTAACTTGATGATAGTAAGCAAGAGGAATCAGCACTTTTCACTGCCATCTGTAATCAACCCTCAACCCGAACTCAAGATTTTAGGGGTCATCTTTCAGAATAACCTAAAATGGAATTCTCATGTCAGCTATATCTGTCGCATTGCTTCACAAAGAGTCTACCTTTTAAAGCAAATGAAAAAGTTCCAGTCGACTTCCAGAGAAGACATGGTTGAAATTTATTATTCCCTAATAGGAGGTATCATTGAATACAATGCCCCACTTTTTGTCGGTTTATCAGCGAAAAATGCCTATAAAATAGAGAAAATCAGAAAGCGTTGCCATAGAATTATTTGTGATTTTGAATGTCGCTGTCAACTCCTGAGCAGTTTTTCGAATCGTCGGGAAGCAAGAGCGTTACAAGTTTTTCGTGAAATTCTACAAAGTAATCATCTTTTACACTCCTTAGCACCTCAATTTCTTCCCCGATCTAAGCAAGTGCAACTGCCTCTCTGCAAAACCAAACGCAGAAGCTCATCTTTTTTCCCTTATTGTGCTCGTCTCTTTAACTCGACGCTTCAGAAATGACTTTACATTTGAAATGCATACCACATGTATATCGCATATCTTGTATTTACCGTGTCACTTACCTTTACTCACTTTGTACTTGAAAATATGACAATATAAACATTTCTTACTTACTTACTTACTTACTTAGGTAGTAGATCTATTTTTCCACTTATCACAAAATACTACTACACATATACTTACTTCCGCTACATCTATTTAGCATTCTTCTAGCTGATGAATTGATTGTCCAATTTTTTTGGATAAGAAAACTTTAATTATGATTGCTTATGAACACATTGGTTAAATAGGCTGACCAAGGAACCGTGACATTGAAAATCGGGTTAAACATAAATAAATCCCTAACACAAGACTTTGCAATTAAGTCCTATTTGGCTACGTAAATGGTAAAATTTTGTTCTCGACGCTAAACTGAAAATACTGAAGTAACTAAACATGACCTAAGTTGTGATATTACACTGACGTAGCGCATCCGCATACAAAATACTAATGTCTGATGAGCTGTAGTATTTTCACTAACTAACGTATCTGTAATGAACTCATAAAATAAGGCACAGAATTTCGGTACTTTATAAAATAGTCATGTCATACCGAAGTAGGCATAATCAGCTCTTAACCCTCAGAAGACCAAGGGTGATTATTTTAATCAACTCGATAAAAATAATGATCATACGTAACATTCTGCGGAAAAATACGCTCTCATATCACCTGACTGTTTTTGCTAGTACATTATTATTGTTTTTTCGTTATTAGCGTTTTGCTTGCATGAACCAATGTTTCAAAAATACAATCGATTGTGTTGAAGTTGAACATTTTGAAGTGTAGCAAGGGCGATTATCTCTATCACCGTCACAAATTGAAAGACAGTTGCCGCCTAGAAATATAAAGGAAATACCGCCTATTCTTCACGAAAGAAGGGAGCAATAAGACTCGATATTCGTTTTCGGAGGACATGCGAAGAAAATATCTCTTCAGTCACATAATTCTCCGACAACTGATGATACAGAAAAAATGAAAAGTGACATTCAATTGTTTTATAATATGACAAAGCTGGACGTTGACGCTGACGATGAGATGTGTAAAATGTACACTACCAGGTACAAAGAGTATCGCTGGCCTCTTGTTCTGGTCCGCTTTCACAATATAATGTTATTATGTAGGCCTACATTCATCAGCAAAGATAGTCTGCATCGGATTGAAGAAGTATCTATTGAAATGACATGTGTATTCAATAAATGTGTACATTCGGATTATCATGTCTTATTGGTAATAAGAACTATGAAGTTAATAACAAGTATCCATGCATTAAAATTATCAAATTTGTCAAAGAGATGTGACCTATGTAGAGGCCTATGTTGGTAATAATAGACAAGTTAATGCCTATCTTCATCCCTTTTGCCATATTTTCATAATAACAGAATGTTCAAAAAACTCTTAAAATATAACACTAATATTCCTCCTTCATTACTATGCGGTAGAATTATCGATTAGTTAAGGTGATTGAAATAATCACTCTTGGTCTTCAACGCCAGTCGTATACCTTGGTCTTCTGAGGATTAATCTCTTCAATTGTTTTCATTCAGTCACATTTAATCGTCTTACAAATGAGAGTTGGAATATGAGCAAAACACATTTTTGCGCTTTCTGTGGTTTTATGAAAAATCCACTTTTGTTAGTTACGTTAGTCAAAATAGCGTCGATTACTACACACTTTCTGATATCAACGGCTCAGATGCTGTTGTTAGTCATCGAAAATTACGAAACCATTCTCCGCAAGTTTGTGACTTGTCGCAGTATGGGTTCTTGTAGTTCATTGGATAATTCACTAAATTCACCACATTCAAACGTACAATAATCGCATATCCTCTTAGAAGACAGAGACGCTTGGTTGTCGACTTCGGCGCTCTGAGACCACTTGGTCATACCAACACCGCACCTATCTCCTCACTAACATGAAAAATAAAACCTGAGTCATGTTAACATCCTGGTGATAAGATTCGATTGTGTGTCATGGAATAGCGAATAGAATTACGAGTTTTCAGCTTTCGGCAAGTGTAGAATACTTGGCAAAAGTTGAGAATAATTTTCTTCTTAATTTCTTGAGTGCAGCATTCTATCACGGCAATAAAATGAAATATCTCTTTGAAACTGCACCACTATTTCATCGCGTCTTGTTTTGGGATTATTGACGGTTCAACTTATTAGCATTTTTCTGTTTGTTTTCACTAATTATGAACTTATAGTTACAGAAATATTGAAATAAAAGACTTGCAAACTCTAGTTCGCTGAATTTGAACCTCCGATTATCTATTTTTACTTATTCCTGTATATAAATCAGCTGCACAGGACTTGAAAATAGGCAGTTTTCAGCATATCCAACACTTTCCAGCAGGTGTGTAAATGGAAAACGTTAATGCGATAACTCGATCAGATGTCCACAAATAACACTTTAATGACATGAATAGACAGGCACTGACACACAGGAAACACAGTTCACATCAATTGATGAAACACAGGAGACATCACAATAACGAATGCGGGATTGTAGAGTCACGATGATGCAGATAATTCGAAGCACACGGATTGTTTACCGTCATCATTCGTACTACTGAATTATGAAAGCAAGTAGATGGGAGTAACTGACCTTTTCCTTAGAGGAAAGGAACACTTCCATAAACTCTACAACAGAAAGGAAATTTCTCTATAGGAAAATGATTTTCTCAATGCATTCAGCAGCAGATTATTCACGATGGAAAACATACAGGAATCAGAGATTGTTTTGATTGGATGAAAGATGAGGAAATTATTTCAATAATCAAAGGCAATCAATAAAACCAAAACTTTACGAAATGTAAATGAATTCCGGAAGACGTCAATCAAGAAATCAAATGAATGGGAATTGGGAGGTTTTCATTCCTCAACGGGGGAGGATGAAGAGGATCAGACGGCGTCCTGGAGGAAGAATCATCGTCTTGTCGTCGTCCTCCAGGAATTCACGTTTCCTATCCTTCTCCTCCACCTGCTCCCTGCTGACTTCTTCTTTACCATCGGCTGAAGTCCAGAAAGCTTCCTTCCTTCCTTTCTCCGCCACCTCGAACCAGACATTCCCGCCGACTTTGGCTGTCACTTGCTCAATCTCTGTCCTCTCTGGACGGCGTCGGAACGCCTCAGCCGCAGCTCTTCTGACTTCGCCGACCGTCGGCGGAATCGGCAATTTGAAGTCGAAGAAAGCTGTTCTGTCCCTTCCTTCGCGCGTCCCGTCCCCCAGATAAAAAGGAACTGCAAAGAAGAGGAAATGAATGAATTTGACGCAAACAAGTTGTTTTGGAAGGAAAATGACATTCAGTTGAAGATTCCGTTCTGTTCATTGAATGATTTTTCAGGAAATTTCATCAGAGAATTGACACAGCTGCTGCTCCCATTCAATTCTTCTCTTATTGATGTTTTCTTTCTGCAATTCATTTGTTAGAAGAAAATCTTTCAAAAACGGAGTCTCCTCATGAAAAGACTGAATAGAATTGTCTTTCAGATTGCACTGTGAAGGAGGATCTTGTCTGCGGAGACTTTGCCTACAAAATTTAGTTTTTCAATGATTTTGTCTCTCAATGTTCAAGTTGTCAAAACATTTCCTAGTCAACAGGTCACATTATTGCATAAATTATTATCCAGGACACAAGTTTGCACTATGACTGTGCTACTGATTATTCAATAGCAGTAAGCAGTTGAGCCTGATATTTCTTTTATAGGGATAAATCATCGAACTCTTACAGAGACAAAAAAACAATTTTTCTGTTGTTTTCAAACACAAGACATGCATACAATCTGTGCATGATGTTTGCTGCATTTGTCCATAATTATCAATTTGCGACTGAAAATGTTTCAGTGAAAATTATTGATTGATGTAAGCTGCGTTTCATAAAGATTTCGGACTGATAAAAGCTGTGACATGTATCAGTGTGATTGATTAAAACAATTCTGAATATTCCTTCGTGAGTAAAATCACAGAACCAATGATCTTAATCAACTGGTAGATATACATGTAAATGGGTTCACAGCATTATTCAGATAAAGAATACAACTCAATTTAGTAAATCATGCCTAGGAAAATTGAACTAATTCACTTGTGAGCTGAAGTACAACCGCATAGATCAATGAGATTCTAACCATAAAAATCCAACACAAAAATGAACTATAAAACAAGATGAATTAAAAGATGGTTGCGATTATTGCTTATTATTTTTACTCATTATTTACTTATATAAATAAAATAATAATTTTTGATAAAACAAGCCATTAACCACGTAGCTGCGGTGGGTTGCCCCACTGTCTCCTTTCCCCTCTATTTTCTTCGCTTTAAGTAGTGTTTCGTGAATTCTGATCAGTGTGTGTTTTTCTTTTCGGTTTTAGCTGTGCCTGAAAAGATAGTCGTCACTCAGATCAACATTATTGTCTCTTTAATCCTCAATAGACCATCAAAATTTGTCGACGTACTTCGACCGACAGGCTGCATTATGTAGTCTTCATAAAATATCACAACTCTGAATCAACATTTTATCGAAAAAAATTGCCCAAGCCCGAAACCTGATTTTTCTGAGTTGGTGCACCTTACTGATCTGATACAAGGAAAAACGAAAATAATCCTCGGCGCAGTTTTTGAAATAGCCTCATAAATTCAAATTTCGAAATATTTTAAAATTTAAAATTCATAAAATTGTCCGAAGTGATTTTCCAAGCTGGATGCTATGAATTCATGTTTAGATAAAATATTTCTTAAAAGATGTTTATCTGAGCTTGATTGTTAGCACTATCATTGCATGCGGGGTGAGTATAACCCAGCAATTTCAAAGTTTTGCGATAAAAATAATGTACGAATACATGCACAATAGAATCAGCAGATTTTCTGATGCATTTATTCCTTTCAGTCTATGTTTCCGAATATAATGTAACTGTACACAATCAGCTGACAATATTAGTCTCGACAATCGTCTTCCGACAGCTTTATGCAGCACTTGTAGTCGCGTACTTCGAGAATACAGCAATGGTGTATTCAATCGACATAAAACTGTGTTTGATCATTCTGCTATTACAACAGGTCGTGAAACGCGGAGCTCAACGAACACGCATAACTGTTCGTGTCTAGTTTGTGAAATTGCAGTCTCTATACCGAAGAATCTTAACAGAGAAAGCGATTGTTCAAGTTTACCTATAAGCAGAGGGGTAGGGCGCCCTCCAAGTAATTCGAATGTCAGGACTCCAACTGTCATGAAAATTTGCTCTTTTCGCTTAAACATATTATCAAAAGAAAATCACACGTGTCAACTCGTCTTGAAAATGTACAGCAATATTTGAACAAAGCGTCTCCGAATTTCAAGGAGAAAGTTGAGTCCAGTGTTATCAAGGAGAAACGAAATTCATCTGATGGAATAAGTTCACCAATTCACTTGTCAAATTCAAGAGGTCGTCGCCCTATGGTTTTAAACAATCCGACATCATCGAAATCTTCGACCATGTTTTTTTCATCAAGTGATATGTCCGTGATTCAAAATGATTTGGAACTTTTAAATACTCGAACCCTGAGGCTTGCGGGCCATCTCAGATCAGCAACATGTTCGAGGAAATCTATTGAGCCAAATTTAAAGGTGGAGATCAGATCGAATAGACGGCAGTGTCAAAAATCTTTTTCTGACCCCCCTAGCCACAGATGTGTCTGAAAATTACAGGAATCTTCTGCATATTTGGACTCGTTTAAAACTTGACGAAATCAGATTGCAGTCGCACTCGCTGTGGACTTGAAGGTGGCTAATCTTATTTTTGGATTAATGGCACATGGTCCAATCACCCGTGTACTTGGTGCTAAGTTTCGAAAGATAACCTGCTATCCGGTCGTCGTGGAGAATCAAGAACGTTTGGAAGTCTCCGAAAAGCATTTTGGGAATGTAATCCATCTTCCTTTACCCAAAAGTCCTGAAGAAGCACTAGTGAGTGATACGATACCTCCCCCTCAGTTGAACTCACTCATTGACCCTGAGACTACTTTATTCGACGCCCTAAAAGTCGAATGGCCTCAAGCGGAAATATGGGCTGATAGATCCAATGTTGAAAGACAGACATACCATGGTGGGGTATTCAATGGCAATGGCTGCATGACTCTCCTGAACAATCTACACATTCTGGAAGAGATGCAATGTCCATTCAAATTTTTAGACGCATTCAGGACATTCAAGTTAGTGGTTGTAAACTGCTACGAACATGAACTCAGCCACAACATTGAATCAGCAATCAATGACTTTCCGATGCATACAGGAGGACTGGTATTCGCATTACTCCAAAAGTTCATGCGGTAATGTTCCATATATCCGAATTCTGTACTTCAAAGCAGCAAGGTTTAGGGATTTGGTCAGAACAAGTCTTTGAATCCGTTCATGCCGACTTTGAAAATATCTGGCAACGCTACAAGTTATGCAATAGCAACAGTCATTACAGTGATCGACTTCTATCGGCTGTCAAGGACTATTGCAGCAAAAGATTTGTGATTTGTATTGTGTACTTTCTGCGTACATGTATAATACAGTATAATACTACATGTACAGTACATGTGCTGGGTGTGGAAAAATTGTTTTAAATTCTAACGTAGAATTTACGACGAGAAATAGATCAAATGTGACATAGCTTAATATTAAAAATATTATAGTAGAAATATAATAGTATTTAATTCGTATTTTTATGTGTGATATCTGCTGCCGAACATTATTTTCCTTTCGATCTATCATCTGGAAATATGACTTAATAGCATGCAAAACCATACTCTGAGCTTGGAAAATTACTTCGGACAATTTCATGAATTTTAAATTTTAAAATATTTCGAAATTTGAATTTATGAAGCTATTTCAAAAACTGCGCCGAGGATTATTATTTTCGTTTTTGCTTGTTTCAGATCAGTAAGGTGCACCAACTCAAAAAAAATCAGGTTTCGGGCTTGGTCAATTTTTTTTAATAAAAATTCGATTCAGACAAAGATCAGTAAAAGAACTTGTTATATTCCCACAAAGTTAAAAATCTACTAATTGAAAAGTAATGCTGCAAATATGGGTGCAAGCATGTTATCAAAAAGTTTGAATAATTGAAAAAAATGGAAAATGAATCAAACCAAGCTTTTTCCCAAATTAAAACTTTAATGAAGCTACAATACGTGAATGCAGATAAACACTTTTATTAGACAATGAACTTTATGTACAGATATCATCCAACATTCAAGACTTTTGAGATAATGATCTCATACTGGGCGCACGCGACGCCACTGACTACAGTTACACCTGTTGAGCTATTAGCATAAAGCTACTCTATATGAATACCGCGCCTAAATTTGTCACTTCAGATGCTTTTACGAGTTTTATTATAAAACCACTGCATGTACATGTCTTTATAAGACATTGTCTAACAATGTCTGTCAATGTTCAGCAGTTGACATAGCCATAAGTTCTTGAGTTCTAAACAGTCAACATAACATGCAAGCAGACCATGTTCTTTTAATTGCCCCGATCTTCCTTTCAAACATCAAAAGCTGCTTGATTAAGAAATCTATTTTCGTTGTTATCTTAAAAAGGGAGTACATTTTTCATCAAAATGATAAGAAATGATAGAATCGATAACACCTCAACTAATGCTCCTAGAGATCGATATAAAATGATAGGTAACGTCAAATAGGTGTTTTCCTGTATCTTCACCTAAGATAGGCCACTGATTCTACTTCCTGAAAATCTCTTGTCTCAAGTTACACGGCATTGTTTCTATTTTTCTCTTCGATTTCTTCCTCCTCGTAATCCGACTCATCACACAAATCTGCATTTAATTGCTAGAATATCGGGAAGCAAATCACAAGCTCAAAACTTTATTCACACCACCTGCCTTCAATTCAGGCCGCAATTAAAATGTAAAAAATCACTCAACCTGCGAGTTGTATTCGAGAAAATGTGATATAAAGATCTATGTACAAGGTTGGACCTTGGGTTTTGGGTGAAACTTGGGTTTTAGGTCGACCTTGGGTTATTGATACAAAACTTGAGTTTTCTATTAATGCTGCACATATGTAAATCAAGTCATAGAAATTAATATTTTAATTTGAATCTTAGGAGAGCTACATGATAAGAGCATGAAGTTCTGATTTTGTTGTCAAAATTCCACTCAATTCACAGAATATTTGAAATAAGAAATTCTTGATGTTATTAGCTTATTTCATTTTGGGCTTCACAAAACCGCGCATTGAAAGCTCGTACATATTGTTTGCAGTAAGCTTACATGTATTTTGTTGCATTTGCGCATATTGAATTTTTATATATTTCATATATTTTACATGCATATCTTCACAGATATCTTCCCACCAGCTATCTTATGTCTGCGACAGTCGACATTTATCTGAAAATGAATTCATTCCAACTTTGTATTCTAAACATGTTTTAACCATGCACTCACTACGCAGTCACTAAATCTGTTTATATTTCGAATGATAAGATGAAAGCAATTACTTTGTCATGACCAATGTATGATTCAATCATCATTAAATAAAAATCTTCAGTTAATCAGTATAGGTCCATCAATAGGTTAAATTGAAGGAAAGCCTTATGACGTAATACGTGTACGTGCTTACTTAGTACCTAGACTGCTAATTACAGTTATTGCAATGAACATGCCGTTTCTCACTAATACGATACTAATACCAAGAATTTTGGCATATAGAAGAATCTTTATGTGAGCACAAAATGCAAAGAATGTACTTTGTTTACTTGATTATCTCATTTATTGAAACTTGCGCTTGGGCTTTGGGTTTTGACCCAAGTTTTGGCCCAATTTTGCTGTGTACTATGGTGAATCGGCAGGGGTTAGAGTATTGAACCCTCGAACTACCAAGGTCTGATGGTACATTTTAGAACTACGAAGCAGTGATGAATTTATCACCTTAATAGATGTCTTCATTTTCCCTATCGGTCAATGTTTTTATCTTAATATGGGCTTTAATGAAATATATATATTCTTTGTGTTTCAATTTGAATCATGTGTAAACCAATTTTATCTCATAATTCCATGCATATTTTCATAATGCATCAAAAAAATTACAAAACATAAATCAATCCAACTATATTTCCAGCAAACTTTTTATCCAGCTGATCAAGAAAATGCACCATTGGCCAACCGCTGTTTGAACAATAACTAAAGCTCTTGAAATGTGCTAGTCATGTACTTCTAATCATGTACTAGTCAAAATCAAATGTGACAAATTCATCACACCTTTGTTGTCCTTGACATAATCAAAAACTTCTCTTCACCATGCAATCATTTTTTAACAAATAGCGTGCAGACAGATCAATATTTATGCATTTCTTTTCGGGTTAAGCGTTGCAGTTCTTTACTATACATGTACATTCACACAAGGTTTCATTCTCAGAAAATCAGTTAACAAGAATGATTATCACTACATGCTAAAATCAAAATCTCAAGAAAGTGTGATAAATTTATCTTTATGACCAAGGTTCCGAGGGTGAAGCACACTAATGCGTTAGTAGTCTATGCATATCTGCAATGGATCTAAAAATCAGATACTGGAACATTCTTGAAGCGAAAGGTTTAATAATGCAGAATATGATAGAGGCTGCAAAAGATTCAACGAATATTTTTAGTATCTGATATCATCAACCACCTGTAAGAGTTTCTTTGTTGATGTCAAAAGTCAAAACATCAACTTCGGTTCGCTTTATAATATCACAATAACCAGTCAATTAGCGGAGCCCTTCAAACGACAAATGCAGCTGATAAGAGAGCTTCCAGAACTGTTCCACTAGTTTCAGTATCTAGACAAATGGAGCGAAGTGTACTTTAGACAAATGAAGTGAACCGCTTTCGACCAGATTCAGTCCTTGCACAGCTCCAGCAGGCAAATGGAGCGGAGCGTCTCCAAACGAGGAATATAACGGACTGGAGAGCCTCCAGTACAGCTCCAGTTGACAGATGAAGCGGGAAATGGTAAAGCTGTTTTGATTTTGGAAGACCTTCATCCTATGATTTGAATAAAATCGAGGAATCGTGACGATGTATTGGACTGACAGCTTTGTAATTCAGTATTGCTCGATTTCATGGTGAGTCCATACATTAAATTTGAATTATAGTTTTGATATTTTCTTTTCTCGTGTTCATTTTATGCAGTATAAGAAAATCTTGTAATCTCCTTTTACTACTTGAGCAAAGGGGAGAGCGCCGCTCCGACCGCTCCCCCTGCCTACGTCACTGTTATCTTGGTGTTGCTGTGCTTCAATTGAACTTTTACAAAGGTATGATGTACTTTACGAACAGCTACAGTATTAAGCGCTTGTTTGTACAATAGGTCAAATGTACTCAAGGTTCAATGTTTTATATACGAATTACTTAGCAAGCTGCTGTTGACGAATAAGAAACACCGACCAAAAAAGATTCTAGCAGTCACATCATTTTACAAGGACATTGAAAGATACACTGACATCTTGGCAAGCATGAAGAAATATGCCGTCAAATTAAAGCGTCTGTATCTTTCTGTGAAAACATGGTCTGCCACGCTTTCTAACTGAATCTATTTCGACTGACATCTTGACGTTGGATTGTGCGTTAGATTGTTCATGTTGATTTGACATGTAACTTCCGCCTTGTTCTGCCAAAATATGCAGCTTCATGATAAGGACTTGGATTCTTCCTCAGACTTGTAGAAATGGCTTCCGCATCTCACTTGCGACTGGGAACTTCCATCAATTACTCCTTTACTTTAATCAAATCCTGAACCCGGGAATGCACACATTTCCATCAACTAAAGGTCAGTAGATCCAATCATTTGTATCTGAATTTCAGAAATCAATGTTGAAATTTTACAAGTGAGTAGTGCATGTAACTTCACATTTTATCGCTGCGTCCGAAATTACTGCATCTATATATCTTATGCAGACCAAATTCACAACAACATAGACGTCTAAATTCGCTACTCAAGGTCAGGTCATACAAATGCACACATGTAAATTATTTCCAAAGACTTTGAGAACTACAGGCCTAGAATAATGAGGACGAATTCTCGTAGTGGACTAGCCGGGATGGAAAATTGAAAACATTGAAGGTCGGGCTCTGATCCAGGACTTGATTTAAATGTTTTCAGGAGCCCGGCTGCTCACAGTCACGCTTCGACTGACACATGCTTAGCAACAGACGTCCTCAACCGCTTCCAGTGAGAATGCAACTCACAAGCTATCAAGTTGTGTCGAATGAGAAGAGGAAGCAGAAGGAGAAGTGGAAAAAAAGAAGGAGAAAAGGAAACAGAAGGGAAAATCAACAGCTCTGCATGAACTTCCGGTGTACGTAGGCCTACCTAGTTTGAACGGCACCAGGGTTTCCCCGTTGGTACAATTTTTATGATTTCTCGATGTCTTTGTGTATGAGTGAAGACGGTTAGGATAATCAGAGAAAGCCCTGCAGCCATCCCATTCAATGAAATTTAAAGTTAGAAATGTGAACATTCCTTTTTCTTTATTGACTTCAATGTTATTCATCAGAATTTCAGCACAATTTCGAACTTACTGGAGGCCACAGGTCGCGGAGGAGGAGGAGGATGCTGGACAGCGAAATCTTCCTTCTTGATGTCTGTAAAAATGAAAACAAATTCGCAAACATTTCGAACAAGAGAATCAAATTTCATGAAATGATAATCATATCAAAATATGAAGTGTTCAGTTTGCAGTGGTAAAGAAAAGATACATGAAGCTCAACTCAGTGCTTTTCCAAAATCTTTCAATTCTGAACATTTCACGTTTTCTCAATCAATTTACTTCCGCATGCAGTCAAATTCATGAATTTATAAACTAAACTGCTTTCCAACAAATGAGCTTTGTTTTTGGAACACGAAAGAAGATTGATGAAAATATCTTTCTGGTTACAACCGCTGTTTCATGTCTGCCTGCGGGAATCTTGCAATTTATCCAACGTTTCTCCTGTACAAATCTTCGCAAAGCGGAGGTTAAGTAAATTCCCACATTTAATAAGGATGGTACAATTTCAAATATTTGGAGAGTTATTTGTTGGTGATAACTTCTTCAACACATTTTGATCATGAACAACTGCAGATAAGCCATTTTTGCTACTGAGATACCTATACGTGATACACTTTCCTCAAAACACTCTATTTGCACAAACAACTTAAAGGGAATTCTTGTGGTACAATAAGGATGTACGGCACATTCCTGCGCGTCTACTGCCCTATATAAAGTTTTGACAAATGAATTTTCTTACAATTTGCCTCAGGGCAGTCCCAAGCAGCGGTAATTATCTCTATGCGTTCGATCAATCTGAACTAGTAGAATGCTGCACGATGCTAGCACAATTGAAGCTTCCTCTCGATGCTTCTTGTCAACTGTAGGGCAGCAGGAACATTAACTTGAGAAGGAAAATTCGCAATCCTTTCACTTGAATCACTCAAACATTTAAAACAGACATCCAATCGAGTTCATCTTCGAGAAACTGTTGCACTGGAGTAGGCGTCAGGAACATGTTGTTTCGATAAACCATCGAACAAATCTCACCACTTATCTAGCATGAGAAATAAGTTTGATACGATGAAATGTGTCAATTTAATAGATTCGAAACAATCCTCTCATGTCAAATAACTTCTCTTTTTTAAGAAATTTATCATTTGCAGAACATTTTATATTTCCAAATTGCTGCAAATGAAGATTTTGTGAGAGATTTTTAATGCAGATTTTGTCATAGATCAGAAGATCTGTTCAAAGACATTCTACGATATTTTCCCATGGATTGAAGCAAGTATTTGAACTTCTCGAAATCTTGACCCGGTGTGAACTCTGGGTCACAGAGGCAGGTCAACACCTCAGAATATTATCCTACATTTTAATGATTCTGCTTTCTATTGCACTATAGAACTAGCGGTCCACAATGCTCATTGGATCCATAATATGACCCGCTACTAAGAAAGTTTGATAACCATTGAGTTACAAAATCATGAAATTTGCAAGAGTTTTTCAGATGATTCATTTTCGTAATTTATATCTTTATTTTCTGTTTTATATTTTTGATTCGACACGGAAAATGATCGATTCCTGCATTTCGAATGTTAAAATTTCTTGAAATTTTGCATTAAATGGAAGATTACTTGATCTTGCCACATTATCTGCCTCTGTAGTTAGAGGGAGCAGATTGTGCAGATAGCGGTCCCACATTTTCAAATTTTCAGCTTCATCGCTGTGTCTTGAGCCATAAGTTATATTTGTTTTGCAATTTGGTGGAGTTAAATTTCTTACAAAATGATAGTTAGAATCAACAGCAACTGACGATATTAAGGCAGTCATCATATTGGCCACCGCAGCAATACAAAAAGGTCGTTATGGTGTACAGGACAAACAGAACCTCCCAAAACGCAAGCATATACACCTAGAGTCTAAGGAATGCATTTGCAGAGTGCAGCTAATACCTCACAAACAGCCATAATGCTGAATCTTTTGTATGATTCGATTTTCAACATGCTTTCATATCTCTTGATATTTGTATATTATATGGGGGCGGTGAAGAGTGAATGCAGAGCGCTTAGCGTCGCTTACGGGATATGAAAGACCTCAAATTGTTAAGTCGCGATGTATGAGGCGAAGTTTGCGTAAAGGCGGATTACATATTTATCACTCAACGATTACATGCTTCTGGGATTCTAGGATGAACAGGATTTTTTTACTTGTGGGAATCGAAAAGACAAAGATTGATGTACAGGATTTGTTTACATGTGCGGATCGCAAAAAGCATACTGTATCTATTGATGGGATGACTTCAATGACAGAATGAGTTTACATGTAGGTTTTTACATGAGATTTTCACATGTGTAGTTTACAGTATTATGTTTTATATCCCTAAATCGGTAGCTGAAGTTGTGGTCGATGTATTGTATTTCAAATGAAGAACAAATGAAGAAATGTGGGATTACATGAAGTATTATAGATGGATTAAGAAACTGGCGATAACAAATTCAAGTGAAGAAATAGTATTTTCCATGTGTAGTCTTTGGTAGGCCTATAGTGTGTATAGTTTGATTGCTTTCGGTGTAGTAGAGTGTCATTGTAGTTCGATTGTTTGCTTCCATTATCCACTTTCCACTTATCCACGATGTGTAGTGTCAGATATAGTGTAGCATTAGTTCACTTGTAATCGGTGTAGTAGCATCATTGTATTTCCATGTTTTACCTTCACTTTTCCAATTTTTATCCATCTATCTCCTGATGTTTTATAATATCCATTTTTAATTTCCTTAACCTATGGTGACCATTGTCCTATTCTATTTCCACTACCAGCATCTGTAGTCGGTACAGTATATTAGACATCTGTTTTGAACATGTATACGGCAGTGCTTGGAATCTATGGTATTAGTATATATTAACAGTAAGAATGAGTAGTGTTACAAGTCTTTAGATTTCCATTTTTACCACATATTAGTCCAAAGCTGATCAATTTTAATTCGTTGCCACGAGGAAGCTCCATTGAGTTCTTGTAAGAACTGATTAATCCAATGGTTGCATCTAGTCATTGCATCTGTAAACTTGCGGATTGGAGAACGTCTACAGTCCTTATTTGGACTACTTTAATTTGATTTAACCCTAGAACGTACAATGAGGTCATTTTGACTCATTCGAGAATTCAAATGTCTACAGAACATCAAATCCTCATTTTTTCATATGAAACTGACTGACATTTCATGATATGCTCTCAATTATAAATGATAAAATTTTAAGCTCCCAATATCATCTGTGAAAGGAATTCCAGAAAATTTACTTACTTTGGACAATGAGGTCATTTTGACTCAAACTGACATTTTCTAATTTAAACGTTCAAAATTTCATCGAAAATCAGCTGATGCCCAGCCTAGACTGAAAAATACGATATCTATGCATTATTCCATGTCCCTAAGCACTGATTGGATGACTGGCGCTGATTGGATGACAGTCAACCTTGGAGGCACGATCCACCTGCCAGTTTTCGAATATCTGTAGATTAGATGTGTGCGTTCTTCGGAAATTTAGCCTCAACACGACAATAACACTAACAGGGACTTCATCGTCAGCTTCTAACACGAAAAGCACGAACTTTTTACATTATTATAGGTAAGAATGACACATGAATAAACTTTCTATTACAAGTTACTAGTAAATTTCTAGATTTGCATACTGGTATAGCTATATTGTCTTGTGTGATGGATATAAACAGACTGACGCTCAGAAGTGTATTTTGTCAGCAAGGAAGTAGGTATTTACAGGTTAGCGGCACGGTCATTGTCTACGTATCACTGATGTTTGTGTCGTTTCAACGCTTCAACGGATTTCAACGCTTCAAGACAATTTTGCGAGTTTTACGCTTCGATGATAAATCTACCCGGAACGCACGATACAGAAATAACAAGTTCGCCTCTGTGAGGGAAGTGTTTACTCTCTTTAGGGATGCCATAGCTCGCCTTTATTGGCCTCATGAATGCATAACGGTTTACGAACAACTCTTCCCATCAAGAAACAGATGACCATTCTTGCAATATATGCCGCAGAAACCTTCAAAATTTGGACTAAAATTCTGGATTGCTGCCGATTCCTCCACACATTTCGTACTTTCTGTGAATCCATATCTCGGAAAAGAGAATGAGGTGAGGGAAGGCTCTCTTGGTGAGTCGGTGGTTCTCAAACTAACCGAAGATTACAGAAATAGCGGATGCACGGTGGTTACAGACAACTTTTTTACATCTCTCAAACTGGATCGCACTTTGCGTGCTAGAGGTATGACGCTTTTGGGGACTATCAGATAGTCCCCAACGGAAATACCAAAAAGAACTAACTCAAGGTGATCGTCCTCTCTATTCGCCCTTGTTTGCTTTTCATGAAAACAAAGATGTCGTGTTGGTGAGTTAAGTTGCTAAAAGGAAGAAAGTGGTTGTTCTCTTGTCTTCGAACAATTTTCGTGATACAGTCGATCAATCACCGAAAAGAAAGCCTCACATCATCTTGGACTATAATAAATTCAAAGGAGGCGTGGACACGGTAGATCAAATGTTACGTCACTTCACGACCAAAATGGCGTCGAGACGGTGGCCGCTTGGAGTGTTTTACAACATCTTGGACATTGTCGCTTTAAATGCTTTCATTTTATGGCATGAGATCAGCTCTGAACCAAAAACGCGATTCCAATTCATTTACGAATTGAGCAAAAAGTTGATCTCAAGACACCAACAAGAACGCGCTGAAGCTTCCTCTTTACACCCTGCAGTTCGCCGTGCGTTGTGTGAAGTAGATCGTGACAACTTTCAACGGCGAGATTCGTGCAAAAGAGCAAACTGCCATATGTGTGACTCCTCAAATCGAAACAGAACATCGAACAAGTATGACATTTGCCAAAAATGGGTTTGTGGAAAGCACGTCTCTCGCACGATTCTTCTCTGCTCAAATTGTGTTTCTGATTGACAAGTTTTCGTAAATACTACATGAAGAAAATTTGTATGATCCCGTATTCTGAAAACAGAGTATAATGAAATATTTCTATAATGATAATAACATTCTTGGAACAATTGATTTTTTATTTTGCAGAAGGGAAATTCATTCCATCATTTTTTTAGATGTACTGATATTCTATAACAAATGTACATGTACAATGTACATGTAGGCCCTATTTCAAGTGATGAATCTTCAAACTACATGAACATAAAATAATTGAGAATTTCTTGAATACAGTATGATTCAAAAAAATTCCTGGTCTAATTAAAATAATCGAATTTTAATGCTGGAAAAAATAATGAGTCAAAATGACCTCATTGTACAAAGTCGGCATAAAAACATTTTGTACGTCCTAGGGTTAATAAGCACTATATTCTATTATAAATGGCTGCTGGGATGATTTTCATCGGATGAGAATAGTACAATTTATGTAATTGAAACATCCATTTTATGTCACAATTTTTGTGAAGTTGTTTTCCTCTCCATAGTTTGGCAACTTCCCAAACTAGGAAATCAAGCAAGTTTGAGTTTAGAATCGCAAAAATCGTGTGGAACTTCACGTTGAAAATTGGATCCAGTCGGAGCTTTTTTGAATAAATGAATCAATAAAAGTCTGCTTCTCACAACCTCGCAGTTCGGTAGGAAAGTTTCTGCTTCGCAACAATTAGCCACGACAATTCCACGTCTTTCTCTCCATCGAACAAACATGCATCTAACACTCTAGAGCTGAAAATTCTGTTTCAATGATTCACACGACTTGGATATGGGAAGTACCTTTCATCCTTCCTGTAGAACGCAGACTTACTATTTCAAGAAATTAAGAAAGTGCTTAGATTTTAGGCTTTTACGAGTATCAATGCACCCGGGAATTTGATAGAAGAAGATAAAAGTAAATCAACACTTACTTTGCTGACGCTCCAGCGATCTCTGCAGAATCTTGCAGTTCTCTTCACTTTCCTTCCTTTTTCCTTCCTCAGCAGTCAGAGATGTGTGCAGACGATCAACTGTCCTCTGCAGATTCTTTCTGTTCTCTTCAAGATCCTTCCGTTTTCCTTCCTCAGTAGTCAGAGATGTCTGCAGACGATCAACTGTCCTCTGCAGATTCTTTCTGTTCTCTTCAAGATCCTTCCGTTTTCCTTCCTCTGCAGTCAGAGATGTCTGCAGACGATCAACTGTCCTCTGCAGATTCTTTCTGTTCTCTTCACTTTCCTTCCGTTTTCCTTCCTCAGTAGTCAGAGATGTCTGCAGACGATCAACTGTCCTCTGCAGATTCTTTCTGTTCTCTTCAATTTCCTTCCGTTTTCCTTCCTCTGCAGTCAGAGATGTCTGCAGACGATCAACTGTCCTCTGCAATTCCTTTTTCTCCGACACAAGAATTGATAATTTATAATCGGCTGCAACTTTCAATTTTTCTAACCTCTTGATTTCTGATAACATCTTCAAATGCCTCCTCTGTAGATCCCTCAACAGATCATCGGCAACTTTATCTGAAATAAATATCAAAACTTTATGTCAATACGATACTTTTAGAATGTGTGCTGCTCTTGCCTTAATGAAATAAATGAAGACATGCAGAATAAATGGATTACTTTCAACAATAGATTTTGACATTCAAACAAATGAAAATTCATTCGATTGAATCGATAATTTCATTCATTTGCAGACAAACAAGATTTCTATGTTTAAAAGATATCTGATCTGAAACATCTCCCACCACTCACATTGCAAAAGCAGGAAAGTCAAGTTGAAACTCATTTGGCGCCAGTGTAGCGTTTTCGTTATACAGTAATTTTCGAAATCTTCTGTTTTCTCCAGTTTGCGAAATATGATGCTTAAATTTGATTGCCATCCACTACTGTATTTGTCACATATTTTCAGATAAGCGATCGTCAATTCAAAAATTAGCACTTGATGTTGCTTACATTTGATCACGAAATTAGAGAAAAACTGAGCATGACATCTGCTTATATACTGGAAGACACTGTGTATGAACGTCAACATGTAATTTACTATCCATGTGATTTACGTGATTTCATAATTCATGAAAAGCAAAAAATAATAATCTATACTTCCTCTGAATTCCATACTTCCATACTAATCTATAATTCCATACTTCCTATTCATTCATGACATGGCATGTCATTTTTTTAACCGCAACGTTTTAGTCACACTGGCGTAATCTGATATACAAATGTCAAATACAACAACAATGTAAATGAATTGTTAACGGCGGTGAGTACTGTCAGTTTGCTTCAAAACTAATGTTTTTTGTTGAATTCTGAAAATGAGCAACTTCGTTGCAATATTATATTATTAGTCCATTCTAAGTATGTGTATCAAATGCTTGTTGCTATTTTTAGCCTATGGCTTTCCCGTTGCAAAACCAGACGAAGTCCATTGCCATAGTATTTTCACGAACATTGGACATGCTAGCGCTTGTGCGAATGCAAGTCAAAGTGAGACATCAAATCTCAAGCAACTCCACTTGTAATCATAAAGGCTGTAGAGTGCCAGTTTGCATGGGCATCGAAGGCAAAGATGTCCTCAGACTTGAACAATTTTAGCACAAAGCTTAGCAATCTTAGCTTAGGAAGCACGCACCAGTAGACACTGCGTCCCACCCAACAAGGCCTAGTCAGCGGCTAGAAATGGTCCAAACTACATGTAGTTTAAGATATCTAGAAAGGCTAGACTTGGCTATATCAACTTGTGTCGATATAGCTTGTTCTAAGGTTTCTGAAGATAATACCGAAGCAGTTGCGAACTTTGGATCACGCAGTCACTGAAATATGCAGTAATGACAACGATGACTGAGAATATGACTGTTACCAACACCTCCTGAAGCAAATGTTTTGTAAGATTTGGGATAGGTTGATGATGAGTAAAAAAGGAAGTCTCAGAGGTTAGTGATATGGCAGGGCAGTGTGAGATTCCAACGAAGGATGACATGAATGATCATTTCAGTGAACAGAAGAAGCAGTCAATAAAATGGCAAATATCGGTGATTCTCATCTTCACAAGTAAGAGAACCATTCTCTGGATGCATTTCAAGGCGAGAATCCTATTGAGATACTTGATACGGATGCTGATGGTTTTATCGATCTTTTAGTAACAGAAACCAATGACTACACGGGACAAAAGAATTGTTTAGTCCTACATAATGCTGAACAATCTTAAATGCGTTCATTTGTTGGTGTTCTTTATTTGAGTGGATATTACGAATTACCGAGATGTCTCCAGCTCTAGCGTGACTTTGGAGTCGATGCAGCAAGAGAATCAATTTATCGACAGGAACTTCGAAATACAAAAACTTATTTTCATTTCTACGACTTCGCAGTAAACAGCAATGGGAAGCTGTATAAAATGGCCTTCGATCAAATTTGTTAATTGACAGTCTCCACATCTACTAGCACCTCTGAAATGTGATGGAAAGCTTCCATGATGAAGCTATGTCTCATTACTTCGACAGGAATTGTTTGGACCAATTCAAAAGTTGCATTTGAAAGAAACATATTTTTGTATATTTTGCCATCATATAACGCCATCGTAACGAACTCGTTACGGCTTAACTTTCTATGAAATGGTTATTGTAGTGAACTGGTCATCATAGATTATTCTTAATTATAGCTATCTAAAATAATTTCCACCAATATTACAGAAAATTTGCCGATATTTACATAGGCGGCCTCAAATGGTAAAATCAGTTAAAATCAATCCGTTTGAAAACAGTTCTTTAACGCTCTCCGCACTGGGCTCTGGAACGCATCAAGGTCCCGCGGCTGCTTCATTTCTAAAGTATTCCTCAGAATTCCATGAAAACCATCGTGTAAAACATTTCCCTGTCATCTTTTCATTGATGACATTCATTTCCTCCAACTCGCTGATCTTCAAACCATAAACAGCAATTCAAAATGTTAAATCCTCAATTTTTCCACATTTTTGAAAATGTTGATATGTTAGAGACTTTTGCTAAAAATCCTCTTCATAATGATTGCTAATTAAGATGATGAAATGGTTGCATGTTCTGACAAGTCACTGTTTAGTGCAAAACTATTGAGAACATCGATTTGTTCATGGAATACAACTCAGACATCTATGAATATGAAATATGGAAGATTTTCTCTCAAACAGCAACTGTTCCTGAGAGAAGCTGCCTTTGCTAGAGAGTATTAAAAAGGAAAAGGGAAATCAAGTAACTGATGACAATTCAATGAAGGATTAATTTCATCTCTAAACTTTGAAAATTGTGTCATTGAATGCTCAGTTTAGAGCTCTGTTAACCCTGAAGATGGTCTCGTTCTGTAGTTGAATTTAAACGGATACAAGTCATTGAATTATTGTCAGTTAACCCCCTACTTGCATTTCTCCTTTTCCATACTTCTAAACTGCTTCGATATCATACGAAATGATAATCTGTATGTCAAAATATCTTCAAATGAGATTCTATAGACGAAAAGTGATTTGAAGAAATGTTATCATGAATATTACTTAAATGTGCCTTTCAAGATCTGCAATAAGTAGTCATTTCAATGATATTCAACATTTCAGAACTTTATTCGATGACTATGGTTATTGGAAGATATCAGACAAGTAGATAGACATACACGGTAATTGCAAACTTCAGGTCTTTGAAGAAAAACTATTCAAAATGAGGCGCAAATTTGACCTTTCAGTTGACCAAATCCCATGATTGTCGGTGAAAACTTTGAGAACACGCTAAAACTAAACGTCAGAAAACCCTAGGTTACGCGGAGTAGTTGTCAAAGTTCTACAACAAAACTTCAGCAGGTCGAGCTGCTCCTCCGCGCATGGAGGGCGAAATACCAGCATTTGTAATTCGAACATTTTGCGGAAAACTCACCTTCTGCTGTTGGATTCTCTTCCGCCTTCAATGTCAGCGATCTCATACCGCAGCAGTCGATGTTGAGGAGAGGACAATCCTCTCCCGTGTTCTGGATGCGTCTGCTGCATCCCTGACAGGTGTAGACCATACGTGATAATTCCCTCCTGCTGATTCCGGACTCTTTCGCTAGAAAAGCTGTTAAATCCTGGAAGTTAAACTCCATTTTCCCTCCACTTATGCTCCTGTGGTAGCTTTGATCACCGATGGTGACCTTCAGCTCAGGTCTGCAGATCTTCAACATCCGCGTGAAGTCCAGTGGCTTGTCTGAGGGAAGGAATTTTTCTTTAGACTTCAAGAACAAGTCCTTGTTCCCCCAAAGTTTCAGTTCGTGCTTCAACTGGCCCGCAAATGATCCATCCGGCATTGTTATCACTTTTTGAGAGGTGTCGGACATCTCGACAGTAATTTTCCTCTCCGCAGTGATCACTGCATTCTCAGGAATCTGTAGTTGTCTTAGTGTTTTGTTGCGTGATAAAACCCTCCCATTGTAGAGGAACTTCATTTGCGATGAATTGGGCACGATATTTCTCAATCTCTGGAGCGGTCTTACTGAGTACCGTCTGCACCGACCATTTATGATAATTGAGATGTTCCGGGTCGCTGTAGGAGTCGGACCATCCGATAGTTCAACCGCAAGAACAACCAGCTTCGATCCTTCGAACGACTCGCCTATCTCTCTCAGTGTGAAGTCTATGTCATATTGATCGCGTTTATCTTCTGATTTGAATATGTAATACCCAAAGGCACCAAAATGACGCTGCCATGCCTGCAATACTTTGTAGAGCGGTGTGTCAGGTGAAAATAGAAACATCGTATTAAATGCCTCATTTTCGGCAGAGATGACGATTTTCCAGGACTCTGAAAGGAAAGGAATAAAGCTCATCAACAGCGCTGAATGAACACTTCAAAACTGCATTGACGATTCGCATTTAGAAAAGTATATGAAGCACATTGATCAGATTGACAATTGGAGGATTGGCCATCGATTGTTATTGACCATTGACAGTTAGAAATCCAAGTTGAAAAGTTCCATATGTTTAATTGCCAATCAACTTGGTTTCTTAATATTGACCCGATCTGTATCCGTGATGATATCTGGTCACTAGTGAGCATGTGATATTTTCATTTTTAAGAACATTTATGCATCTTTATTCTCCATTTTGTAGATCTTTTCTACTTATCACTTTGATAAGAGTTATGACAGTTTAAATGTTAAAGTTTATAGAATGAACATTTCTTGAAAACCATTATCGTCTGCACAAAACTATTGAATAGTTTCAATTTCAATTATTCTACAAAGATGCTGCTCAAATTAAATTTCGAACTGCTACGTTGGTTTCATCACAAAATATTGTGGAGGAGGGTGGGGCACATTGAACCACCAGCCTTTTCTCCCAGCCTATAAACAGAGGAAACTTTATGCTTTAAGGTGTTGTTTAAGTAAACATGATTCATCTGATAATTTCTTTTGTTTTCACAATAAACTTTCTGATCTCAATAAAATCCACGCACAATTTTACAAACGTTTCTATCATTTGAATAGCACGACAGCAAACCATTGGCTGAATCGCGAATTTGGTCTGTTGCCATTTGAATATCACTTTTATAAAGCAGCAATCAATTATTGGATTAAAATAGTTTTTTGTGATAGCAATAATATCAAAAAATGTGTTACAACCACATAAAAGAAAACTTAATTGAAATGAAACATTCCTATACCTGGTGTTGGCGTATACAAAAACTCCTGAAACAGTTGAATTTATCATACCTTTGGCAAAACCAAAAAAATTTACAGGTAAGTGAGAGAAAATGCAAGTCCATTGTCAAAACGCGATTAATAGAGCACATTAGAAATGAATGGTTGGAGAGTGCTAGGAAGAGTCAAACCGGCAATGACTTTTTAGAATTAACGCAATTTGATTGTCGGCTGAAGAACTGATTAACCTTCAATTTCAATCAGAAAGATGTCATAACTTTGCTGAAATTTTGGATGTGGAAACCATGATTTAATGGTAAGAATAGGCAGTTATAAAAACAGATTTGCTTATGATGATCGAATCTGCAATTTATGCGATGAGCAAAAGGTGGAAACAATACTTCATTTCATTTGTGAATGCACCTTATGCAATGATATCAGAACACGTTTCATACCATTCGGTATTGATGCCTCTAAAAACGATTTCTATGACATGATACAGAAGCTATATGTAGGTAATCTATTTAAGTTAACGAAATAAATCAGAATGGCCAATGACATCAGAACAATAAAGAAATCGGAAGGGTACTTGTCAGGGGATTCATATTTACATGCATTGTATTGAGAAAGATTATCGACGATCAGTCTAAATCATTTTCGTGCTGAACGAGGCGGTCCGGAGCAACGTGCGATTTTGCAAGATTAAAAACGAGTGATTTTCTTCTGAATTACAGGTAAGTTTAATTTGATAGTCATTTATTTATTTCAAAATATATAATGATGATAAACAAGACCCTTTTTTCTGCTCCGGACCTCATGATCAATAAATAATTATGATTATACTTAGCAAATCAAATAGGAAACGAATTTACCAATCTTGATACTTAAATATAACACTAACTTCATTTTGTCGTTTATGCTATCCAACTAATATCTCGTGACTATTATTAGATATTGAAACATCAAATGATGAATGTTTATACATTTGCAGATCCTCTCCTTCCAGCGTGACTTATTATTTTATTTCATCTCAGCTACCATTTCATTGTCTCATTCTCGAAATTGTAAATAGATATCATCACAAATTATCATGTGCATCATAATCTGTATTCATCCATAATTTGTAATCATCATAATAATCAACGTGTTTTCATTTTTGAAAAATAACCGTTTCTGACTCCTGACTTCTTATTTCAATTGTTCACGCGCTCCATCATTATTTTCACAGGTTTTCCCAAAATCCCAATGAAGACGTAGATTTTCAGAAAATCAGAACTTTTGTTTTAATACAACCAACAACTTGTTTATATTTTCATTAGATAACATTTTTCTCAACTCTTCTTTGTCAGTTTTATTAATCTATTAGTTAAAAACTATTTGAGTGCGGCCTTATTTGCACACGAGCACGTTTTGAACAGTTAAAGATATGGGGCACTTTGAACATGATTCATAGCGCTGATTCACATCAGCATGGTGATCTGTGATCAGATGTCAATGAAAATGATGTGGCTTTGAAATATTGAATACACTGGAACCTCCCCTGCTGCTGATAACAAATTGAATTGTTAATGTTTCTTGTTTTGGTATTTGGTGATTTCTCAGCTTTTCTTAGGCCTACTCGTGTCTTACATGTCTACATGTAATGCGCAATGCATACAGGCATGCTTTAATTAATGATCACGATAATAAATGCAATATTGTGTATCATTACATCAGCACTAATGCTCGTACGAATGCTCCTCTATCATGAGGAATGTTATTAATCTGACAGAAGTTAAATGAATTGGACACTATTTTATCTGATAAATTGATAAGCAATGAAATCGAATGTGCATGAGCACGGTTTCCTCTATGTTCAAGAAATGAACCTTATTCAGCAGAATTATCATTATTCGAAGGTCAGCGACATGACTAACCATTGAAGATGAGATCACAAAATCGCCAGCAGAATGCTGGAATATCGTGCTACCCCGGATCACTTGCAATAGATGATGAAGATCAAATTGATTTTTATCCCATCTTGGAATCCTGCATTTCATTTTGTGTTCATATCCCACTTTGTACTTTGATAAGAGCTGTGACAACCAAAATAGAAGTGAATATTCAACAGTCTGAACGCAGCACAAGATCCAAAGTGATTCGGTTTTCAATCTGAAATGATCCAAGAAGGAATCATTCTCTCTTCATCCATGGTTTCTTCACATCTCGTCTGAGCATTTTCTTCCACGTGAATCTTCTTCTTAACTCTGGAGCATCATTCTTCTCCTCATGCCAACGTTGGCACTACGCAAACGGATTTCTCCAATCTTCATGACATTTTGTATTTTTGTAAGTCTAACTAAAGCCTATACTTGACTTTGAAGGATTATTTTTTCTTTGTGGAAATGAAGGACATGGAGAACGACGTTATCGAACTCTGTCAAATCAATGAAGGCAAGACAGAACGCTTTTCCAATACAACATTTACTTGTGGATTATCTAAGTCTGAAAAATATTGAATGAAAAATGCTGTAATCACCTATAACACTGCATAACAGTAAGTGGCATGTCTAGGTCTACATGTGTGATTGCAAAGTTGTTTTCCAGCAGAAATTGCATGGTTTCTATCGATGACAAATATTCGCAAAAAGTGATTAATATATTCATATGTGGATAGTTTCAGTCGATTTTACTTTTCCAGTCATTTGACGGCCAGTGTCGAGTGCGGACATTCTCAACAAAGAACATTCATTGCATGAAGAGGCTAAACATTTCAAGTTGTTTAAATTTCTAAAAATGTACTTCCGTTCCGTAGTCTCCTTGGGCATCATAAGAAGCAGAGGGGCCTCAAACTTAATGTTATTGAACGGAGAATGGTAATGAATACATAACAAAACGATGTTACGTGCTCTATACCCTCCAATTTCAATCATTTGT
Source organism: Prostheceraeus crozeri (assembly GCA_907163375.1). NCBI lineage: Eukaryota > Metazoa > Platyhelminthes > Polycladida > Euryleptidae > Prostheceraeus > Prostheceraeus crozeri. The sequence continues at coordinate 26,193 of CAJQUW010014239.1, read as the reverse complement.
TTTTGATATTTGAACAACTGCAGTTTCTGTATTCTCTATCAACACACTCATGCAGAATTCTCCTGATAATTTAGAAGTTACATTTCAAATATTTTAGTTTTCACGAGAATCTTTGGAAAACACTTCAATTATGGAATTGTAATCTTGAAACTGCATTTTGTGGTTAACGAGGTCAGCAAGTTATGCGAGTTTGAATGAAATTTATTGCTATAAGTGCACGCTTTTGATATATGACGAAAAAATTTCTTAATCATGAATTTTTGGTAGAGTAGCAAATTTTTAGTAACAATTTGGTAGAGCACGTAACCGCAGGCAAACGACTTAGATATTCGGGAATAAGAGGGGATAATTATTTGTCATTGAATTAAAACTTGATAGAAGCTCGTCATCGCATCTATGCAATTGAGCCCCCACATGAAATAACAGCACAAAATAATGGATAATAAGGATGTATGGCCATATCCTTCCACACATTTATCTCTGAGTACCAATGTCATTTCTTGGCATGGATTTTGAATAGGGTGATAAATATTGTTTGGAAGTACAAAGAAGATATTGCTTGTCATACAAATACAGGTGAGATCAGTAATAAGATGTCGTGTGAAAGCTGTGACAGCTGATTTATATAATTCTTCTTCGGTAGAGTACGTAGCACTAAAATCACATATCAAAAACAAAATGCCGCCGTGACCTGGCTTCAATGATTCTTGGATCGGGAATGTCACGCCGAATATTTGAGAAGAAGTAGAAGATGCTGTCCTCCATGTTTCTCCACGCAACAATCTATGACATCAAATCCTCCTAAACTTTCATTTGTTCAGGATATTCTCGGTCCTAATGTCATTACTTAAACTCGTGAGTGTCATGATAGACTGCTCTGAAATATGAATTGCTGTGTTGAGTGGAGCACGCAACAAATTCTATACAGTTCTCCTTTTGGTAGAAGGATTTCTGTAGGAAAAAAGGACTTTGAGATTATTTCAATGAATTGAAGTTGAATAATACATCATACAATGATTGTAATAGGACTGTCAGGTGTGCAAGACAGATATTTGAGATGGTAGATGGCACAACATTTTGCAATGGACAACTTTTTCGTTTGTCAACTTAAATCGGCTCTGAATTGAAGCCATTCAATATTTTTCAACTGCAATATTCTTACCATCGCATACTGCATTTTGTGGTTGAAAATGCATACACAGCACGTAACTAAAAGATGGACATTGTACTTTTAGCGAAATTGTATACAATGCCCACAATCAATGCCACACTTGTGCTGCTGAGAGTTCATACAAATGATCATTGAGTACAGAAAACCATTGAAAAGCTCATGGCAATCTGCTTGTGCAATTCTATTCGAAAATTTTATTTTGGAAAGCACCTAATTTATGCATTTTCAGCTTTGAATCCAGTTTTCTGTTTCATTATGATGAATGAAGTTATAAATACATTTGTTCAATAAAGTGTAAGATATTTCCTGTCGAAAATTACGAAATAGAATATTCTTCCATTAAATTAAGTTTTTATACTCCCTGATGATGATATTGACCGGTGTTCAATGAAATAAATATCGGAGATTAACACAATTTGTATAATTTGTAAATGTTTTATATTTTCTTTCGAAATAAACACTTAACCTATTCCCAGATTTTCTAATTCTTTTATAATGCACGGTCAAGGCATTTTTACATGATTACATTAAGTGCTTGTGTCTCACTGGGGAAAGGAACGATGTGCATTTTCGCTTAATTACAGTGATTCAGAGTAATGATTCCTCCACAGTTCTAGGGCTGTGACGCCTTTCTCTAATGAGACGTGAGACATCATCGCTATGACTGAATGTGACCATCATCCTTCTGCAACTCTCTTTCATGTTTCCTTATAAAAGTCTTCCATCTGCTTGTATTGTAAGACTTCAGTAAAGCAATTAGTATTCAATTCAAATGATTGAATCAATTTTTACTACAAATACCTTTCAGAGTGAAAATAGGCCAGGATCGGGCAGGGTCGTCGATTTTACAGTTTTCCACGGCGGCGTGTCAGCGCGTTTTAATTTGATGCTCAACCAAGCACACGCTATGTTCTTCCTATGAGACAATTCCACGATAAGCCACGTGAACATTTCAAATTCTTTCAAATTGTTTGAAGCTCAACATGAACATAGGCATGATGTCCTGAAAAACTTGGAACAGGCTTCAATTAATCAATGGTGTCTCACTGTTGATCCATTTCACTGTTCTTATTTAGATAAAATGACGCGGCTCTCATAGAACTACTCCTTAGGATTCTTTTCATGAAAGTGAGATGAATATATCATCTCATCGTGAAATTGACATCTTTACATTTTTGCAGAAAGAAACCGCATGTCAATAACTGGCCTACACTGAAATCTGTCACCTCCTAAAATCGAGGAAAATGCATCCTAAAACGCCACACACACGAATTTTGCGATGCTACACTGAATTAGAATGCTGACCCACCAATAATAACCCAAAGACCCACTGACTAGTGCGCCAGCCTCATGAGGCGCTTTGCTATAGGATTTTTCTTAGTTGCGAATAGTGTTTTAGGAGGTGATTCAGCTCGCTTAAGGAGGTGCTGGTTTACAGCGTAGAGAAGAAATTTCAGCCGTTCAAGCTTGAGTATCTTCAACATTTTCAAAACTGAAGTTTTTGAGGAGAGCCGATTAAGGTCAGGAGAGCACAAACCAATATTATTAGTTTAATGCCCGATCGATCAATTTTCACATTCCTTGCCATCATTGGAACACGATATTCTGTTACAAGAAGGTCGGTACACAATAGATTTCATTTTTTAGTTAAAAATATTCGAATATACTTCACCAGAATAAGAAAAATCTCTACGGTAGACCAGGAAGCTTGTCACTTTGCTCTCAGTTTTCGTTGATACAAGGACCTTCTCGATTAAATCCGAACTTAGGTCATTTCATCGTCTCAGCCAAATTTTTCAGGAACCTAATTTATGTCGTATCCAAGATGTAGGAGTTGAATTAAAATTGGCGTCTTTCACGATACACCGGACCGAGTCATGAGATTTGAAAATATGTACTTTTACGACTGTTTAGGAAAGGTAAAACAAACTTACCGCTAGCGGTTGCCATCCTTTCAGATAAGATTTGGAAAGTTTTAAGACAAAATTCTGTAAAGGAAGAAAATTAATAGTTCATTTGAAAGAGAACCCGTAGAGCATCATGAGACATTCAAATAGATTCAAATAGCATTCAAATTCTTTGATAGTTCAATTGCTTTTCAAGAAATCACCAACTCATGCTACAATATCATTAAAATATTTGTGAGATGGAGATGATGGTAATTTTACACAACTATCACTCTGCAGCGGCTTCATTCGATTCAGGAGAGCCTGACTTAATGCACTGCAGATATTCAAGGACTGTATTTTACGGACAAGGTGACGAGGATACGAAACAGAAAAACTTCTCATCGTAATTGTAAATTTTCTGTTATAAGGTTGAAATCACAAACATTTTCATTAGCAATTAAGATCTCTTGAATATTTGAATATCTTGAATATTTCTTACAGAATAAAGAAAGATGCAGTATCTCTATGAGAATTGAACTGAATAGAAAACTGCTACTCACGTAAATTCTTCACAATGTGGAAGTGTTGATCGGCGAGTGACTTTCTATCGTCTGATCAGCGCAGTTAAATGTCTGTTCTTGATACAGGACGTCAATTGAATAGCTGATAAGAAGCCACGTCCGCAGTTGTGTTGAACTTCAATTGGCGTTGCTATTGACAATCAGACAGACATAATGGTCTGCAGAATGCGCGAGGGAGAGAGGGTTGCTGTGTGTGAGTGAAAATACAAAATGACTTGTCAAGCATGAAGAGAATGATGACATGATCATTGCAAAGATTCCAAATGAAGGGAGGACAGCATCTGCTGCATTCATCTCCTCTCCAACATAATAGAGAATACAATCACATGGGCCTACATTGAATGACTGTACTGAATTATAGTGGATTTGATCTTCTACAATCCACAACTTAAACGCATTGCGTCTGTCATTTCGATCAGAAAAAGCTGCTTGAAACCAAAAGTATTGCTGAATTGCATGATCATTAAAATATTTTTGTACTTGTACGTACATGAGTTATTCAATACATGATGGACTACACACATCCAATGTACATCTTAATCTGCCAAATAATCTTTTGAAGTTCTGCTGCTGTACTCTGCAAATCGTATCCACAAGGCTGTCTGCCAATACTTCTTCATACTCTCTTTAAATGAAGTTCTTGATAGAATGCACTGCTGTCCTTTATCACTGAAAAGTAGTGTATGAGAATTTTCTTTTTAAAATTTAGTTAGATTTTATAGACTTCAACTAATTGCAATTCATCCATTCAAATAATTTTTTTCAGATCTTCAAAACTTCGAATGCAAAGTTAATTTTATAGGACAGATAAGAATTAACAACTGTAGCCCGATCAGCTGCTAAATGGTAAACAACCTGTTTTCATGGATTTGTATTCACAAATAAGTTGCTTAGATTTGTGATCAATTGCCATTTTCATTGTATTTTTCGGAAACTGTGTGACGCATCGCACATAAGGCTGTGATGCCTTGTTCATCTCCTGCTACAATTTCGCTAATGAGTCAAAGATTCATTACCCAGGGTGGACGATGAGGACGTATTGCAGCTCCCACAGATTTTGGGGGAATTTCGCCCCCTTACTCCCAAACTATTGTACCAATTTTGCCAAACCACACATCAATCAAATAGGCATTGAAATCGATTCAGAAACATAGCATCAATTTTATTTTTGAGGTCATCCCTGGCTTCAGGTCAAGGTCAAAGGTCAGAAAACGCCAATTTTCAACAAATTTCCATTTCATCACCAATTGAAAAGGAAAATGACAGCAAAAACTAACAAACCATACACCAATCGAAAGATATGGTCAAGTTGGTTAATAAAACGATGATTTTCAGTCGCTCTAAGACTACATCATTGTATTAGATGAAGTTAAAGGTCAAATAAATCAAACTTTTAGTTCAGCTCAAATATCACTAAAATCGCACATTTTAGTTACATAGTTTCTGCAGGTGACTTTTATCGAGACACTGAGGCCAAAAGCAATATGGTCGTCCTGAAACATTTCAATAACTGCTGATCAGATGCAGAACTAAAAAGTAGAAAAATAATAAGAAACCATATTTGAAATTTGAATCTCCCAGTGGGTCGAGGGTTAAATTTGAAAGATATGCTGAAACCACGGAGATGAAGGTCAACATCTCGCATTGAAAAATCATTCCTTATCAATTTTGGAGGAATATACTCGAATACCGGTACATCTACAAATTTCTGATGAATCTGTCAAACTTTGGCACATACCGGTTGGTCCAAAAGTCGTGCCTGGTAATCAAATTTGCAGAAAAGATTGTAATGATTAGGGCGGTTCAAATATGCAAAATGCATATACGTGTATGTGCATATCAATGCATATTTGGCTACATACGAAGAAAATGCATATGTTCAAAATTTCATCGTTATCTTTCATATTCATACGAAACATCTGTTTAAATTTAATGTCATACAGATATCAAGCTATTTCGGTAACCTTCAGTGTCGTATCTAATGGCGTGGCTATGAGTGGCTCACTGTTAGACTCTAGGCAGTGAATCAGGATGTAACCTTCACTGCGTCATTACCAGAACAAAAAGCGCTGAGCAATGATTGACCAAGGAATCACGCTGGCAAGGAGAGTGTCAGATAAGGTCAAGAACTTTTCCGCAGCATTGTCTTGCTGACTGATCGATGTGCTATTGACAGTGACTCAAGTTTTTTGCCTGAACCAAAGAGCTGTGCATTCAGACTGAAGTTTACGTTTGCCGTATTTTCTGTTTCTTTGTTCGCTCCGCGCAATATTTCGAACCACAATATCAATATGTCGAAGGTGAAATCCCAGAAACTTCGTCTTCAAAATTACATCAAGGAGTTTGGAACTGACATCTTTACAACAGATGGCGAAGTGATTCATTGTAAAAAGTGTGACAAAAACATCGTCGCTGACCGGAAAAGTCAAATACAGCAGCATATTGAGACGAGAATACATCGACAATCCGCTAAACAAAAAAGCTCATCAACCCACTTTTGACCAATTTCCTCAATGACAATTACTCTACTCGTCAAGAGAATTTCAAGAAAGATCTGACCGAAGCCTTCATTGCTGCCGATATTCCACTGGAAAAATTGCAGAACGTTAAACTCCGAAATTTCTTGAAATCGTATCTTCTTGCAATGTTCCCAGCGAATCTACGGCAAGGTGGCTGATGTGGCCCATCTATGACGAGACAATCCAAAATATACGTGATGAAATTGCCGACAATCCTATTTACATAATGGTTGATGAATCGTCAGACTCACTGAATCGGTATATCTGCAACATAATTGTCGGAACTCTAAAGCCTGATATTACGGGTGCTCCTTTCCTCTTACATACAGTCATTCTCGAGACAACGAACAGTGGAAGTATTGCTCAAGCAATCAACGACGCAGTGATTATCTTGTGGCCTAACGGTGTTCATTATGAGCATGTACTCCTCTTGTTAACCTATGCTGCACCTTACATGAAGAAGATGGGAAAAACAATGAAGCTTATTTTCCCCAAGATGATCCATTTTACTTGCCTTGCTCATGCTTTGCACAGAGTTGGTGAAAATATTAGAGAGGGGGGGGGTTTCCTAAAGTTAATCAGTTCCTGGCTCTGGTGAAAAAAATGTTCGTCAAAGCACCTATGCGCCGTCTTGCATTTGTCAAATCTACATCATTGCCAATGCCTCCCAATCCAGTGACGAGTCGTTGGGGGACATGGATTGATGCAGTCTCATATTATGCAAAACATTTCGATTCAGCAAAGAAATTTATTGCTGAATTATCACCTGAATCGTCTGCGATTGAATCTGCACAAAGCGCACTTCTCGATGACGCACTTCGCACTGATATTGCTCAGATTTCCATTCACTTCCCCGTCGTTGCATCAAGCATAAAAGAGCTTGAAAAAAGATGCCTCATGATTCACCAGAGCTTTGAAATAATTGAGAAGGTTGAAAGAAACCTTAAACTTTCCGGGCCACCGGCTAACGACCCTTTGGAGAAACTGCGATCGTCCTTGGAGAAGAACCCAGGTTCAACAGCCATGAAGTCCATTCATGACACTCTTTTTGGCGGCTCCTCCAGTTCCATTGCAAGCGCTCTGTCAGTCCACGATATAACATGTTTCAAGTTCGCGCCATTGACAAGCGTCGATGTGGAGAGAAGTTTCAGCGAATTTCGCTCTTTCTTCCGCTTCAATCGCTGTACCTTTTCAGAAGAAGAACTGCGACACCATCTGGTAGTTCATTACAACTTGAAATAACTTTAGATATTTTTCGATAAACACAGGACACATAATTCTTGTGTATTTTTCCAGCTAATAATTTGGATGTTCATACATTATTTATAATGTATGAACTTATAAGTGCATGAAATTTTTGTTAGTAAGAATTACTTACTTTCACCCGCTTCGTGTGCTTTGTTCAAATTACGATAAAAACATGGTTCATAAGATAGAAGTAAAACGATACCTACCTGAACATAAAGGAGGCCAAGGAAATTACTCAAAATCTTATTGCATATTTTTTGCATATTCTTAGTATCTTTAGTACATATTTCGCTGCATATTTAACCAAAATTTCGTGCATATTTGAACCGCCCTAGTAATGATCTTTTAAAAATGTAATCGCCGTGAATCAGTGAGTCATTATGAAGAATCAGGTGCAAAATGTGAAAATGTTCATGCATCTAATCATTTAAGGAAATTGCCACCCTGATTGTGACACAAAATCACGCGACATTGAATTGAGACATTCGAAGATGACTTTCTTGTATTTCTTGAAAAACTTTTGCAATTAATTCTCTCCGGTTAGCTACGTGCTTTTCATCACAAGCAAAAACTTTACATCTGAGACAACTCCAAAACCAAAAACCGCATGGAGTGAGTGAGATCAAGCGGTCGTAGCGGACATCAAGAACTCCACGACTAGCCATTCAACGGCCAGGCAATTGCTCGTTCAAAATCTTTCTTGCATTGACATTACAGCGCGCTGCAGCCCCATCTTGCTGATGGAATAGATATTCTTGTCGTCGATTGTATGAGCAACTTTGGTCTGAAAAATGTTGCAGAAACGTTCTCAGCGGATTCCCTCTATGATAGACAATTCGACTTGAATATCCAACGTTAATTCATCTAAGATTTGAGACTTTACAAGGTTGTCATGCTGCACATGGGCTTTTCATTGGCTCAAAACTGCGCACTGTGCTTGTTCGCAACGCAGAGATGGAAACCGTTGGCCGACAACCTTCAGGCAAGTCCACTCCTGCGGCCGTCAACCTTCAGGCAGGTCCACTCCGGCGGCCGACAACCTTCAGGCAAGTCCACTCCTGCGGCCGTCAACCTTCAGGCAGGTCCACTCCGGCGGTCCACAACCTTCAGGCAGGTCCACTCCTGCGGCCGTCAACCTTCAGGCAGGTCCACTCCGGCGGTCCACAACCTTCAAGCAGGTCCACTCCTGCGGCCGACATCCTTCAAACAGGTCCGTTCCGGCAGCTGACAGCCTTCAGACAGGTCCACTCCGGCGGCCGACAACCTTCAGACAGGTCCGTTCCGGCGGCCGACAACCTTCAGGCAGGTCCACTCCTGCGGCCGACATCCTTCAAACAGGTCCGTTCCGGCGGCCGACAGCCTTCAGGCAGGTCCACTCCGGCGGCCGACAACCTTCAAACAGGTCCACGACGGCCCACAACCTTCAAGCAGGTCCACTCCTGCGGCCGACATCCTTCAAACAGGTCCACGGCGGCCCACAACCTTCAAGCAGGTCCACTCCTGCGGCCGACATCCTTCAAACAGGTCCACGGCGGCCCACAACCTTCAAGCAGGTCCACTCCTGCGGCCGACATCCTTCAAACAGGTCCACGGCGGCCTACAACCTTCAAGCAGGTCCACTCCTGCGGCCGACAACCTTCAGACAGGTCCACTCCTGCGGCCGACATCCTTCAAACAGGTCCACGGCGGCCGACAACCTTCAGACAGGTCCGTTCTCAAGGTTTTCAAAGACGTTTCCAAAGACGTGCTCGAAATATGATGTGAAAAGTGCGAGAGATATCATTGAGTGATAGCACAACACCACTGAGAAGTCCTACTTCACCCCTGGGATGAGGGATTGGTCCCTTGGATACTCAGTTAGAATACAGGACAGCTGTGCTGTGATCATGACCTTCGTGGGATTGTTCTGTGCACTACAGCTATAGTGAACGACAAAACAAGTACTGCGGATTTTCCACAGACCAGAAGAATTTTGCACAGTCCCATGCTATTGCGACGGTGGTGAGACTGCACTTAGGAACAAGAGAATATCGCTGACGATGCAACACTCGAGGCTGTCAACAATAAAATTGTGGGGGGGACAATAGAAATGAGCACTGGAATAACCAATGAATTATAGAAGATGAAATATCTAAGAAGTGAAATAATGGCTAAGTTAAATTGGCATAACTGAGTGATCAAAGACGTTTTTCAATCGAAGAAATCTCTTGTTTGGTGATGAATTTGCTCATTGTTGAATAAAGTAGGTATAGCCGGCCTGTGCCGGACAGAAATACAGGCCGGTTCGGCCTCGGCCGATGAGACCGGAGGGGCCGGCGGCCGGCTTCCATCTCTGTCGCAACGTCAAACAGGAAGGAGACTCAGTTATCTGAAAACAAGAACTTTTGATAAACCGCAGAATCGTCGTGCAGTATGAATTAGATGTTTTGTTGCTATCGGTCAGGTTCCTTTCAATTGGTTTTGAAAAATACAAAAATAAAAAAAGACAAAAATTTTATGCATCGTAGAAATTGTGGCTTTCAACATAAATAGAGGGTTAGCATGACTTCACACAAAAGAAAGAGTCTCTTTTCGTCACCGTTGTGCAGAGCATTTGGCAGCAGACAGTGGATAATATTGATGCATGCGGATGATAACCTTCCATTTTGAGAAGTTCCATAGTCCGGCTTATTATTACCATGTCAACTTTAGACAACATTGCTACACAGAGATTTCAATGCTCTCCAATGCATTCGATATCTAGAAACGATCATTACCGTCTTTCATGCAGATTCTACTACCTTTGAACCACTCACTATATTTGCAAATAAGTCAGAAATCTGCCAATAAAATCTTCTGCAGATAGTTCGTTTATAGCATTGGCAAATTCGGACTCACAGTGTAGTCGTGTCCCTTATTGATTCGTGGAAACTAAGTATTGCTTCGAATTCCAGCCTTGATTGATAACACTGTCAAGCAAAGATTTTGTTCATCTGCATTTTTCTACAGTTCTTATACAATTCGAATGTCCTGATCACGAATATAGTGTTCATTTTATCATTCCATCTTTATTTAAGCAATTATACTGGATTTCAGATATTTTTGCTATTTTTTAAAAAAACACGCATCTCACTTCTCATAATGTAACATCTTTAAGTTTTAATTGGAAAGATATTCATCTCTTATGTTCAAATCTATGATAGATTACTTAAAGCAAACTTTGTTCATAGTGTCAGTAATTTGTGGTGATTCAATCCAGAACAGGTTGGCTCTACGTGCAAGAAGGACCTGTATTAAATTGAAGTGCGGAAGTTTGAGGTTAGTGTCATACATTGTCGTCTCGAATCACATGACGCATTAGATGAAAATGTAAGATCAAAAGTTGAGGAAAATAGGATGTCTTATTTCGAAATGTTTCATCTCAGACTGGCATGATGACTGCACGATGTCCAGCTATTGGCTGTGCTTCTGAAAAATGGAAATATACCACCAGGATCATATCCAACAGATGTGAAAAACAGGCTTATATCACCGTCAGAACAATCCTGGAGCTACTTCACTGCAGGGGACATCGGTGGAATGTGTTGCAGACTTGAAAATGCTGACGACTATAATGGGTATAATATATGGATTTTCCAATTATCATTACATGTTGTGTATGTGAGACAGTCGCAAGAGAGGCAATAATTCAAAATGAACATGACCTCAGCGCAGCAATTTTACTTCCGGAGAACAACAGTAATTGATCAACCCAACATTTTAAATGACTTTTCAACCTTCATACTGTACTCTTCTTACAGTCTCACGCATAGAAAAACTATTTTCCAAAAACCACATGACTCTTCCGCCACCAAATTCAGACAGCTTGCGCCTGGGTGACATATTTCACTCACACTAAAGAAAGTTGCATAAACGCAGCTACCATCAGAGATCTGAACACTTTTCACGAAAACTATTGATCATCAATGTCATTGTCATGTCATATGTCATTTATGACGTTTGCCATTGTGTGTTTATTGACACTGATTTATTCATTCATATGTGGCATTTATTTCTGAAAATACTTGGTTTCTGAAGGTGACCGTTAACTTGTTTGAGTAGTAGAGTTAATCGAATCATTGAATCCAGAAAGTGGGACTGGATTCTTCCCACATTTCCTAACTTGTCTGATGTTGCATAGTCAAGTGAACTAGAAAATTCAATGACAACAATTGGAAGATATGCATGGACATCATTATTCAAAGGTTTCTTGAAAATCATAAAGACGACCATTATGAGAACTTGATTGAGAGCTTATTGTGATGTTTTACGAACAGTTGAGTTGAAATATGCCAATCAAATTGCATTGCCTTCACGCTTATTTAGACGGAATGTTTGATCGAATGCTGGAGCTTTCAGTGAAAAACACGAAGCGTTCACCAATACTTTAACACAGGCAGCAACAATACAATGGTCAGAGGGAAACATCGATGATGGTGATTATATTTCGTCTCTTCTTCGAAATGATGAAAATGATTTCAAATTAAAACAATTTCCAAAGATTGACGTCAGTTTATCAGCAATATTCCAGATCCCGTCTATGCTTCATTTTTGTTCTTCTAATGAATCACAATCTGCATTTGTATTCATATTTATCAATAGATAAAGTACCTAATTTAATCTTAAGCACGATTACGATAAATATAAAATCGAAGGATTCTAAACATATTACATTAAGCAAGTTGTTGAACAAAATTTGGGGTCAAAACCCAAAACCCAAGCCCAAGTTTAGATAAATGAATGAACTCAAGTAAACGAAGTGCATTCTTTGTATTTTGTGCTGCCATAAAGATTCTTCTATAGGCCAAAATTCCTATTGGACCCATGAGAAGTGTTATATTAGTGGGAAACGATTTATTATTGCAATAATTGTAATTAGTAGTCTAAGTACATGTATTACGTGATAAAGTTTTCTTTTAATTTAACCTACACTGATATACTGACTAATTGAAGATCTTTGATTTAATTATGATTGAGTTACACATTGCTCATAGCAAAGCAATTGTTTTCATTTTATCATTCAGAAATATAAACAAACTTGATAAATATTATAGCTGCGCAGTAAGTGCATGCTGAGACATATTTAGAATGCGAAATCGGAATGAGCATGATAGCCGCATACAGAAGACTTTTCATGTCGCAAGTGATTCAAAAGAACAGGGTGTCTTCTTAGGTTTATTGGCTAAAAGAATTACTAAAAACAATATGTACAGGCTTCCTCAGGGGCAAAACAGATAAGACCTAAGGCTAAAAACGTCAGTATAGCATAGGAGATGATCGGAATGAATTTATTTTTGGATAAATGTCGGCTATCGCAGCTAGAAAGTTGAGGGTGCGAAGATAACTGCGATGAATATTATAATAAATGAATATATAAAATATACGGAATATATAAACATTCAATATGCACAAATGCAACAAAATACATGTAAGCTCACAGTAGATACAATATGTATGAACTTTCAATGCGCGGTATTGTCAAACCAAGAATGAAATAGCTAATAATCACAAGCATTTCATTTTTGAAATATTCTGTGAATCCAGTGGAAATTTGATAAAATATCAGAACTTTATGCTCTTATCCTGTAAGTCTCCTAAGATTCAAATCAAAATATTAATTTTTGTAACTTGATCTGTATATATTCAGCATTAACAGAAAACCCAAGTTTTGTATCACTTACCCAAGGTCGATCCAAAACCCAAGGTCCAACCTTGCATTAACCCTATCAGGAACGGGCGATTTTAGCGTCGTAGGACCGGGGGAACAGTTATAGTTTCATTTTTTTTCGTTTTTCATGAATCTATGTATTTTTTGACTCATCAAAAATTGTTCATTGCAACTAAAGTATTTATGCAAACTTTTACTCAAGTATATCCATATTGTGTTATAAGCATAATATTCTGTGTTAATTTTAGCAGTATGAAAAGCAATTTGAAATTTGAACGTAAATAATGTCTTTTCATGTATCATTGCATTTTTCTATCTTTACAAATGTCTCGTTGTGTTGACTTATTCGCTGTTAAGACAATGTTATGATACATTCCGAATGCAATCTTTCGAATGATGATACGTATTTTGCATTCTTCTGTGGGTTTCATATCTAAAACTTCATCAAAACTACATATTTTCACATTGAACATTTACATGTACATGTACTCATTTTGGGAGATAAGATGAATGTGTGTGTTGACAATCTTGAATTGCGCATGCATTAACATCAAGTAAATATGATACAGAAACATTATATCAATAATAGTCAATGCTACTCAAAATGAAAACCATCAGAGGCAAGCAGATTCCGCTGGCGGCGGAATTCTGCGGAATCTTCTTTATTTAGCGGTAAATGCGGAATAACGATTATGTAGCGGAATTTTGCTTTTTGCTACTCTGGAAAGCATTCTGTAATTTTCAGTAATAATTCATTCTGTAATTCTCAACTTTCAGGTTCATTTGTCGCTGTGGCGCACTATTTTCGATCTCAAGCTTGCTAGTTGCTTATTGGCTTTTTCCATCCGTTATTATTTTAAGGGAAAGGAGAAAAGGCGCGCGGGATAGTGTCGTAGCTTATGACGCATGCGTGTGTGAGTGTGTAGGTAACGCCAAGGAATCCTGCAGCGAGTACGGGAGGTAGCATTGAGAATTGATGTTATCATGTGATTGGACTAGCCCAGTCATCACGTGAATGACCTTGCGCATGTAGTAGCATCCTTGGTAGGATAGCTTCAGACTGGTTTCAGATCAATCTCATCTGATCATGCGTAAGAGGGAGATTGTAAATGCTCGCATGAGAGTGACTGAATACCCAAATTACTTATAAGTCGATGGTGATTGTTTATTTTGTAAGCATTGCAGCATCGTCTTGTCTTTGAAGCTAGATACTATAAAGGGACATTATTCAATCGTCACGACATCTAAAGAGAAAGAAACCGACAAATGAATCAGAAGCAAGTCCGTCGTCGAAGAGACAAAATACTTTGTCGTCGAGACACTCCGCTTCGCAAGAAAAAGATCAATTCAAAGAGGACTTCGTCGAAATGATGTTACAAGCCAATATACCATTGGAAAAGACTAAAAAAATGAAACCTTTTCTTCAAAAGTACTGTCGTAATGGTGGTTCATTATCTCACGCTTCTTATTTGCGGCAAAAGTTTGTCCCGAAAATTTCTGAAAAGAAACACCTTTAATTCTTTCTTCATTTGATCTATTACCCTGAATTCCATAAGTTTATCCATGATTTTGTTTCCGAGGAACGTGAAACGTGTGGAACTTCCTACATTGATGAACTGTGTGACATCTTTCAAGATAAATCTTCCATTTCGCAACTTGAGATAGAACTATCCTTTATCAGCGACAATGTGGGCAGAATGGTTCAAGTGATCGAGTTATTTGAGCGAAAGGATATTCCAATTGCGCATCTCGCGTATGATTCTTTGAAAAGCTTAGAAGTAAATTGTAAAAGCGGTATTTAGCGGAATTTGAATATATCAGCCGTGAAATTTGAGTTATAGAGCAGCGGAATTTGCTTGCCTCTGAAAACCATCAATTTTCAAAAACGTACTTTTATAAATGACCTTTAAAACTAACCTTACAGTCAGTCAATTTTGCCCAAATTTTGACTGAAAGTTCAACATGCATACAAACTAAAAGTCAGAAAAAATTGAGCTTATATCTGACTTATTTTAGGAGATATAACAAGAAGTTGATGAGGGGCCCGCGGTCCTGATAGGTTTAAGATAACAAGAAATCTTCAATTTCGTGTTTTTCAGTGTCGAATTGACCGACATAAAATTCTTAAATAAGTTCATCAAATACATCATATTTGTGTTCTTTTTATCATGAAAAGTGGACAGTTGAAACTTTCCAACATCCTGCAATTAGCCAACAGTGAGTGAAATTTAAAAAGATTTACTTCAGATTCTTCTTCTCAATATCGAATTAACCGGAATCAATATTCATGAAGGGCAACATGTCGCAAGTACGTATGAAGATGTTCGTATTATTTCTATTTGTAGAATAAACAACCAGAGAACTTTTGGACACCCTGCAATTATTGAACAAACGGTGGAATCAGAAAACTGACTTCATTTTCATGTTTCTCAGGGTTGAATCGACCAGAGACAATGAAAATGTCTAGATAAACAGATTTTTTTTGAAAAATTGTTTACTAGTGTTGTCAATGATCACCAATGACTGCTTATTGCAATGCACAGTGACCTTCCCGGCCGTGTAGACGGTTTTGCATATTCTATAAATAGGCCTTTCAAGATGGTTGAAAGTTGTCAAGGGTGAACAATACAAAAATGATTTGTGTGCAGTCTTGCTGCCAACAAGATAAAATTGATGCAGCGGTGCATGGAGAAAGCCAAATGACATGAGTTTCAGCAGCTGTGGGCAGCGACTATGATGGAACAGAAATGAGAGCAAACACTAGTCTCGCAAAGCCACAGATAGAGAGAGGGAGGAACCCCAGAGATCTACACTCCGACAGCCACACACCAACGAAAATGCTACGGTAACCAAAATTAGCAGTGACGTATGTCAAAAACCAATTACTGTGGAAAATAGGTGTTCTATGAAGCCAGAAGGGCAAGAAAATGTAGAAATCAGAGGCCGCGAAGCGTATACGAGGATTTCTACGATTTTCTTGCCCGCTGGATTCATAGAATAGCTTATCCTCTAAATCTATGGCAAATGTCCTATAACCGAATGTGATAATACGAATATTTCTATGAAAATTTATCTTGTCCTCCCAGAAGGTCAAGGATAAAAATATTTCCCTGCGACGTTTTTCATATCATGGCAGATTACCTTCTCAGATTTAGAGGATAGCGGCTTCGCTTTCATTTAGCTTTTTCAATTCCACAAAACTGCAAACTGAAATTAATCAGAAAAATTCGGTAGTCTCTTTTGTTCATAAATCCTATGAGCGATTTCACACATGCAAACGGAAACATGTAAATCATAAATCATGCAAACATAAACACGAAATAAATATGCGGTAGTGTAAATAATAATTGCATTAACCGAACGATCAACGTGCAAGAAAACTGATAAATAAGTTAAATAAAATAAATTTAAAAAAATTATGAGTTAAATAAGTGATAAATCTATATAAATTACTGACAAAACCGGTATATTATTTTCAAAACTCCGACTATAACAGATAGGGATGACACTAATATCATATACCAATCTTCTATAGAAAAAATTTATCTTTTGTTTTAAATTCAGTTTTTACTGTGCAAACATGACTACTAAAGATCTGTTTAAAAAATGTAGCCATGATATTAACTTTGCAGTGAGTATTCAAATTCCTCATTCCATCAGATGTCAAAATACAATGGCAAAATCCGTGAAACCTGCTTCATTACAATTTCGAAATATATTATTTTCCCACGAATTCGTATTGTAACTTTTGAAAGTAGTATGATGATAAATAAAATACTTTTTCCAGCATATTTGAAACAGACGCTTGCATCTTCATATTTTGGTGATCTGATAAAAGATTTTTCTCAGTTATTGATGTTATACATATCGAAATAATAATATAGTCATATGTTACTTCAGATTAGTAATTTTTAGGAAAATGCCAAAAAGAAAAACACAATTAGGACGATATCCCAAGCAATATGTAAAGCAAAGCGGAATAGATTAGCTCAGGATTCAGATGAAGCACCCCTTTGTTCAAGATTTAGATATGCCAGTTGCACTGCGATATGATGTAGGAAATTTTAGGTCTCAGGCATCGATAGGTAGTATGAACAAGGTATGCTCAGTTTGCCAGGCAATAAAATTTGTCCGTGAAAAAAATTCATTGTGCTGTTCCCAAGGCAGGCCTAAAGTTGACAAACTTTCCACAGCCACCAGAATTGATATACCGTTTGTTGCATCAATCCAGTCCAGAGTCGGAGCATTTTTTGAATAAAATCCGGAAGTGCAACTGTGCTTTTCAGATGACGCCCTTCGGATGCAAAGAAATTAGATCCCAAGAACCCAAATTTTTGTGTTCAAAGCCAAGTTTGCCATTTGTTTGGATCCGTTTTGCCGTCGGACGGACTCAAAAAATTCCTACAGATATATTTCATTGATGGGGAGATGAATCAAATCGACATTCGCATGTCCATCATTGATGGTTTGCAGAGGCATTTAATAGAAGGCATTCAATTATGTCTTAATGACCATAATACAGCTACATCCGTCAATTTGCAACAGCATATCACTTTGCAATTGAAAATGACGTGAAAAAATCTTTTCATCCACTATTCAAGAAAATTCGAGACCTCCAGGTGAACACAATAGACGGTATAATGCACCAACCACCAATGAAGTTGCAATACTATTACCCGATGAGTTGCATGATCACCGTGATATAGTTATCAGACGTGATGACTCAGATTTGAACGTATTTCAGAATTACATCAATCCTATGACGCTTTACAGTATCCAATTCTGTCCATATGGCACAGATGGATGGAGTCTTCCTTTGAAACCTACAGCTGGTGTAACACAAATGTTGTATAATCGCCATCATTTCATCACCTACCAAGCAATTACATATTGTGTACGAGACGTCTCTTCCAACAATTTTAAGTTGATGCACATGCAAAAATAGAAACTGAGCGTCTACAATTTTTACTTAGGGACGAGTCAATTTCGACTTTTTGGTCACGAGGGATGCCAGTTTTCACAATGATGGAGTTTCACGTCGGTAAACGTATTATACTCCCATCTTCGTACACGGGTGGTCCTCGCTACATGCATGAAAGGCAGCAAGATGCTATGACATACGTTCGTGACTTCGGTAGGCCTGATTTGTTCATCACAGCTACCACAAATCTACAATGAGATTCAAGATAATATGAAAGCAGGGTAGTACACGCATGACCGCCCAAACTTGGTTGTAAGAGTTTTTCGTTTGAAATAGATAGGACTAATGGAAGTCCTTCGAAACGGAACTGTTGGTGAGGTTCAAGCATGGGTGTACTCCATTAAATTCCAGAAACACAGTCTTCCTCATGCTCACATATTGCTTTGGTTAACAAGCAATGATAAAATTACTCCTGATCTCATTGACAATGCTGTCAAGGCCGAAATTCCTGATGAAATGTTAGATCCAGAACTTCATGCATTAGTCGTGTCAAACAAGATTCATGGACCGTGCGGAACATTGAATATGAAGTCTCCATGCATGATTAACGGACAATGTAGCAAGCGATTCCCTAAGGACCGGAGGTATAACATACTGAAGTAGGAGTTATCCAAAGTAGGAGATCATCTGTCGACGGAGGTAATATTCATGTAATTAACAAGTGATCATGGCGTTGTGCGTCAAGTTGAGGTTGACAATTCTTGGATTGTTTCTTATAACCCATATCTCCTCACACAAATGAGTTCACACGCAAATGTAGAGATTTGTAGTTCTATCAAAGCTATGAAATATGTTCACAAAGGCTCTGACCAATTGACATTACAGCTGCGAGAAGTTTTGAATCTCCAATGAATGAGCGATATCCAGTTGTCATCCATCTTGGTCTTCATCTGCCGAATGGTCAACGCGTGTATTTCAGTGAAACAACTTCAGTAGCAAGAGCTCCGCCTCCAAAGACCACTTTGACTGAATTTTTGAGCTTTGCAAGTTAGATGATTTTGCGAAATCACTCAAATATGCTGACATTCCAGAATTTTATGTTTGGAATGCTCAATGCAAAGCATTGGTCCGACGAAAAAGGGGAGCTTCTGTAGAAAATGAGGAAAACATGTTCCAGGTACCTGCAATCGGTAGGATTTACACAGTCCGAAGTAGGGAGAATGTTTTTTCTTGAGACTTTTACTTCATTCGATCGAGGGTCCCACTTCATTTGATGAAATAAGAACGCATAATGGCCATTAGTATGAAACATTTAGAGATGCTTGTATACGTAGAGGACTTTTTGAACATAATTTAATGAATGTGCGGACTTTAGAAGAGACAGCTGTTTCGTATTCACCTAGTCAGTGGAGATCTCTTTTTGTGATTCTTCTCGCACATCACCAACCAAGCAACCCAGTTGAATTATTAGACAAATTCAATGAACATCTATGTGAAGATTTTAAGCAAAAACATTTCCACCATCTATTTAACCAAGCTTTGATTGCAATAGATCAGGGGTGCACAACCTTTTACATTTTTCGGCCGCCAGTTCGAAGGCCGAAGGAATCACGGCCGCACTTAATATGTGTGCAAACAACTAGGCCTTTTTATATTCCACCACTCAAATTAGCTTTCCCTGATGAATGACGCAGTGAAGATCGCATAAAGGCCTACTTCGTAAAGAAGGATTTAGTCAGTTAACCCATATACGACCGACGGTCATTTTTGACCCGAAAATATTTTAAGCTTAAGGTGTTATTAAAACTTGAAAAGTTGACCGAATGTTTTTTTCAACCGAAGGAGAAATCACTTTACAAAGCTACTGTAATAATTCATAAAGGAATCACAAAACATGCAAAATTCATTCATTCATTCATCACAGAGCCGGTCTATTCTGGGCATTCACTCGTACGGCCTACGCATTTCTAGAACCTCGTATATAAGCCTGCCTACCTTGCGTTATTATTGAAGTTATAAAGCATCTAATTATTACTAATCATACAGTTCTTTCGGAACCCAAAACGTGAGCTTTAGATTTAATGAAAAATGTGAAATAAAAACACAATTGACTTTTTAACATATTTTATTTATGAAAATATAAAAAATCTAAGAAGGTAGAAATACAATATCTCGTAAAGAAATTACAATATCTTTCGATTCAGTCCGTTGTTTCACACAAGCATACAACACCACCGCAGCAGAAAATTATCTAGCAGGCATCCTTATTCAAATCATGGACTTGAAGCTGGCGCGCGAACAATTCCAGCAAACTACAATTCCCCCTTTTGTTTCTTTTAGCTGACGACTCTAGCCATGAATGCGCATGAATGTAACTTCTCTAAAATATTCTATTCATGAGTTATCGAATTGCTTGAACGCCTTCATCGCGCCTGCGGGCGCGCATTTTTCCAAGCAGGATAGGCATATAGGTGTTCTACAGCTGCAAGGTGACTAGTATGCTATTTGTTTTTCGATTGGCTTGAACTCCTGAAATCAGGGGTGCGGAGTCGGGTCGGAGTCCTATCAAATGATAGGACTCCGGACTCCGGCCTATAACTAGACCAGAAGTAAAATACAAATACATTATCTATTCTCGTGCATAGCTGTCACTGTCAACTTTCTCCGTCTAACAGAAGTACAGAGACAGCAGTGCATGCAAAGCTTGTAATAGTTGAGAGAATGAACCGTTGTGGTGAAAAAGGATTGTCTTTTCACTAGGTGAAATAGTAGAGAAGACAAGCCTTCCTAGCCTCGATCACACCTACGCACCAAAGGTCACATCAGAGACAAAAATGAAATACTAGTTTGTTTGAGAACATTAACTCTTACCCTCACGTTCATCGTGTGTGATGGCTCCTCCAAAGCGCATATTGAAATCGAAAGTGAAGTCATATTTTTGAAGAAGGGGGTATTTTCCTGTTTGGTAGAGACTGGAGAAAAACCGTATGAAGTACACATCAGCAAGATGGGAGGAGCCGAGTCGCATGCATCCAACTTAAAGCGACATTTGATAGACTCATCGAAAATGATTGATAATTGATACAGGAATGATACGAAACATAAGTTCAGGTAAGTCTATAATGAACTATGCTTTAGGTTACCAGTTTTTTGAAAAGACTAGGCTACATATGCTTGCCACCCGGAGTTGGCCATCATCTTTGTTGACGCTCCTGGTGGTTGTGGTAAAACATTTTTGATTGAGACTATACTAGCTTACATACGATTGAAGGGCAAGTACGTATTCCTGACAGCAAGTAGTGGATTAGCAGCGACATTGATAACCGGCGGTAGGACAGTTCACAGTACCTTCAACACTCCATTAAATTTACAAACGCAAGATGTCCCCATGTGCTCGATAACAAAGGAATCCCAGTTAGCAAAACAAATTCAAACATGTTCAGCGATTGTTATTGACGAAGTTCCAATGCTTCATCGATTTGTTTTAGAAGCACTTGATAGATCATTGAGGGACATTCTTTCTACTAATACACAAATGGGAGAGATTCCTCTATTGTTGTGTGCAGATTTCAGGCAGACATTGCCAGTCATAAGAGGATGGATACGAGCCAACATCGTAAATGTGTCTATTAAGAAATCGTATCAGTGGCCATCTAATTCCACCTGACAACAAACATGAGAGTTAAGTTAGCTAATGATGTCAACATCAGCAATTTCGCCGATGAGTTACTTGAAATAGGCAATAACTGATCCTTGCCGAACCAGATGTAATTTCAGTTTCTGAAGTAGGCCATATTGTCAATAATGTTGATGATTTAACCCTCAGAGACCTGAGCTTTTTCACACCCTCTGAGACCTCATGGGGGTCCAGTGGACCCCTTTAACATATTCTTAGTTTACTTTCTTAAATCGATATCAAAACATTAGAAAAGTTGATTTTAAGTAAAACAATGATGTTTGCGTGTAGCAGGTCGGTATAACATTTTGTGATACCAATTCAATACATTCTTTTATAATGTATATTTTTTCTACTCAGCCATTTTGCGGTGAGAAGGGTTCTTAGAAATATCAGATGACTTCACAAAATGTGATATATTAAGCCAGAAAATCTAAATTCCCAAAATATAATTAGCATGAGAACTTGACCTGATTGAGTTAAATGGATGCCATATTCAGAGTGAGTGTAGGAAAATGGTCCTAAATCAGTTGAAAACTTATGACTATTTTTAAAAAGTTATTTTTGATGCACCCCGTGTAATTGATACAGGAATGATTACTAAACATAAGTTCAGGTAAGCCTATAATGAGCTATGCTTTAGGCTACCAGTTTTTTTAAAAGACTAGGCCATATAAGCTTACCACCCGGAGTCGGAATCGGAGTTCTATCAAAAGGATATGATTCCGCATCCGTGCCTGAAATATTTGCAATATTCTTTTTCATTTACTTCTCATTGTCACGGCCGCACTTTGCCTCTGTTACGGCCGCAGGTTGTGCACCTATGCACCCTTGCTACCTTACAAACGTTGTGCCTACCCACAGCCGATCGGAGTTTGAACCAAATTATGAGCAATCTTGAATTTGATCTTAAACAGGAGAATGAAATTTTGTCGTCTAAATTGCAACTTCTAACGGAGGATCAAAGAATCGTTTTCGATTTTTTTCACCAAGTCTGTGGATGATAGAGAAGATATCATCATCTTTGTTGACGCTCCTGGTGGTTGTGGTAAAACATTTTTGATTGAGACTATACTAGCTTACATACGATTGATGGGCAAGTACGTATTCCTGACAGCAAGTAGTGGATTAGCAGCGACATTGATAACCGGCGGTAGGACAGTTCACAGTACCTTCAACACTCCATTAAATTTGCAAACTCAAGATGTTCCCATGTGCTCGATAACAAAGGAATCCCAGTTAGCAAAACAAATTCAAACATGTTCAGCGATTGTTATTGACGAAGTTCCAATGCTTCATCGATTTGTTTTAGAAGCACTTGATAGATCATTGAGGGACATTCTTTCTACTAATAGACAAATGAGAGAGATTCCTCTATTGTTGTGTGCAGATTTCAGGCAGTCATTGCCAGTCATAAGAGGATGGATACGAGCCAACATCGTAAATGTGTCTATTAAGAAATCGTATCAGTGGCCATCTAATTCCACCTGACAACAAACATGAGAGTTTAGTTAGCTAATGATGTCAACATCAGCAATTTCGCCGATAAGTTACTTGAAATAGGCAATAACTGATCCTTGCTGAACCAGATGTAATTTCAGTTTCTGAAGTAGGCCATATTGTCAATAATGTTGATGATTTAACCCTCAGAGAGCTGAGCTTTTTCACACCCTCTGAGACCTGAGGGGACCCCTTTAACATATTCTTAGTTTACCTGCTTAAATCGAAATCAAAACATTAGGAAAGTTGATTTTAAGTACAACAATGATGTTTGCGTGTAGCAGGTCGGTATAACGAATCCCTTGAGTGACTTTCAGCCTTCTCAGTAACCACGTGCGAAAATATGGTGTTTTTGTAAGTCAACCACATTTAGTACAGCATCATTTGTACTAGGAGGCGGCTTTACGATATTTAAAGCCTCAGATAGTTGATTTTGATGAAATTGATTTAATTCATGCAGCTAATCCTTTCCATTTGTACATTCCTTCAAATTTATCCAAAGCTATCAGAAATAGACCTAAAATGAGTGGAAATTGCTATACTTCTAGAACCAAAAACAGCTGTGGAGATCTCAAACTTATCATTACTGCTGTGAAAAGTTTGTCATCAATCAGTTTTGGGTGCTCAACTATGAATATAATGATAGCTTTCATGTCGGACATCGATTTATGTCGAGTTGTTCATATACATCTAGGCCAACCAGTCACGCGAGATCATGTGCGAAAGCAAAATATTCACATTTTGCGATCTTTCAATACATTGCACATCTACGAGCATGATGCAAGCAATGAATAAATGACTTTCACTCTTTATATACCATCGTGGACATGTTCGAAATCATTTTTCATCTAATTACAAAAATTTTGTGATGGAATTTCTACACCCTCTGAGACCTGAGGGGGGGTCCAGTGGACCAATCTGGCATACTTCTACTGTTTCAATTGAAATGAAATAACACATGCAGATTCACTGTCAGAAATGATGATTTTGTATGGGCTTGAGTGGTTGATATATCGTCAGCGTAAAAAATGAAATAGAAAAATGTGGCTCCGGGGTCTACTGGACCCCCCTCAGGTCTCTGAGGGTCAATAAATCATGTATTTCCAAATCTGACAGAAAATAAATCCGATATTGAATGGCTTTCAGAACGCGCGACACTATGTCCATTTAACGAAGATTTACGATATATTGACGATTAGTTGATCGCATTGATTCCACATGAACAGAGGTCATATTTATCTTTTGATACAATTTTGACGACAGACGAAGCATTATTGTATCCCACTTCTTTCTCAAATTCCATTGAATTAGCTTGCTTGCCCTCTCATTCGTTGAAACTTAAGGAAACGACATCTGTCATGCTTTTACAGTCAATCGATCCACCAAAATCAATGAATGGAACGCGATGCGTAGTCCACACTCTCCATAACAATGTCATTGAAGTTAAGATAAGCATCGGTCCTTTCAAAGGTGATATGTGCTTGATATCCAGAGTTTCACTCGAACCAACAGATAGTGGACTTCCATTTTCGTTTAGAAGAAGCCAGTTTCCTGCTAGACCATGTTTTGCAATAACGATTAACAAGGCTCAAAGTCAAACATTAAACACGGTAGGCTTGCAACTTTCAAAGCCCTTTTTTCACATGGAATGTTGTATATTGCCGTATCAAGGACTGGAAACAGGGACATGGTATTCATCAACACGGAAAATGGGAAAACAAGAAACGTGGTGTACGAAGATGTGCTATAAACTATCATTTCAATTTTGATTGAAAAATTTCGAAATTGCTAGCTTTGTTTTTCATTAAACTACGTATGGACAGTATTTTATCAATGAACAAGCATTGAGATAACAATCCCGCCAATAGGCGTAGGCTTCAGCTGGTAGTTAATAAGTTAAATAGGGCACAACATAAAAATCAAAACAGATCAACGGTTATGCGACAGGATCGTGGCAAGGTTCCTGTGCATCTTAAAAGACGGGCAGACTTGAATATCAACTTCATTTCTACACAACTGTGGAGCACAAAGTGGTGTCTGTCTATGGGATTTAGTTCCATGTTCAGACCCGTTGAGGTAAGGGTGCAGGCGCAGGGGTCTTGTAGCAGGCGCTTGGTGTCATCAGGCCAGCGAAATAAAAATCATCGATCGTACAACACTTCGAAAAATGATCAGCAATCGTGGTTGAATGACAATTCCGGATGCTGCTAAGATGTTGGCCGATGCACTTTGATAATTTGCAAGAAGTCTGCTCCACGTAACCAAATTTACGTACAATGTATTAAATAAATGACATTAGTTGATTGGCAAGTCAGCCTATGTACTATTAAAAAAGGTATATTGTTTATATGGTCATATACAAGTTCGGTAAAATTACTTTATTTACAAATTGAACAAGAACAAGGAAAAATCCGGTTTTCCACTGTTCCGAGGTCTGTCCTGTTAAGGAAACGGACACGCCGTAATGCCTTGCGCATGACGCTACGTGAGTAACCCTGCTCTCGCCAACGTGATTGCTCAATAGATTTAGTCTCAAATAAGTCACTACAAGAAGAACTGCGCATGGCTCAACGATGAAGTTGGCCAAAAAGTAGAGAACGGAAAACACTTCTAGGGTGAAACAATGAATGTGACAATATTTCATTTTTTTGAAAAATTGTTTACTGGTGTTATCAATGATCACCAATGACTACTTATTGCAATGCGCAATGACCTTCCCGGCCGTGTAGACGGATCTGCATATTCTATAAATAAACTTTACAAGATGGTTGAAAGTTGTCGAGGATGAACAATGCAAAAATGATTTGTGTGCAGTCTTGCTGCCAACACGATAAAATTAATTGATGCAACGAAGCATGGAGAAAACGAAGTGACATGAGTTTCAGCAGCTGTGGGCAGCGACTATGATGGAACAGAAAAGAAGGTAAACATTGGTCTCACAAAGCAACAGAAACCGCATGCAGAAAACGTAAGAGAAGATCGATTCCGGTTTAGCCCTGACA
>CAJQUW010014238.1:0-122626 GCA_907163375.1 Prostheceraeus crozeri | reverse complement strand
GAAAAAATTTTAAGTGACCAAAAAAATTGACCTATAGAACTTTGTTCAGAGGCTTTAGCCGATCGGACCAAAGGTCCTCAGCTTATTAACCAATCCTAGCCATCTTTCCATTAAGAATTTCAATAGAATATTTTACATCTTCTAGCAATAAACCATAAGCCATCAATGAAGTTGTGGAATCTTTCTTTTCAATTTTAATTGTTACATCACAACCAGTCTTGATAATATCTTCAGATTGTGCACTTAAATCGAAACAGAAAACAGGATATAAATGTCTCCTATCTCCAGGAGTCAATTGTGGTTAAACTCCAAATTCTATACAAAGATTTCTATAAGCATCATATCCCTCCTTAAATTGATTATTGGCATCATCGAATCTTAATGGATCAATTGTATATCGGGTTTGATTTAATGAAACTTTTAAACTTCGAATTGTATTAATATGAAAAAGATTGTTGTTCTTATCAAAACTTGGAGAATTATTTCTTTGAAATGTTAGTAATAAATATCTTGAAGTATTCGAAGTTCTAGTAAAATCCCAGTTAAATTTTTGTTCGGAAAAAGTTACAGAACTAGCAGTTCGCTTTAGAAAATTTACTGGAATTGGTTTGTTAGTATATAATCATTTTGTAATAGCTGTTTCAACCTCTAAACTAGGAGTAATAGGTTTTATCCACCATTGAAGTCTATCAATTTTTAAATATGCTTTTTTCCAGTCTTACCTTAAAGATTAATTCATTATTTGATGTACGATGAATTATTAATTTAAATTTTAATTGATATGATATTTTATCATAATCTAAATATCCGAATAATGGAGACAATGACCAATTTCCTGGCTGTTTACTTTTCTTGTTAAATTCACGTCTTTCTTTATATGCAGTATTGTTTGTTTTATTTAAATGATTTGCAATATTTTCTACATCTTTCGGAATTCCTGCTGCATCTGTTCCAGCGTGAGTTGAATCATCAGCAATTATACCATCATTAGTATCAGGAAACCAACCTTCGATTTCATACTTTCTATTATTTTCACCAATTGTTACAAATCTAAGCATTGTATCAATTACACCTGGAGAATCACTTATTGTTTCGATATTTTGAGTTCCAATATCTAAACGTATTTGTGTAAATAATCTTGGAAAGAAATTATTCTCTAGTGCAATATTATCGGTTTCTGGTAATGGTGCTGTAAAATTGGCATCACTATATAAAGAATATTCACAGTGTAAAAAGGAATCAGGTAGATATATATAACTTTGCTGATTATCAACTTCAAAGATTAAATCTCCTCCAGTATCTACTCTACTGGAAGATTCGGGATTCATAGCAATTATTATATAGTCATTCTTTTTTTGATTATAACTGACGAACGGAGGATCGTCTAATCTAAATTTATTTTCGATAAGAGAAGACATTTTTATAAAAAATAATTTGACTTTTTTGTTTTTCTCTCACACAAAAAAATTTCTCACACCCAAAAAGATTTTTAATAAAATATAATTTTAGAATTTTGCTAAACCATTACCTCTTATTTCTTCAATTGACTTCTTCTCCTGTTTACTCTGAGACCCTGCAGCTATGTTAGCAATTTTGTTTTTTGTTTCCTCTGAAAGTTTTTATAATTTTTTTAGTTCTTCAGAATCATTCTTAAGTTTACGAATGGTTTCTAGTTGTTTTAATTCGTTTTGAGACTTAACAGCATTTGATATTGCACTGTCTGTACTACCTATAGCAGTTGCACCTTTTGCAGCAGATGTAATCAAATCTTTATTATTTTTAATTAAGTTAACGATACTTCCCATGCCAGAAAAGATACTATCTCCTTCTTTTTGAATTGTTTCTACACTGTCACAATGGTAAACAGATTTCATAGATGGTTCATGAGCAATTTTGTGATTTGAAGCAAAATGTTTAAGATTGTGTTTATAAATTATAGGCATTTTTTAGAAATAAATTTGACTTTTGGGAAAAAATATTTACGTTAAGATTCACGTTTGTGATTGTGATTTACGTGTGTGATCGGCTAAAGCCTTTGAACAATGTTCTATCAAGATTTACTTGTGTGAATGGACAACAACCGCGTGATAACTCTATTAATGTTCTGTTGCACTTTATCTATTGCGTCAAGCAGCGTGTGATGTATTTTAATTTCTTTTCTATTAACTTGCATTTTCTGCTGATTCATCTTCAACGTCATTTTAAGAGCATAATTGAACTTTAAGAACATCTAGCTGATTTTTAACAGCATCTAGCTGTTCTTAATTTCCTTTATAATTTTTCTTTAATTCATTTTCTAAATTGATTTTAAGAGTTTTCATTTTATCAACTTTTTGATTAAGTGAGTTTATTTCATTTACTATTCTATTCATCTTTTTCATTTGTTGAGTAATTTTAGAACTCAATTCATCAACACTTTTTTGGAATGTAGCTTGTAACTTATTTAAATTTTTACAAATTTTTAGGAAGTTTTTCTAATTCATTTTCTAATTGTTCTTTCAATAGTTGTATCTGATGTTTATTTTCAATGACTGCAGATTTTAACTTTATAGAAAGTAATATTAAAATTTTTGATTGTTCAGAAATTTTTTTAAAAAGTTTTGCTATAACTGCTTCTAGCTCTCTATCCTTTTTATCAAGTTTTAATAATTTTTCGTTTAATGATTTGTTATTAAGTTTAAGCAACTTTAATTCATTCATCAGTTGAACCAAAACATCGTTTATATATTTGACTTTTAAGTCATTGATTTGTGTATCAACATATTGTTTATTTGTTAGCTCTGTATTTTGTTGTGGAAGAATAGAAAGATGCAATGGACCAGATAAAACGTCTCCAGTTTTCATGATATAATTTTCTATTTCTATTTCTGATTCACGATTATTCGGGATATATGCACCTCCACCAACATTTGGTAACATCATTTTTTAACAATAAAAAAGTAATTTTTTCTCACAATAATAAAAAATGGAAAAAGCAAATTTAAAAAATTATATTCGCCCGTATCATCCTGTTCTTCTTATTCGACGAGATCATCGGGATTTGAAAATAAATGTTTTGATAATAATAATAATCCATGTATAGATGTTAATCTTTTGTTTGAATTACAAGCTCAAATATTTAAAGAACGAATTAAAGGTTTACCTTCTATAGAAACCAACTATTGCATTTTCCAAGGTGAACCATTTATTATATTTATGGATATTGTAAGTAAATATAATGATGTTGCATATGTAGAATTAAATAAAGAAAATATGGTTATCATAGGCCATAATAATGTTTATGGATTTATTAGAGCCGTTTTGCCAATTAGTAATACCGATTGGATAGAAACTAAAATAATTAATTACATCAATGTTACTGAATTGGTAAAAAAATTGAAATCTTTTTCAAAAGAAAAAATTGGATTACTTGTTGATGAACATAACCAATACAATATTCATATAGAGAGCAAAAAACATAATGAATTATTATGCCAAGTTTATTATAGAGATACAATTTATAAAAAAAATCTCGGACATGCCACAAGGATATGATAATGACACTTATATAGGATTGTATTCAAACTTAAATATTAATTTATTAAAATCTTACATAAATGGTTTGGCGCAGCAGGAAAAAATTTAGATGTGGACCACACCTTATACTATTAACTATAACCATAATCATAATCATAATATTTCTAAAGAATCTTATAATAATTTTAAAGAATCTTATAATAATAATGATGATGATAATATAGATATTGATTCTGAAACATCTGAAAAAGGTGTAAATGGTAAAAAAGATTATAGATATATTAGTAATTATAAAAATACAAGTGAAGAAAAATTTATATCTCAACATGATATTAATACTACATATAATCAAAATTCATCTAAATTTCATTTTCTTACAATTGAAAATAATAATGATGGAATAGTTGAAGATACTATTAGACAACTATGTGTCGGGACTACAAAATTTAAATTAGGATTTACGTCTAATCAATTTAAAATTTTATCATCTTTAATAAAAACTGAAAATGATTCAGATTGTGGTGGTGTTGTTAAATTTTCCAAAAGAGATCAAAGACCAATATTTTTCTCTATAATATTAACATCAAATAATAAATATAATTTAGAGTTAGATATTCCAATAAGAGAATGGCATCCTATACCAAAAAATGTAATTTATGATGTTGATGAAGAATCAATAGTTGGTGAAAATAAATTTAAATTATCTTTTAATAAAACATTATATGATAAAGAAAATAAAATAACTAAAGAACGTGAAATATATAATAATATATAATAACTCTCAAGACCTTGATATTATAATGTTTATATCTAAAATTAAAACACAAATTTCACTTTAAAAAATAAAAAATGGAAAAGTTTTATTGTGTCTTATGTAAAAAAAGTTGCAAACAAAAAGAAGTTATCAATCTCATTTACAAAAAAATTGCATTTAGAAAATGTAGATCGAGTTGATGAAGGAAATATTTTAAAATTAAATAATTATAAAACTATCTAGAAACATTACCTACTGATATAAAAGTTAAAAAAATATTTGATTATTATTCACATTCGGAATATAAAAAAGTTTTTAATAGTGAAGATGAACATGTACCAGATGGAAGATATCTTTTTAGCGATACTGATGAATTTAACGAAATACTCGTAGATGAAGTTGATGAAGCTGTAACAGATATAAAATATTTATTTTATGAATCTGTTGAACATAATGAAACCGATGAAACTTTTTATGATATTCTATCCAACTTTTATAATATATTTAGAAAATCTTTCAAATGTTATATGAATGTCCACTTTATACAAAAAATGGACCTGATGGAATTCCTGAAGAAATAATACAAGGACATTTCACAAATTCACAAGAAATTCATAATGTAAATGATATACAACCCATATTTGAATCGATGATAAATAAATTAGAAAATTGTATAATTGAAGCCCAGTTACGTGAATCTGGTTGGAGATTTGTTAAAATACTATCTAAGAAAATAGTAATTGATAAATATAAAAATAATACTGGTGGTAGTTATGTTCCTTTACCTTTCAGTTCACCACAAATAATCAACATAAAAAATGAAGATGATTATTGTTTTCTGTGGAGTGTTATAGCACATATACATCCTGCAGAATATCACAAAGAAATTATAATAAAGAAGAATATATAAAAGAAATTGATCTCTCTGATGGCTTAGATGAATTTCCATATGATTATAATAGGTTAATAAAGTTTCATAAAAAGAATAAAAATTTGATAGAAGTAAATGTTTTTGAATTAAATGTGAATTATGTTTCTATTGGTGATATTGCTCCATTTTACTCAGATTCAAAAAAAATTTATTTGAATAATGAAAATTTATGTCAATCAGAAATAGTATATAATGATAGAGGAAATTACATGCATCATAATATTTTTTACCAAGAAAATAAAATATGTACTGAAAAATTTGAAATTGTTAAAACATTATCACCAATAATGATTAATCATAATAATTATAAAGGACGTAATTTTAATTATGATTATGATTCCAATTATTCATCTTTATCTTTAGAATATCAACAAAAATTACAAAATTTAAATAAAAATTTACAAAAATGTAAAACAGATTATCAACAGCAATTAAAAATGTTACTACAAGAATATCACCATAAATATCAAAATAAGATAGAAAGGATTCAAGAATTAAATAAAGACAATAAAGAATTAAATGAAGACAATAAAGAATTAAATGACAGCAATGAAAAAATAAATGAATGTTTTAAAAAATGTCAACAACAATATAAAGAATGATATAATAAAGAATATAATTATCAGCTACAAATATTAAATCAAAATTATCAACATTCTGAAAAAGATTTTCAAAGATATATCGATTTAACACATGAAATATATCAAGATAAATTTGAAAAATTAAAACAAACAAAACAATCAGCACAAGCGAATATATTATATTATCAGGGTTATTTTATATTGTGTAAAGATGTTTCTATATTTACAAAAACTTCAGATAATGCTAATTTTCCCTGTCTCCAATGTATGAAGAGCTTTAGAACTAAAGAAGAAATGAATAGACATTTGGAGAATTGCCAACAAAATGAGGCAGTTGAAAATACTTTTCCTAAAGATGATTATTTAATATATAATAGACATTATTTAAAAAAAGCACCCTTTACTTTTTATTGTGATTTCGAAGCATATAATGTTAACATAACACAAAATTCTGATAATGGTAATTATGAAAAAAATGCACCTGAACAAAGTAAAGAAAAATATTTATTTGAACAAAGCCGTTATGTTGGGGTATGTACATTCATTCAAATTATCGTGAATTATTTAAATCAGAATATTATCAATACTATGGTGAAGATAGTTCAGAAATGTTTACAAAGAAAGTAGAAGAATTACAAGGTCGTTTTTCACAATTGCTTGAAACAAATATACCAATGCTTCCATTAACGGATGAAGAAAAATATCATATTATTGATGAAAGAAAATGTTATTACTGTGGAAAAGAATTTACAAATAATTATAAAAGTGGCAGTGGTAGATATATTGATAAAGTAAAAGATCATGATCATCTAAATGGATTATATAGAGGTGCAGCACATGATTCTTGTAATCTTCATGCTAATAATTTTAAATATAATTTTGTTCCTTTATATTTCTACAATGGTTCTAAATATGATTTCCATTTAGTAATGAAAGATTTATTTTCATCTGAAAAATTACAACAACAACAAATAAATGTACTATGTAAACAAGAAGAAAAATATTTTTCAATGCAATTAGGTTGTATTAGAATTTTAGATGCATTTAGATTTTTTACTCCTTATTCATTAGATGTTATGGGAAAAACTTTGAAACCTGAACAATGTAAAATATTAAATAAATATAATTTAAAACCTTTAAAAGGCATATTTCCGTATGAATATTTAGCTGGATATATAAATACAAAAATGAAATAATGAAAGACCAACAACTTCCTCCAATAAATAAATTTAAATCAACATTAAAACAATCACAACTGTCTGAAGAAGATTATGCAGAAGCTGAAAAGGTTTGGGGGGAGTTAAATTGTAGAACAATGTATGATTATACAATGAAATATCTTCAGATAGATGTATTAATCTTTATTGATCTTTTTGAAAACTTTCGTGACATGTGTTTAGAATATTATGGAATAGATCCATGTTATTGTTATTCTACACCAGGTTTAACATGGTTAGCAGGATTAAAACATACTGGTGTTGAACTTAAACATTATAAAGAAAATACATATGATAAATTATTATTTTTTGAATCTGGTATTAGAGGTGGTGTTTCATCAGTTTTAGGTAATCGCTATGTACAGTGTTACAATAAAAAGGTAAATCCTGATGATTATGGAATAATGAAACCTTTATCTCCAGAAGAAAGCGATCAATTTATAAAATTGTTTAATCAAAATATAGAAGGACTTATATCAAATGAAGAGAGTCAAGCAGCAGTTGATGAAATCATGAGAGAAAACTATTTGTTATATTATGATTTTAATAGCTTATATTCTTCTTGCATGATACAAGAATTACCAACAGGTGAGATGGAATGGTGTAATATTCTTGATTATCAAAAAACATATGATGGAAATTATAATCATGGTTATATATATGAAGTTGATTTAGTATACCCTGATTATATAAAAGGCGCAACAAAATATCATCCATTCTGTTCCGAAAACAAAATTCCCAATGTAGAAGATTTTTCAGATTATCAAAAATCTTTAATTCCTAAGAAATACAGACCAACAAAAAACTTAAGTTAACACAAAGTAATAAGGGAAAGTATGTTGTTGAAGGAAGAATGCTAGATTGGTATTTAGAACATGGAATGATTCTCACTAAAATACATCGAAAACTAGTGTATAAAAAATCTAGGTGGTTAAAAAATTATGTAGAGTTCAATATTGAAAAACGTAAAATAGCTAAAAGAAATTAAGATAATTTTGGAAACGTGTTCTTTAAATTAATGAATAATACATTTTATGGCAAGACTTTAGAAAATGTGCGTAATAAACAAAATATTGAAATAGTTTATGATAAAGATAGGTTTCAAAATTTAACAAGGAACCTTCATATAAAAGAACTACTAGATTTAGTGATAATCTATGTGCTGTACATTTACGTCGAATCAGCGTAAAACATGATAAGTTTAATTTTATTGGATTCACTATATTAGAATTAGCTAAACTATTTATGTATAGATTTATATATGATTATTTAGCACCTGCCTATGGCAAAAACTATAAATTACACTTTACAGATACCGATTCTGTTTTCCTAGAATGAACAATACCGTATAATTCTTCACTTGATGAAGAAATTAATAAAAGGTATCATTCATCCTTCTGATTTATGTAAAGTAAAAGAGGAACTAGAAGGAAATGAAGAGTACATAACAGAAGCAATATTTTTAAAATCTAAATGTTATTGTTATTATACAACTAATAATATTAAAACACATAAAACATTAAAAGGAATTTCAAAGGCATCGGTGGCTAACCAAATAACATTTCAAGATTATAAGAAAACATTATTTCATAATGAAATAAAAACAGCATGTAATTATAGACGTAATTCAAAGAAACATAAAATGTATTTAAAAGAGGAACATAAATTCGCATTAGATCCATTTGATGTTAAAAGAAAAATTTTACCTGATGGAATAACTACTTTACCTTTTTAAAGTTTATTTATTATTATTTAAATCCGTCTAGAAAAAAATTTTTATTATTTAAATCCGTCTAGAAAAAAATTTTTATTATTTAAATCAGTCTAGAAAAAAATTTTTATTATTTAAATCAGTCTAGAAAAAAAATTATCACTCCGCGAAAATATTTTCTATAACTCTATCATGAATTTTTTTTATCAATATTAATTGTAATGAAGCCATAATCTTTTGACCAACCATTGTTACACGGTTGTTTAAATTCATCTTTATCTCTTATACATAAATCTCTTA
The DNA here is from genome assembly GCA_907163375.1 of Prostheceraeus crozeri. Taxonomy (NCBI): domain Eukaryota; kingdom Metazoa; phylum Platyhelminthes; order Polycladida; family Euryleptidae; genus Prostheceraeus; species Prostheceraeus crozeri. The sequence continues at coordinate 113,616 of CAJQUW010014238.1, read as the reverse complement.
ACAAATCACTTAGGTTTCTTGCATTTATTTCAAATAGTATAAATATATTTGCATTCTTTCTAATAACACTTCCATCTAATGAATACATACTTTGTGTTAAATAAAAACACTACAGTAATTATGTCTACCTCTTGTGAAATAATTTCCCTGAACTGACTTATTTCTATCATTAACACAATCATCAAAAATCACACAATGTTTCATTGTTTTATCTAGTTTACTAGGATCTTGCATATTACCACTATCATCTATTAATTGTATCTTTATATGCTTATTTTTATAGGATTCTACTAACTGATTATTTTTTGCTGCTTCCTCACACCACGAACTTATTTCTTCTTCATATTCAGATTTTTCTTATTCTTTGAATAATGAAGCAATTGCTGCTTTTTAAAGATTATTTTCAAATCCATATTTTAAAAATTGATAGACGGGTTGTTTTGCTGTTGTTGTATAAATTATAAGATTGTTATAATCCAAAAAATTTGTGGTCGTTAAAATTTTAAATAATAGATACGTTTTTCCACAACCCGATCTTCCACAAAAAACTGACAAAACTTTATTAGATAAATTTGGATGATGATTAAATTTAAGTTTTTTTATATTTAATGGGGGAAATTCACTCATTTTTAATAAGAAATTTTTATTTTTATTTTGAAAGAAGAAGAACTTCTCTAACCAAAAGATCTATCATAATCTCTTCACCTTCAAAATTTATTTCTTGTCCTTTCTCATCAGTGATTCTAATGTTAATGTTGTTAATAGTTTTTCTTGTAATAGGGATATATATTAATGTTTGTGGAATTACATTTAATCTATAACCAATTGGTACAGTAAAAGCTGGAAAACTGAATATTAAATTTGACAATTTACCATTTATATATCCTCCTTCAATAATGTCACAATGTACAACAATTGAATTTATTTCAGTTATTTTTGGAATCTTCTCACCTAAATGATAACCTTGACTATAGGTTTGTTTATTAAATCCTAATAGCTTTGACAATGATCTATCATGATTAAAATCAACTTGATGATTTTCGTCTAAAGTAAGAGAAAATTTAATAACTGCCGGTTCAACTGCAAAATGTAGTTTTTTCTTATCTTTAAATGGTATACCTAAATGTCTCTTAATTTCATTTGATATTGATTCAACTTCGTAAGAACCAGGAAGAAAAGTTAGTATTTTCCATGTTTTACCTTTATCAGTAGAATATCAAAATTGATCATTCACATCTTTGATAACGGTTTGAATAGTGTTAAATGTGGAAAAACTAGTCAATGCAATTTGATAATTTTTATTTTGTTCCAAATGTAGAATGGGTTCTAAATTACAAGTGTGTGATGAAGTAGTTGTTATAATTTTTAACGTCGTACTAAATTTTGATGAACCCAAAATCTCTGTTAGATTTTCTAAATGATTATTAATTTTGTCTAAAGCTGCTGAACACACTTTTTAGTTAAAATTTTAAATGAATATTTTTTTTATAAAAAATTAAAATCAACAACATATTTCAGCTATACTTTTATAATCCTCTTCATTTAGAATCTTCTTTTCTAACAGTCTTTTTAATATACCATGAATTTCATTGAAACTAGAATCATGTCCTTCTTTTATTGCAGATATTGAAATATTTAATCTATTTGGTAATTCTTGTGGATCATCTGGTAAAAATACAGTTGTTTCTGTTTTAAAACCTTTTCCTACTTCAACTCCCGTTGATAATAAATTTTCTAATTGTTTATAACGTCTAAGAGATTTTACTGCACCAACTCTATCTAACATCGCATTATATTTTATGAGATCTTCTACAGCATAATTTTTTGAATCTGGTCCTCTTAAAAGATCAACAAAATTTCTATCTAAACTAAAAGGAGATTTATCTGGTGAAAAAATAAAACCTTGAAAAGGTTGTGGAAATATTTCTTTTTGTCCAAAATAAAATCTAGGTATTGTTTTTCCATCTATAGATGAAATAGAATGTTCAAATTGCATAGATTTTGGTAATTTCTTATTAATGTTTGACTCTAGTAATCCATAGTCATCTAATATAGTTTTGTGTTCTGGATCTGTTATATTATATTTATCATTATTTGTAAGTTCTTTTTCAAGAGTTTTAAATGGTTTCATAGTTTTTTCAAAATCAGTTTTTACTTGCTCGGTTTGCTGCATTTTTTCAAACATATCAGATTGAATACCAGCTTTTTTCATTCTATTTTGAAGATGATTTTATTTCATAATATTTCTTTGTTTTATTAACTCGTCTAATTGTCTAATTCTTTTTAGATTATCAGCTTTAATTTTATCCATTTTTAAAATATAATATTTGAATTTTGTGGTACCATTGGAATACAGCAAAAACATTTTACTGAACAAATTATTTTTTTATTGCTTTGTTGTCTGACATCTTTTCGTTTTAAGTTTTGTTTAATAAAGTTTTTAGTTATAATAATAATGTAGTTTATCATAAACTTCTTTAATATGTTTAGTTTTTAATGATTTTCGTTTTTTTAGTTATTAAAGATTTATCGAACATTGTAACAAGCGAATTTGTAAAAACACCCGTACCTGTTAAGGCAGTAGCAACTACTGGAATTACTAAAACACCTGAAGATATAACAATTGTTAAAGCGCCTAAACTTATTGTTAAGAATATGCCAATTCCTTGTGTTACATTCTTAACTTTAGACCATCTCTTTCTTAATTTATCATAATGCTCTAATCTTAATAATAATTGCGTTTCCTTATTTTTCATATACCTAACTCTATCTTTGTGTTTTTCTTTATTCATCTTTTCGATGTTCAATTCAGTTATTTTTAATTGTGATAACGAAGGATATATTCTCGGGGTTTCTTCCATTTTCGTCGTCGTCGTCGTCACCGTTGAGGTTTCTTCTATTTCTGAGGTTTCCATTTTTAAAGAAATATTTTTCCCCTAGACTTATTTTAAATATGAATTAGAGGGTTCTTAACCTGGTTTAGACATAAAAATGATTAAAAATTCATAAATTTAGGGATAATTGGGGTTATTTTAACTACTCCTAAACTTATCAATTTTTCTGATGTTGTGTCCTGGAACGGTCATGATTTTCAAGGTAAAATAATTATAATCACAAATTTGAGATTCTTAACTTTTTTGATTTTTCGGTGTTCTGGAACGGTCATGATTTTGATGAGAAAATAATCATAATCTCAAATTTGAGATTCTTAACTTTTATGATTTTTCGGTGTCCTGGAGCGGTCATGATTTTGAGGAGAAAATAATTATAATCACAAATTTGAGATTCTTAACTTTTATGATTTTTCGGTGTCCTGGAACGGTCATGATTTTCAAGGTAAAATAATTATAATCTCAAATTTGAGATTCTTAACTTTTATGATTTTCGGTGTCCTGGAACGGTCATGATTTTCAAGAGAAAAATTGTAATTCTCAAATTTGAGATTTTGAAAAATTTGAAAAATTGGGTATTTTAGAAACGCCTAAATTTATGAATTTAGGTCTTCATAACCTGAAAAAATGACCAAAATTCTTAAATTTAGGCGTTTTTAGAAATACCAATTTTTCTGAATTTTTCGTTGTCCAGGAACGGTCTTCTTCCCATTACTGATCCATCAGGAAAGAATTGATGCGAGATTTAAAACTGATTGTGCTTCGCACTCAAATCTGGTTCAAATGTGACCTGCTACTCATATCATAGAGGACATTTTAACTCGATTGACAACGAAATAAAATACAAAGAAATAATATATGACGTGTTCATCACAAGTATACGAAAATGCTATTTGGCTAGAAAGAAACGATAACACAGCAGAACACATTTTTACGATAATAGATTGAAATTTTTGACAATTTTTACTTGAAATCGCTCTTATTCATGGCAAGAAGAATTCTAAGGTAGGTGTTCCAAGTGAGCCCCATATGTTAATGAATATCATGTTTGAAAAAGATGATAGAACTTCTAAAGCATGCTACAAAACTCCACACTGTTATCACATTTTGGATCTTGGTAGGCTACATGGTAAAATTTGAAATATTTGGAAAATTACAAAATTAGCTTTCAAAAAATTTTCGCACAAGAGTAGCATATGCACATACATGCAAAATCATGTCGATTTTATAACAATGGACTTAGTTTATCAAATGCTTGGAATATTGTGTCTTGTCAAACACATTCCGAAAACGCACCGCATCACTTGCAACGATTGCAAAAAGCAGGTTGTTCAACAAGACAAGATAATTTGCACGCTACATCAAATGATTCTAAGATTTTGTTTGTCGACAATTTTGTTATCAGTTCACACTAAAAGTAGGCCTATCATATCTCTTTTATGATTTCCTAGTACACGCAAAATTCATGTTCACCATAATAACTATAGCTCCGGGACGGTAATTTGTGAACGCAACACGCTTCAACGAAAGGTTAATTAAATAATATTCTTCGGCAATCCATGAAGAGGGCACACATGCAGCACCTGCAACACCCCTGCCGGCGTCCCTGCCCACGAACCACTTCCAACTCTGTACATGATTGGATGAAACCATCATTTCAATAAAATAAAATCCTAAAAATCCAGTTAGTAAATTATTTCTGGAAGTTGTGACCCCACAAGTATTATCAAACCAGCGAAGAAAGTATTGACAGGATGCAGTGAAAACAGTTGACAACAACATCAAGCTTATTTTGAATCCGAATGCGAGCTACTAATTGAAAATAGGAAATATTGCGAAAGCATTACATGTATCAGAAATGTTGTCCAAAAGTTGCTTTCGTATTTCAAACAAAATTTTGCTGCAAAATCTAGGAATGAACAATGAAAACCAACAAGGAAGAAGTCTTCGAAGTTATTATTTCCATGCAGTTTCAGTGTACAATGTTGGTTGTATTCGTTTGATAATAGACTCTTTGCAGCCAAGGAAAAAGACTTGGTTAAGATACACTGAAGAGTTTTGTAATTAAAAGTTTTACGAAAATATAAAAATAAATTGAAGAGAGATAAAAAATGCGAAAATTAAGATTTATTATAAGCTGCAAAACCAAGGGAGGGGGAGGGGATGCCAGTGAAGATTCCTTTGCATGGAATTGTGTGTGCATCTGTTTACAGCTGCTATAATTGTATATTCATTTCAATATAATTATTTCAAAGTAACATAATATGTTGGCTAATTAATCCATTTCGATTCAACTCTTGTTAGGATCGATCGGAAATGATTGCTTGCTGCTTGTGTATGATATTGGGAGCAGCGTTAACATGCAATTTAAGATCTCTCTTTACTGGACTCTATGAGAGAAAGATATTGACATGAAATTTCATCCATTATCCGATTGGAACCGTTTTGATATGTTAAGCTTGTTAGCTAGTGAAGATTATTCAGTGTATTATCTTTAGATTCTGTCTCCATTTTCAAACAACTTGGGAACATTCAATCCAGGTTGAATGGTAAGATAGTTATTTATTTACTTGTACCGAGATAGAATCTTCTTTACAGAATTCCAAAGCGAAGATGAAAGAACAAATTCTTGAACTGCAGGGACACCTTTCTTGAGATTTTATCTGATTTGCACCACCCATTAACTGAGCCTAAATTATTCGTAAAATTACTCCTCACCTTTGATAAGGACCGCTGTCTCGAACACTATTCCAATGACATTTAACAATATAGCAGACACAGTTTGTGGCGATCATCTAGAAAAACTTCACTGACGATTTCACTTCATTAATTTTAAAGTGTACAATTGTTGTGATTTACACTTATCACGTGAAATACCTGTCAATGCACAGAATTGTTTAAATTCATGATTAATCATATGCTTATCACATCCAACTGTACTACATTGCACCGACATGAAAATCTACTACCTGTCATCGTAGACATCGAGATAAAATCAGCACAGACAGCATTTTAAAAGTAAAACACAAAAAACTGAGGAAATAGAAGACAGCATTTTCATTGTTTAGAGGATTGATGGGAAGAACGATTGTACAAAAACAAGCGAAGAGCTAATGAAGCAATATTTAAGAATAAGTTAAAGTCCTACTTCATTCTATGCGGTAAATGTGGGTATCTTGTGAGATGTTCGATGTAAAGTAATCACCGAGATTGTCGCAAGTCTATGGATTCTAAATAGAGAACAGTGCTTCATTGCTTTTGTTTTTAAACTGCTAGTTATGGTTTAAATCATGGTTACAAATGTAGGCAAGATCAAGTAACTCTCCTCCGAGATACGCACACATTAGAAGGGCCACGCTCTGGACAACTCTGTTTACATCCCGTCACGAGACTAAAGACCATTAGCATTAGTAAATAGGCTATGCATATTCCACATGCGCGTAATATGCTGTTGAATTGTAAATAATCATTATTCTAAGTTGTCAATAATTGTGCTTAATGGGAAATTTTAATAATTGTCAATTTACTCAATAACTTAAACTCAATACATTCAAAACAAACTTTAATGATGATCTGTAATGTAGCATTTCTGTATTATGGAGCTTGTGCATCTATGCCCCAGATTCTTAGCGGACCGAAGCATAGAGTAAGTATGTTAGGTAGAGTGGTAACTCCGTATTCATTAAATCGCCAATGTGTATGCACTTTCGCTTTTATTAAATGAACTCAAGGGAGATGCAGTCGAAATTTTTGCAGTTTTGCAGAAATTACAACGGAATTGAGTGATCATGATTGCAATGCAGAAGGAATGATAGTACTTCACAGATTCTCATGACAGCCTTGATGATTTAATGTTTGCTAAATTAGCAATTCGATGGATTCCTATCACTTTCATGCTCAACATCAAGAATATTTTCTTAAGCGTGTTCATATCACAGGCAACCTGCCACTAGCACAGCAAAATCACATAATGAAAGACAGTGATTTCAATTAACTTTGAAAGATGTAAATGGGTCCACATCACCATTCAGATTCAAGAAATGAAGCATGAATTTAGTAAATCATAAAATCATGCCGATGAAAATTGAATTGAAAACTTGAAATTTCAGCCAAGAAAGCACGAATAATATCTCGACTTTTTCATGAAGACTTTCATTTTATAACGGATCATGAAACTCCCTTGATAATCAGCTTAATTTCCGCTTAGTTGCGATGCTTGCTAGAAAATATTCATTCCTTTTGATATCCAACTTGTTGCATACTACTTACATAGAGGAGTCATCTCGGTAGTATATAAATTGACAAAATTTTGACTTTTTTAAGAACTGCTCAAATATTTTTTTGGACCACGGGATCGCAATCTCCGCAAAAAACTGAATCTTCTCATATAAAAATTTTCACTGTATACTGATACTTTTTCGAGTCGACACTCTACCTATATGCCTATATCCCTACTCTATGGACCGAAGCCAAATAGCTTGTGGTAATATAATGCACTCTAAGCGCTGACATGCTATACCTAGACTATGTTATACTAAACGAGGAACTCAGATTTTCTAGATGTGTTAAGTTATTTTGGATCTTTCCTGTCAGTGCTGCAGAGTACGGAGGTTCTACGCTATAAGGAATTATGTGCTTTAATTGTTCAAGTCTGCAGACATCTTTATACTGAATTGAGTAGCCGGCAAAATTATACATTTTTCTAAGATTGGACGATGCGTGCTATCGGTCCTCACTCCTCAGATTTCAAGTCATAGCTTTAACATATGTCACTAATTAAAACAACTCAGCTAATGATCAATTTTTTTAAAGTGCGCCTCGATACCGTGAATTGACCTAATGCGAGCAAATTTTGTTTCAAAGCGTCTTTTGAAAGCTTCGAGTTTATTTGAAATCGTATCTGATTAAAATGAAGCGATACAATGATTGGAGCAGTTGATCGTTTAATTTTTTTCGATCACTTAACCACGGTTAAAGCTAGATATGAATTCTAGCTATGTTCAGCGTTTAGAGAAGACTGCATATTTTCCCATTAATCAAATCAACAATTGAAACTTCTGAACAGCAGAAATAGATCATATTAAGCTAATTAGAATGGAAATCGACTCAAGGACTTTTTTTAGTTCGGTTCCCATGAATTGGGCATCAAATGAGCAAGTTCTACATGTTCATACGTACGAATGATACAATCCGACATTGTTTTACTGAAATCATCTGTCAGAAAAATGCATGTCTCAATTTTGGTCTATTTCCATTACTATGATAAAGAAGAGCATGTCTGCCTTAATTTGAATCTCAATTTGAATGAGAGCTTCTAATGGTAAATTCTGGGACAATAACAATATCATCATGAATTAATCAAATGTGATCCAAGTCATATTGTTTCCGTGCTGGCATTGCTAACAATGCCTATTTGGCGATATGATTAAGTTAGTCAAGAATTAATTCAATTTGTAAGTTTGACAATTATTCGATTTGATGCTGTACACCACAAATTGAAGCTAAACGTAGGATACGTCGAAGTAGTGCTCGGTATTGAGAGACATCGTGACGCGATGTCAACGAGGCAATGAAGATTTGGTTTCCCATCGGCTTAGCAGTTTCCACTTTCAGCGTGTCGCATTTGATTCCACGATTTTCTGTTTTGGATGAGCTGTTGACAAGGTTGATAGGAATTTCGAATGGAAATTTAATGGGTTTGGACTCAACAAGATTATAATGACTGTTCTCTCACAAACGTCGCCGAAAACGTCGCCGAATATTCACAATGGGATTCAAGTTTTTATCTGATCGACAGGGTTACCTTAAGAGGACCTTCTAAAGAGACAAATAGCAAGCGAGAATACTCTCTGCGCTTTGTGAAGAGGTCAACGATGAGGTCAGTCAAATTCGATCGAAATATGCGACTCCTCGAGCAGATTCGAGATAATTATTGTTAGCTTTGGAGATAAAGCTAATGACTCGATTTATCAACATACTTTACTTTTGTATCTATTTTCTTTCAATTGCAAACTTCAAGAATTGTCAGAAGTGAAATATCAAATCATATTTTTCGTGAAATCAAATAGCATAAATTCTATCATTTATAATTATAAACAGTTGGTGCAAGCTTATAAAATGTTGACTCAAATTTGCTTCTTGCTTGTACGACATGGATTTCCAATTGCTATAAATTTTCAACCATTTCGGCCCAACATTTTAAATTACGGTTCGGCTTGCTATGAATTTGAAAGGGTTGAACTCGCGAAGTAATTAAACAATTTGGCAAGAAAGGTAATGACACAAAATAATTATCGATGTAGGGAGGAGGGGAGCAAAGGGGAACACGGCAATACTGTATGCGCCAAATAGTTGTCTCTATCATATCTCATTCAATATTCATTTCGGAATCCGGTCTTAAACTGGGAAGGTGCTTTATGTCGCTTATTAACCCGCTTATAAATTTTAGAGCGCTTTTCTGAAAGCAATAAATTGATAACTAGGTTTTAAAGACCATTTTTTGTTCTTTATGCCTTTCGATTCCATCACTTCTATGCAATTGGACAACCTATTCAATGTGGCGGCAACTTCAAAATCTGTTTTGATGTGTGAAATAAAGCACCTGTAATTTCGATGACACATTGTTATTCGTTTGCTAATTCGTGTGTTTATGTAAAAGTATATCATACTACGTATATCTGCTAACAACAACTCAATCCCTTGAGAAACACTTTCACATTTGCCTCTTAACAAGCTCTGGATTAGTGGCTATATTTGCCTTAATCTGCTCTCGCCTTGAATAGAATATTTAAGAACAACTAAAATGAAATTTAGAATTAAATGGAGAGGTATTTGCAAAAGTAAGTGAATGCCAAGTAAACTTGCTTTAGTATAATAACTAATTATTTTCAATTAATTTGTTATCATATCAAAATAAGTTAACTTGGCATTCTCTTACTATTGAATCATTTACAATGGCAGTAGTAAGTAAAACTCCACTTCTGGATAGCGCAAGATGGCCGCCGTCACTGACGTCCCCCCCTCTGGAACGGCAGAGTGTCGTGGTCGGCCGCCGTGGTGCTTTGAGTCTGACGTCCCCCCCCCTCTGGAACGACAGAGTGTCGTGGTGTGCCGGCCAAGTGAGTCCGAAAGGTTCGCTGACGTCCCCCCCCTCTGGCCGGCCGTCGTATAGCGCGCGGTGGTGTGCCGGCCAGGTTGGCGTGGTGTGCCGGCCAGGTTGGGAGGGTGGACTGTTGTAGCTCACCTGAAAAAATCCTAACTGTCAGAGTGGCTTTGTATGGGTAAAATTTTGAAAATTTTCCAAAGTGTGTCATTTCGACCTGGGACCTTCACCAAAACATTTTTCATCAAATTTCACTGACCCCCCCCCGACAGCAATCTTCTAACTTTGGTTCTAGTGAACGGATTTTGTCTTACAGCTACTCGTTTGAAAGAGGAGAAAAAACTGCTCGACGCCATTTTTGCCGCGAGTCAATCGGACCAGCCGTTCAAAAGTTAGAGCTGTTACAAGATTTTAGGTCGGAGCTCACCTGAAAAAATCCTAAGTGTCAGAGTGTCTTTGTATGGGTAAAATTTTGAAAATTTTCCAAAGTGCGTCATTTCGACCTGGGACCTTCACCAAAACATTTTTCATCAAATTTCACTGACCTCCCCCCCCTCGGGACAGCTCGCTTCGATCTTGGTTTCTAGTGGACGGATTTTGTCGTGCAATAGCTCGTTTGAAAGCTAAGAGTGAGACAAATTCAGTGAAAGAAACGGCTTGTTCATATCTGTCTTCGTTCAAAAGTTAGAGATGTTACAAGATTTTAAGTCGGAGCTCACCTGAAAAAATCCTAAGTGTCAGAGTGGCTTTGTATGGGTAAAATTTTGAAAATTTTCCAAAGTGTGGAATTTCGACCTGGGACCTTCACCAAAACATTTTTCATCAAATTTCTCTGAACGAGGGGGGGGAAGGGGGGTTCCGTGAAATTTGATGAAAAATGTTTTGGTAAAGGTCCCAGGTCGAAATTCGGAAGTTTTAAATTTTTCAAAATTTTCACCACACTGGAGCTCTCACACTTAGGAATTTTTTCACTTGTGGCATGTTACATGGACATGTGCTGACGGACCAACTTCCCGTGGTCATATGAGAATGGTTCAGGTGTCATATTGTAAAGAATGATGAGACAAATCGTTTGCAACAAACCGCATGTCGCTACGATGAATACTTTCGGAGATAGAGCCATTTTAAGTTTTCTTCCGAGCATATACAAACCCCCGACAACGTAAGTCTGATCACTTCATCGAAAGACGAGGTAAGCGACGGTCGTCGCTCTGAGCTGCCGATATCGGGTGTTTCAAAGGACTCTTATCTTTTGAAGTTACCTTCTTACTTCAAAGTTTGTATGATAGAGTTTGATAGTGTTTTTACTACTGATAAAAATTTTTTAAAAGTAGTATGAGTAGTAACATGCGGAAATTTTTAAAAATTCTTAATTTTCAGTTTTTTCAAAGTTTTAACATGTAGACTAAGGTTTTCAAGTATGCTAAGTTCAAATCTGCTATCAGATTTGAAATTTAACTAAGTCTAAGGCAGCTTTGAGGGGTTATATCCCAGCTACTGATCACTACCTTTGACTCGGCGTTCCTGTTACCACTTCGGGGCAGTGACAATGATGTCTTCAGCTGTAAAGAGCGGGTATCGGGGAAGATCTCTCACTTCCCTAGTGATCAGTACAAGGCCTTCGGGCTGTCGACGGGATCGAGTGCCACTCACTATACTCAAATCTATCATTCCTGACTAAGTGTAATGCTTTAGGAATATGACTGTACTACATGATTCCAAACTTGTACAAATTTCATTATCTTACAGTTAACAAGAAATCGCAGGCATGGCTAATGACAAGAACCGTAAATTTCATTTAAAGATGTGCACATGTAGGCGAATTAATCGCAGTGCGGACGCCAAGGCTCATGTCAAGAAGGCGGGCACCGACCACATGGTTATCCTGAATAGGGTTGCGTGTGTGAAGTGTAGAGTGTTGAAGGGTGATGAGGATGAGGCGCGTTTTTACAGAGTGCATGCTGACTGTAGTGGAGGTTTGGTGAATGACTTGAGATTCACGCAGTTGATTGTGGAAGAGAGGGAGCGAATGTTGGCGATAGAGCGAGAGGGTAAGGTTGAGAATGCTGTTGAGAATGATGAGTTGGCGAGAGCAGTTGCGTCGTTGGAGGCTGAGATTGGGCGAAAGAGAGTGCTTGAGAGTGATGATGAGGATGATGTGGATTTAGATAGGGAGCGTGTGAGGAAGCGTGTGAGGAAGTTGAGCTCTTCGTCGTCGGAGGTGTCAAACATTGTCATCACCGACCCCCCGAAGAGCTCATCTTCCCCAAAAGTGAAGAGTGGTGGGATACGTAAGCAGTCGGCGAGGTGGTTGAAGGATGAAGAGAAGAGGCATGTATCGCAGCAGATGGCGCATGATTTGTTGGTTAATAAGTATGAGAGTTTGAAGAAGGTGAAGGATGAAGTTGTGAAGGAGTTGGATGAGTTGAAAAAGAAGGAACTGATGTCGAAGGAGGTAGCGGATGAGAATATTCGAATGAGGCGTAGTGTGACTGATTTGAAGAATAAGACGCGAGAGTTGGAAGAGAAGAATGATGAGTGTGAGAAGAGGGCGAGTGCTGCGGAGAGAAGAATGAGAGATGCAGAAGCGAAGTTTGAGGAGATGATGAAGGAGATGAGTGTGTTGAGAGCGAGGAATGTTGAGTTGGAGAGGACTGTGGCTCGGCGGGGTGATGAGAGGCAGGCGTATGAGAAGTTGGAGCGCATGAGGGATGAGCGGAATCGTGTGAATGAGGATAGGTTGTTTGAGTTTCACATCCCTATTCGGGATAATCATTTGGACGGCGAAGTACTCGTGAATCAAAATCTAGACGAGTCCATCATTTGTTATAACGGCCATCCGACGAAAAAATGCCTACATGCCAGCCTGAGAATGCGCGGCCATCTCCACAAATTCTCTATTCGGAAGCGGGCGAGACTGCCAAAGGATGGCTAACTTGGTAAGTGAAAAGTAAATAAGATACTATATCCTATTCTAATACATATCATTTTCATTGCAGATCTTTGCTCGCCTTCACCACCCCATCAATTCACTCCCGAGAACGAACCATCGGCTCTCTTAAGGGCCACCTAGGGGCAAGACATGATAGAACCTCCACGCGGTTTGCCCTGGGCAGTCTTCGGACTGGCGAATACTATCATTAAGTTGAATCTGCTATCAGTCAACTTGAACGTTGCGTCGCGTTAGAGGGGTATATAAACCACTGCCTCTCATTTCATTTCATTTCAATCATGCAGACGCCGAATAGTCAAGTCAGCTCTCCTCGCGGACCGCAGTTAAGGCCGCGAAATTTATTTAAGGAGTTTGTCAGGCTAGAGGAGCAAGACAGAGTCCACAATAATCTTGCTCGGATTGGCAATCCGATGACAGCAACTGTTGTCAATCCAACGGAATGGCGCTACATTCCACTTTTTAGCCATGTGCCAGTTAGTGTGGAAGTCGACACTGCTACCAAAGAGAGAGTCAAAGACTCTCTCAGCAGAATTGGTAGGGTGTAAGATGACGTTACTCCCGAGAACGAACCACCGGCTCTCTTAAAGGCCACCATGGGGCAAGATTTGATAGAACCTCCTCGCGGTTTGCCCTGGGCAGTCTTCGGACTGGCGAATACTATCATTAAGTTGAATCTGCTATCAGTCAACTTGAACGTTATGCAGTCGATTGCTATCCCTGAAGCATTCTGATTCGCTGTTGAGCAATTCATTGTTTTAAAACCCTATATAAGCCAGAAGAGTGTAGCGCTTCTCATTCAATTTCAAGTCACGATGGAAGCAACGTCTCCTGACAACAGCATTCCCGTCTTCATCGATGAAGACAACGCCATTCCCGAGTTCATCATCCTCGACGAGTGGGATGAAGAGGATGATAAGAAGGGGAAGATCAAGAAGATCGTTTGGACGGATGGGGTGTGGACTCCAAATAGCACTCGCATCCGAAAGGTGCCAGATGCACCAGCACGACCTAGGCGGTATAGGGTCTATGACAACCTAACCGTCATACCCATTGACTATTCCAGCCAATAGTCAACTTAAATTCACACCCCGAGAATGAACCATCGGCTCTCTTAAGGGCCACCATGGGGCAAGACATGATAGAACCTCCACGCGGTTTGCCCTGGGCAGTCTTCGGACTGGCGAATACTATCATTAAGTTGAATCTGCTATCAGTCAACTTGAACGTTGCAAATGAAGTTCGGTGTAATACTTCCTTTCGACGGGCGTTCCTGTAAAGGGCGGCGGTGAAACTCGTAGCTATGTATACCGCAAGGGACATTTGGCAATGGTCAATCTTGTTTAACCTCTCTGCGTCATGTTTGCAAGTGATTGCCTCTGTCTCAACGTAGTATGCATTCGCGCCAGGGCGACATTTAGCCAACTGTCGAAGGTTGCCTAAAACTTTCCATTGCATAAGTTATGAGAACCATGAGTTCTACCTGTCTCTATGAATGAGATGAATTGATGAATGGAATGAAATGGGAGGACACTCACGCGCCACACGCAACATAACACACCTCTCTCTTCCGTAGTCTAACAAGCTCTTTACACATGGATCGCAGTCGATTGCTATCCCTGTATCAGAAGTGTAAGCTATCTTAATTTTATTTGACACTATTTCATCTATCGTCATCGCCCATATGAAATGTTTTAAGATTTACAAGTTAGACTAAGCGTGCTACTATTTCCAAATGAAAAAGTATACATGGTTAAATCATCCACTGAAGCCCCGTTCAAGTAAGTCAGTATGAAAGCAAAGATAATACGAAATAAAAATTTATTATGGCATGTATTTCAAAAGGTCTTCATCGTCAATATCGTCCCAGAGTCTGGCTTCACATAGATCACAAAAACAGTTCACTTGCTTTAATCGTTCTTCCACTGCGAGCCTCACTTTGTCGATATACTCCCACTCCGCCATAGTTCGTGGCTGGGAGTTAGGGGTGTACCACTCCCATAATTGGTGGAGGAATTTGGTGCTGGTGATCTCCATCACATCGTCAGTATCGTACTGGAGATACTTCCACCTCACGCCTGTTAAGTCGGGACACTCCTTCTCACATACACTCTCTTCGTTGTCCGCTGGTAATGACAACTTTCTGATATTGTCCAGTCGGTGCACCTTCTCTACCTTCCCCTTCGTTGGAGCGTTTGGTGCAACAAGCGCCTTTGGTGTTGAGGATGGAGAAGAGAATTTTGTGTTTGGTGTTGTCGGAGGGCTTGTCATGTTGACTGTAAATAATAACTTTGAAATGTTTTCTAATTCTTAAGTATCAACAAGCAACCAATCAGAATGAACAGCCAATGAATGATGAATATGAAAGTATATATGTAAAGTGACATTCGTGTTATTTCACTCTGTCTTTGAGACGTATAAGTGAAGTGTTCTCTGGCGAATTCTATATTTGAGGCGTACAAGTGAACTGCTCTCTCGTGAAGTCTCTATCTTGTTGAAGTATCAACCTTAAACTCGATTTCGTTGAAATGGTAAGTTGAAAATTTCTTCACTCATCTCCCTCAAACGTGTGGCTAATAGCATCTTCCTCAATTTCAGGCATCAACTTCATCACCAACGCCCTCCCTTCTCGAGGAAAGTTTAGAGTTGTTGAGTCAAAGTAGGTTGTAACAATACACTGAGACTTGAACAGAGATGATAGAATGATTTCTCTTTCAGGTGATGTGAGTTCCAGCTCAGGACTCTCGCGACAAGGCAACGAGTGGGAATGTGCCGACTGCGGACATATGTTTACAAGGAAGTACAGTCTCCTTCGACACATCAAACAACGTGTGTGTCAACGCAAAGCGGCATCAATCTCCGGAGGTGAAGTTGATTCTGACGATGACATCTCCTTTCCTTGCGATTTGTGCCCTCTTTCTTTTGATAGTCACTTTCAGCGATCTTCACACAGACTTCAACACACGCATGCAAATGATCACTACACCAACGGTACCTCTACCATCTCCCTCATTAATGTTTCACATAATAATTTAGTACGCGACTACTGCATGGAGTCCAATACTCAAATAGTAGATTTTCCTGAGTGGCTCCTTCAAAATTCTAACATTATCGAAGCGCTCTTCAACAATTTAGACAATTTTAGAATGAAGGCGCTCATCTACCTCAAACTAAAATATATTAAGATAGATTTTCAAACGGGTCAAGTGACGGAGAGAATACAGTTTCATGTTCCTTCCTCTTCCGCAACTGAAGTTGTAGACTGCGAGTCTTGGCTAAATTTTCACATTCAATGTTTAAAATCAAATGTAGATAAATTCAATCAACGCGACAGCGCTCTCATTTTTGATGGTGTGGACTCAGCCATATTCAAAATTTCCCTATTAGAAAGTCATGCAGCTCGAGGCACATTTAAACTACCAAAAACGTTGTATAATAAGAAAGCTGTCATCAATGTCGATTGTAAATCACAGTGTTTCAAATATGCAGTCCTATCCATCCTTCACTATAATGATATCAACGCGAATCGAAATCATACCTATAGCTATAGACGGTGGGAGGATGAACTAGACTTTGAAGGTTGTGATAGTAACAACATGAAAATCAAAGATGTAGAAACGTTCGAAAAACATAATAAGATTAAAATTGTCGTTCACGTGTGGGAGAAGGGGTTGAAGGGTGCCCGGTATAATTCACGTTCAACTTGTTATGAACGTGTAGTCAACCTCTTATTAGTAAAACAAGATGATAGCGAGGAATGGCACTACTGTGGTATTCCCAAAATCTCTCGCTTGTACACTCACTTGGGGCACTCTAAAAGAGGTGAACATTTTGTATGCGACCGCTGCATCCGCTCCTTTTGGAGTAAAGATAAATTTGAAACTCACTATGAATGGTGCAAGCGAGGTAAATTACAAATGGAACGCATGCCCAAAGATAAAATATTTTCACATAGGGATAATGGTGACGAATTAAGTCCCCTGCGTGTCATTTACGCAGACATAGAATGCTACATTGATGATATCATCCACAAGCCAGCAGCCATATCCTGCTATGAAGTATGGCATGACCACTTTAGGAATAGACAAAACAAAATGCATACTTGGCAAGGTGAAGATTGCATTTCAAAATGTCTAGAATTTCTCGATAAAGCTGCTAAATTTCAACAATCATATGATTCCCAATTGCAGCGTAAGTCACTACATATGTCAGATGAAGACAAACAAAAATTTGAAAGTTGCACATCCTGTCCTAAATGTCATAAAACGTTTGATGACGATAAAATTAAGAAAGTGCGTGATCATGATCACATCACCGGTAAATTTAGAAACGCACTCTGCTCCAAATGTAACTTTTCACTTAGGTTGAGACGTCGTGTACTACCCGTCATTTTTCATAACTTTAAGGGCTATGACAGTCATATGCTCATAAAAGGAGAGTTGAGCCAGATGAAATCGTGGCAGTTTAATGTAATAGCGCAAACGAGAGAAAAATTCATGGCAATGACAGCAAAAGTACCAGTAGATAAAACTAAAGAAAATAAGATAGTTTTCTTCGAAATAAAATTTTTAGATTCATTCCAATTCATGTCAGCGTCACTAGCTTCTCTCGTTCGTAATCTCAAGTTTCTTCCCCATAGTCAAACTTTGAAGAAACACTATCCAAACTTAACGGATGACATGATCACTCGCAAAGGAGTCTTTCCCTATGCGTATTTTAGCTCAATGTCTAAACTAAATGAAACAACCCTTCCTTCCATTGACAAATTCCAAAACAATTTGACGGGTCAAGATTGTCCAGTAGAGGACTATGAACATGCTCAAGAGGCATGGTTAAAATTTGATTGTAAAACGTTTGGCGATTATATGATCGCTTACTTAGAATTAGATGTCATTTTGCTGGCTGATGTCTTTCAGGAATTTCGACGAGTGGCATTAGAAGAAGACAAATTAGATCCTGTCCACTTTGTCAGTCTACCAGCCATGTCCTTTAAATCAGCCTTTAAAATGACTGGTGAGACTATCCATCTCTTACAAGACCCGGAGATGTATAACATATTTGAGCGCGGAATACGCGGTGGTCTCACATTTGTAAATAAACATCACATAAAATCTGAAACAGTAGGTGATGATCATATCCACCTAAAGTACTATGACCAAAATAATTTATATGGCAGTTCACTGTCTAAACCACTACCTCATTCCGAGTTTAGTTGGTTAAATCAAGATGAGCTTGAGTATTACTCCAACCCTTCAAACATACTGAAGATTCCAGATGAAGGTGATTGGGGATATTATTTTGAAGTGGATTTGATTTATCCAAATAGCATTAAAAATAAAACTGCTGATTTCCCACTCGCACCTGAATCTGGTGAAGTGACTGAAGATATGTTTTCACCATTCATGTCACAATTTCATAATAACTTAACAGAGTGTGGACAGCCAAGGTACAAACCATGCCGCAAACTTTTACTCACCCAATATGATAAGAAAAATTATCTCGTACACTTCTGCATACTAAAATTCTATTTAGAAATGGGCATGCTTCTAAAGTCAGTTCACCGCATTATCAAATTTAGACAGAAAGCCTTCCTCAAACCCTACATAGATAGTAACAGTCAAAAACGTGCACTCGCCCTAAATAATTTTGAAAAGGATCTTTATAAATATAAGAATAACAGTCTTTTCGGAAAGACCATGGAGGATGTTAGAAAACGTATGAACTACAAACTAGTCGTTGATGAACAAAAATATCACAAATTGACCTCATCACCTCTTTTCATTGATAGAGACATCATCGATGAGGATCTTGTAGGTTTTAAAATGATAAAATCAGAAGTTGAGTTGTGCAAACCCATCTATATTGGGCAAGCCGTTTTAGATTATTCCAAGCTTGAAATGTATCAACTCTTCTACAAAATATTAAAACCATGCCCTCTCGTAAAAGAGGTTCGCTTGCTAGGTGGTGATACAGATAGTTTCTTTTTAGGAATTACCACCCAAAAAGATTTAAATTTTAATGAAGTAGGCAAGTCATTGGAAAAATATTTCGACACATCTAACTGCAATCCCACTCATCCACTCTATTCCATACAGAATAAAGCCAAACTTGGTTGTTTTAAGGATGAAACAGCAGGAAAGGAAATAGATGAAATGATTCTCCTCCGTCCTAAAATGTATTCCATGAAATTAAGAGAATGTGCAGATAGTATTAAGCGTGCTAAAGGTATATCAAAATCCATTGTTCACAAAATGAAACATCGGTCCTATAAGAAGGCCTATAAAAATAAAACTATAACGTTTGTCAATATGACAATCTTAGAATCTCAAGTTCATACTGTGAAAACGTACACGTTCAAGAAACGAGCACTTTCAGCATGGGAAGATAAGAGGTGTTGGATAGGACATAACACATCTCTTCGACATGGACATCCTGACACAAACATGCCTCCATCCCAAAAGAACTACCACTACTCACGCTACCACATTCAGGAGATGTATTGACATAATCAACTTTAACTCAGTATTTTGATGTTGCTTTTTGTAGATATACATGGTTGTTTTATGTATCGCATGAGATCGTTTCTTCCTTGTGAGTATATGCCTACAGTCAGCTCATTCCCCCTATATCTGTGAAAAGACTTTCATATATATATTTTTATTTCAATAAACATATCACAATGACTTCACTTTGTTTTCCGAAACACTAAAGTTACGAGGGATTTAGTATCTTTCACATGGATGCACTCTTGTAAACCATTGGTAATTTTGATAGCAATAGAGGGTATAGTTTGTTTGACGACGGGATGATAGAAAATAGATTCAAACATCTTCTCGACTATTCCATATGAAGCGTCTTTATCATGAATGAAATCGCGTAAAATGTATTCTTTTTTCTCACCAACAGAAATAGGTAGAATCAAATCACTTTGAATGTAAAGGTGCTGTTCATGTTTATCAAGTGTCATTGGTGTTTCTATACCAATCGTATGCGCAGCAGTAAACACAGTTTGTAGCATTGAAAAACCAAAGAGTTTTTTCAAATTTTTACTCAATTGACATTGAATGTCATCGCCCAGTTTCAGAACAACGCGTTGATTTTCAATTGAAAACGAAATGTGGTGTGTCTTTACATCATATTTACTTTTCATCACATGCTTCAACTTCTGTTGTATATAAGGATTTACTACATGAATAAAGCTTTCAACTGTATGATATAGACGCGGCATTATATTGATAGCAACTTTAGATTCTTGATAAGACTGGTAAATTTTCTTGATGCGATCACCATAGATGTCAACCCACCATTCATCATTAACTGAATCAGCTTTAGTGTGATATTCATGAGAAGCATACACCAGACCGCTTCCAATAATAGGGGTTGGATGTCTTAAAAAATGACGCAAGGTTGGAGAGAAATAAACTGTAAGTTTGTCATTATATTTCTGAATAACCAACTTATTTTTGTCCGCCATAATTTTCTCTCCATACTTCTTACCCACAGTCTCATTCCATCGTTTTACTAACTCAATAAGCGATAAAGGTTGAACACCACGCTTTTTCAAAATGATGCGTTCTTCGCATTCTACAACATCTTCATCAAATATTTTAAATCTATAATGAAATTTGTCGATTCGATTTGAATAAACTTTTTTAACATTTGCAGTAGCAATTGACGTTAGATGTAGTCCATGACCAAAACCAAGATGTGGATAGAATTCATTATCCAACCTCAGTGTAAGACCTTTAGTAAAAGAATGAAAGCGAAGGAACTGTCTCCCACTCCAATGATAGATAGTAAACTCATAAACTTTCTGATCCTTATTCTTCATGATGGAAGTATTACCACTATTGAATGCCTTAATAATTTTCTCATTCCCAAATGGTTCATAAGAATCTGATTTTATCTGAATCCATTCATAGTTCCACTTTCCATCTGATGTTAAATTGTATGGGAACTGGAATGCATTATTCATCGTTATTCCATCATGGGTGCGAGGAGTCAATATCATTTCTTCCAAATCATTCACATTCTGAATATTGCTATCATAGCAAATACTAGAAACGCCAACCTCCCATTCACCTTCTAAATGCAGTGGGCGATTTAATTCTACTCGATAGTCTGATGGTTTATTTTTGGGAAATTTATTCATAGAAGCATTACTGGGCAAGTAGATTAGAAACGAGTCCTTATTTTCACTTTCCATATTATTCACATTGGAAAATATATTAGCATACTTTTTCATTAACTCTTCATTCGGAAATGGAGTGTGATACTTGTCACAGCATCTTTATGAAAAGGAATCAACGCACCAGCATCGTCATAAATGGCAATATCAATTTGTGGGATGTAGTTTGATTTCAGCTTTGTATAATGCATTTTCTTGAAAGTATGCTCAGATAAAATACTGCAGCTTTTTGGCTGGTATGGTATCATTGCTAGCAATGGAGCTTCAACATCTCCCACACGTACATCTTCACCAATATTGGAATATATCTGAAAATAGTTAATACGACGCGATAGCGACATGTCTGCACTAGCTTTGGTTACAGTACCACTTTTAAAGATATTTTGATCAAAACCCAAAATGTCCATTAGAGTTTTATCCATAATTAGTTCAATACCTTTTCCACTTATAGTGAAAGACAAAAACCTTCTTTTTCAGAAAATAAAATATGTTGCTCATTAATCACTTCATTTAAATAATCTACAACCAATTTAACCGAAGTAATAATGCGAGGCATCAACACTCTTGTTTCATGTAAGATACCACCGAAAGGCTCTACACACTTTCTGTATAAAGATACGGTCCATTCTGTATCAAATTGATTTGACCTTTCACATGGTAAATGTTGCATATCAAATTTTCCATGAACAGCTGCAGAATGATGTCGTAAGAACTGATGAAAATCTTTTGAACAAACTAATACTAGATCATCATCATTTAATTTACTTATTGCAATATGATTAGATGATTTAATATAAGTCAATGTTGCCACTTGTTTACCATCAACTCGAAGGAGATAATTAAATTTCTTCAATAATGTTTCAGGAGTCATGTTTGTCTTTCTTGGCTTAATCACAATCTTCTTCACCAACGTCTTCTCATTTCTTGGAATAAGATCTACATAATAAGCTTCCTCTCGATATATTAACTGTTTATGACCACTTATGTGGTAATTAACGTTAAAATTATCATAGCTTGTTAAGGCGCTAGCGAGGTTACCTAAATCATTTCTTAAACTTGGACTTAAACCAACAATCCAATCTTTCTCAACTACATGATGTACATAATTATAATCATCATTGTGCGGAGTAAATTGGACAATATGTTTACTCGCTTTATTCAAGAAATCATATATAAACTTTTTACATGATAAGAGATCTTTCTTTGGCCACTGTGGAATGTATACTCGGCAGCCCTTTTCACATTGGTAAGCAGCTGTGCGTCTCATATTAATAGTCATCACCTCATGATCAAAAGTATAGACACAGTTGCTATAAACAAGTTGAGTGACACCCACTTCCCAATTTCCATTTAGCTGTTGTGTATGATCAATGGGAGTAGAAAAGAGTGCGGCTCGATTACTAGCAAATCTCTTTGTAGCCGCATTGCTAAGCAAAATATGATAAAACGACATTTTTATATTGCTTATCTTCGACTTTGCATAACATCATGAAGACTTGGATTTTGGACTCTCTACAATATATCAGAGTTGATCGTGATGGAAACGTACATTTCAAAAATTCTCATGGTCATTCATCAAGAGGTATTACATTAACATGGCGACAATTTGTCAACCTCAATGATATCATGAGGGATTTGGAATATTTTGAAACATTAAGATTCATCTCCTTGGGTGATCAAGTTTGGCTTCAACGTCGCAACAATGAAATTCAAGTCTGCCATTCTCATTCCACAAACTGTTTCTCATTTCGCAAATACAATTGGGAGAAGTATAGAAGATACATACATCGCTCCATCATGACATTTATTCGTCGTGAGTTCATCGCCCTACTATGCAAATCTTAATCAGACATGACTACCACGCACCATGAGTTGGAAATTAGATTCCCTACAACGTATTGAAACGGATCATGATCGAAACGTCTATTTCAAAGATTCAACTGGAAATGTGAGAAGAGAGTTTGCTTTATCTTATCGTCATTTTCAATCTCTACATCATATCATGAAGGATTTGAAATACTTTTATATGAAAAGACATTCACGTATTGGAAATCGCATCTGGCTGCGCGTCAACAATCGGCGAATTCAACTCTATCATTCCCAACTTCATACTAACTTCACATTTCATGAAGGTAGTTGGGAGAAGTATAAAAGGAAGGTACATCGCTCAATTTACTCATTCTTTCATCATGAAGCGCCATCGCTACACCATCGTCAACATTCTCCGTCGCTTCAGACTCTACACCAAAATCGATCTCACAACATTACACCAACAGCTTCCAAACAGCAAGTATTACCCGGGCCGTCCTCAAATGTTAGTGGTGAAGATGAACAATTCACGGAATCTTCAACTCTTCCCAAATGGGACTGTACAGATTCTCGGCGCCCTTTCTCATTCATCGGCGCAGTCAATGCGCTTAGAGCTACAAAGACTACTACGTCGGATATGGAAGAGGGAGAGGTGTGTGATGTCGAATCTGACTGTGGACAATATGGTGATCTCTACTCAATTGAGTGAAAGTGTATCATTTTTGAAGATTCGTACCAGCAGTTACAATTTGTGTTATGAACCCGAACTTTTTCCTGCAGCTCTTATTAGTTGTTGGTTACCTGTGCATGTGGCAATCTTTCATAATAGTAAAGTGATCATTACTGGATTAAAATCTCATGTACAAGCAAATGTGATCCTAGACTATCTCATTGAGTATGTACGTACCAAGCGGATTGTAAAATAAAAAACAATTTTTCCAACATGATGTTTTTATTTCAAATCATGATAGAACTTACAAATCATTTTTTCATTAGAGGATGGATTACATGAAAAGTTTTGAATAACAGATACAAATCGAGATACATGTGAAGTACAGTACAAAAGCACCACACGTTGATGAAAGTGGATGTTGTAGTATGCGTTCATTTCGCTGATATTGACGCGTATGTTTTCTCAACCACTGCTGTGTTGGTATATTTGGAGGTTGAGCAAGAGAGTCAAATAGTTCACCACGTCGGTCTTCTCCAATAAAAATCGCTGTCCAATGCTCACCGCCTAAATTCTGCGAATGAGTGTTTAGCACAATAAAGATGGGATAGTGATTTACTGCAGGTGGTAAGGTATCGAGTGAATAGACATTATCGAAAGCTTTCAACGTCGCTTCGTCTGCATTACGCTGCACTTTAGTCTTAATATCGTCAGCAGTCAACCAACTCATTAGCGATTATACTGAAGAATCACGTCACGATACTTTGTAATTTCAATATTTGAATCGAAGACTGCATAAATTATTACATTGATCGTCTCAGGTAGTGTTCTTTTGAACGTCAAATCCAAACGAATATTATGAGGTACGTTCGCTTGACGCTAGGGGGCACTAATATCGCTGTCAGCAGTCAAATCAAATGCATAAATAGTATATCCACTCTTAAACTCTTTCATAGTCAGTCCGTTGGTGTCATCCGTATTGTAAAAGTCAAAGATATCCATAAAATCAGCATAACTGCGCATAAATTGATCCGCAGCAAAATCTGGTTTGTAGGGTGGACCAGGATGACTCACACCATTTACACGTAAAGCAATTTCACTTAACTGATTGTGTTTAAAATTGAAAGGATTCTTCTTTATATTACCATTAAATGCATCATTTTCAACCATTGCCACCATGAGGAGCTTCGGTGCCTCCGATGGAAAGAGGCCATCTTTCATGAAACTCTTTTGATCTTTAGGAATTGTAAAGGTGAGAAGCTTTGTATGCTGAACGGGGTAAATGGCATTTTGGCGGTTAAGACCTTCAGCATGTCCTCTAATGACACTTGGATTCGGTACTACTCGACGAATGTAAAGTGCAATATCTTCCACATGAATTCTAAAATTGTCAATTTTAGCAAATGCATTCAGCGCAAATTCAGGCTTATTCAATGTCATCTTGAGTCGCATGCTGGTATTACAGAGTAAAAACTTTGACTGTCTAAAGAAGTCTAAATTCAGCGGACCATATAGCTGACATACTCTACTATCTTTAATCATAGCAGATCGCTTTACAAAGCCACTGTTTGTTTCAACATCAAATTTTCCTGCTTCATCTCTGTACCATCCCATGGCTTCCATATGACTTTTTTGTGCTGCTGGATGAAACTGTGATACATGATTGAAATATGATTTATAGGGATAATCGCTTTGACCACCTTCCACCTGCTGCTCTCCAATCGTTGGAGAAACATCGCGAAGTAATGTAGTCAATGGTAAATTGTTCAGTCCAACTTTATGTGTATCGTCAATAGCAGTTCCATCTGCTTGCTGAATTCTAAACCTCAAATCAACCATCGCATAACTCAAATCTATGTAGTCATCACTACCACCAGGAATAACAAATTCAATGGGGCCAGCATTCTCAGCTGTTCGAGGATGATAATCTACAATACTTGAACTAAGAATATCTGTCTGTATGGCTTGTTTATCAAACAAACAAAAACCGGAAGTTTTACACTCCATGATTAGAAGTTATGGCAGCGTCGTCGTTTAGCGCCTGATGAATGATTAGAGCCTCTGCGACGTTTGCGTGAATGCTTTTTGACTGAAGATCGCACCTTACCAGCTCCGCGATGTTTCCTCCTTCCTTTTTTCATTCGTTTAGGTGATTTCTTTCCTTGAGTAACACCAGCAAAGGTCTGCTTCAATGTTTTTAAACCGCGTTCCTTCCCACGATTCAACAAACTGCTCTTAAAACTTCTACCTCTGGGAAGATCACTAGCAACATCACCAGCAAAGCCAACGGCATTACTTAAAACATTTCGTTTTAAAGATCTACCGACATTGGATATGAGAGGTGCTACAACAGATTTCAGTGCACCAAGTCTGCTACCTCCACGTTGGCGGCGAGCGCCGATGTAAAGTTGTCCTCCACCACTTACATAGGAGGGTCGTGAATAAAATGAGGCAGTTGGATTCATAGCTCAAACCCTAAACATTGTTAGTTACAACTTTGCATGAATCACTGTCGATCACTTAGATGAAAGATGTCGGCACGACGAATCCAAGAGTTCATACTTGAAGGATAACCAGTCCATTTAACAAGACACCATTCTTCACCTTGCCGTTTTTTACATCGAATGATTTTCTCTACCAAATATGTTTCACTTTCAGTGACTACCTCAATCTCATCGCGGTAAAAGCTACCCTCAATTTCTTCATTATCGTAATCTTTCAACTTGTAGGTGGTCGGAGAGTCTTTTTGATTAATCCTTGATACTGTAAATACCTCCTCTGTCCAATTCGGAAGGTACCCTTTAGCAAAAAGACTTTTCACTTTTGAGATACGAACTTTATCACCAATTTTCACATCACTTTTCACATGAGTGCGTTTACGTTGGAATGATTCGCGCACTTTATCTACATTGTCAGCATTTACATCTACTGGTCTGAGTCCAATAGAACGATGGATAGAGTGATTGTAGGCATGGAGTGTATCTTGTAGAACCTTTGTCCAATTTTGTGTCAAGTTGGCAGTAAAATGTCGCCACAAGCGATTTTTTAATGTGCGATTAAAACGTTCAACGAGTGCAGCTTTATAAGCACTCTTTACACTAAACAACTCAATGTGATGCCTCTCAAATAATCTTCTCACATGCTGATTTTCAAACTCTTTTCCTTGATCACTCTGAATTCTTTTTTGGTATGCGACCTTCTCGAAAAATTGTTTGGAATGCTTTTGCTACTCCTTTCCCTTCTTTAGTTTTTAAAGGTTGAGCCCACGCATAACGCGAGAAAATATCAATGACGGTTAAAATAAAATTATTGCCCGAGTTATGTTTTGAAATGGAGGCAACATCACACAAATCTGCTTGCCACTGTTCATCGATGTCATGAACAATATAATGGCGGGTGCAGTACTTCTTTTTCGCTTGTTTGTGGAGTGTATAGGTAGCCTGACCCTTTAACCATCGTTTCACTTGTGATTGTGGAAGACCACTCGCTTTTGATAATTTCTTGATAGATGCAAATCCTGCCGGATGTTTTACATCATAATAGATTGATTTCAAACGTTCAGTTGATGACGACTGCCTCTTTTTTCTCCTTCTCATCTTTTTGTTTTCTTGCCTTTCTACATTTTCAACAACTGCAGCATTTAGCTTTAGCGGTTTTGCGATCGTGTTCACATTGCTTAGGGGTTTCATTGTGAGAGCTGGCGCAGCAAGTGCAAGTGACAACGACATTCACCTCTGGCGGCTCATTACATGGCAAGCAACACATTTGCTTCATATTAATAGTCTGAGAACATGTATTTCCTGGGAGGAGCTGTTTTACGTTTTCCTTTTACTAGTTTTAGTGATGATGTAGATCTACGTCGAGTTCTTCCTCTTGTTTGCTTAGTGAGTGTGGGAGGGGTTGTAGCAGGTGACGTCTTAAACCAATTTGTTGGCATTTTCATCGTCTGAAGCATTGGAGCAGTAGCTACTGTTGAATCAAGTTCTTTCAATGTCTCATTATTTAAAGCAAATTTTGGCACATTATGCTTTTTCAATAGTTTAAGAAAGTATGACCAACCAGGTGGAACATAGCCCTGACGGCGCTTTCTACGTGTCGCATACTGAATCAAGTCTTCATAACGTGAAGCATCAATCACTTTATTTTCATCTGTAATGATTTCTCCTCTATCATTTACATTGAGATGGGGTTCAATACTGTTGAAAAGAGATATGGCATGTGCGCGAGATGCTAAGGGTGTAGCAGTCGATACAGAGTCACGCATCTTATTCTTCAAGTTTTTCAATTGCTCAACAGTCTCCGATTGTAATAATACAGCACGATGTGGATCTTTGATGTGAACATTTTGCTGATAATCTATTTCTTTCCTATACATTTGATTTGCAAGAGGTTCCTTTACTTGCTGCATGGCAGTCAATTGTACATATTCATCCTGAGGAATAACAATCATGCGAGAATAAGAACTCATAGTTTGTAGATAATCATGGGAGTTTTCAAAATATCACTTCAAAATCTAAATTCTTCCGGACACTCTTGCGTAAAGTCAATGAATAAGTAACCGTATGGTTTTTCAGTAGCTGCTTGAAAAATTTCAATTAAGGCTTTTGATCCTCTGGGTGCAACTTGTCGCGCTAAAATTTCAAATTGACATTTATCTCGCGGATTCTTGAAAATAGCATAATAGTGTGTATTCAGGTTTCGTGTACGAGCTTCTTTTCCATCAGGAAACAAATTTTGTGTGATATAGATGATAAAGCACCTTTTATGATGTGCTGCACGAGTGAACTTATCTGTAACATCTTTTGAATTCTTACTTTCTTTTAATACATCATCCAATACAACAACATCATTAGACTGAAGTTTATCCACTGCAATAATTCCTTCATGTCGAATAAAGTTGCGACTTTGCAATTCCTGAAACAGCTACGGTTGATAAATACCAAAACACCATATCACTCGATTGATAGGTTCCTTAAACATCTCCCTTCTTTTATCCAATAAATTCAGCGTGAAAACAGTTTTACCTGCATGAGATGGACCTGATACAGTCAGAACTTTATCACATTGAAGTCTGAAATCCATTTTATTACTTTGAGATTCAACATTTGCATAATTAACGCTTAGAGCCAAAGATATTACCCAATAGGTTGCCCACGGCAGGAGCTATCATTGGAAGTATTGCTGAAAGGAAACCGCCCTTTTGTGTTAGAGTTTTCCTCTTTCTTTGAAGGGCGACTTTAGGATTGGAGATGAAACGCAACTTCGTAGCATATCGCTTAAGTAACTTTCGTTGTTTTGGCGCTAATTTCTTCGTCCTCAACTTTCTGACATGAGAAATAATTTCACGAATGAATTTATCGTTGGCATGTCGTGTAGCATTGTATCGCTGATTTGCTTTCATTCGTCGGAGAGCTTGAATGGCTGAAGAAAACTTTGAAGACTTTTGACTTTTACGTTTCGCCATTTTCCGTGTTAGTCTTTGCTAAAACCTATCTTTACCACATTTGCATAGGTACTAACTATTGCGACATAAGTGACACTCGAAATGAGCAATATCACAGTGGTTACATTTGCAAAGTTGAATGCAATTACGTATGAAACAGCGTTGAAAAAAAGGGTGCTTACATCTCTTGAAGATGCGCTTTTCATTTCCATCCTTTCGCTTACATACATCACAACACATAGTTTCACCGTTACTGATGTCTATAGCAAGTCTTTTTGAAGATATGAATTTGCTAGCCTTTTCTAAATAATAGACGCATGTACAGAAGGAATATACTTCGAGAGTGAGCAGACATAGCTCGAAAACCAGTTGTGCTACAATCAAGTACCACTGCATTTTCAATTTTTCTTTATAGAAAGTTGAATGTGAATATCTGAAATCGCTTCAATC
The DNA here is from genome assembly GCA_907163375.1 of Prostheceraeus crozeri. Lineage (NCBI taxonomy): Eukaryota > Metazoa > Platyhelminthes > Polycladida > Euryleptidae > Prostheceraeus > Prostheceraeus crozeri. Next base: position 84,113 of record CAJQUW010014238.1, on the reverse strand, counting down.
ACTAGACTGCTACCATGATGGTTAAATGCGTTAAGACGTTCAGCAATTTTTATCATATGTCTTTTAAAAAATTCTTGGGGTGATCTACCACTTCCATTGAATAAGAGGCAAAATGGAAAGAGCGACTTTCCACCTCTTCCTTTCCAAAATGACTAAACTTAATTTTCGCAACTAATCGCGCCATGACAATGCTATCAGAGAATGTATTCATTAACTCTAGAAATAGAGTGCTAGCATCATCGACCAATGCTTCGATGTCGGTCTCATCTTTATGAAAATTTATCACAATCTTGAACAGCTCCTTTTAAACTTTGCCTATGAAAACGTAATGTTCCGCAGTCGTTTGAGAAAGACATGATCGCCCTTTATCTAACCCATCCATTGCATGAAAACAACAACTCTTCTCATAGTAACATTTATTGAATAATAGTAACAAGCATGCATTATAAATCAATGGTTTGAAAGAGATAAAATAGATACAGCTGGTAACTATCATACAGCGAGCAATGATAACCATACAGGACTTTGGCAGTGCTGAGGTAAGGAGGAAAGAAGCATTGGTTATGAACGTAGCTACTACAACGAACAGACAAAATAGGAACAGACAAATCCTTAAAACGTTTCGTGACTTCATGATAATGTTGATTCACTCTACTATCCCAAGGTGGGAGCAAAATATCATCAATGATTAGATTGGGAAATACTTTCCTCTCCTTACCAGGATTATTACAAAAGATGCGTATAACATTGAAAGCAGCTAACCATCGTTTAAAGTCAATTAGAAGAGCACTCTCACAAGAAAAGCCATAGTCTTGCAAATATTTCAGATTAAGTCCATGAATGTGTTTTCTCGCCCATTGATCAACATTGGGATTGCAGTTGGCATGTTGATGATAGACACTGACAAATTGATATGTCCAATTGTTCATAGCAATAGCACTGAGCTCCTGTACAGGTTCACCCCCACAATCCATAAAAATGATGATAGAAGCCTAAAACGGAAATTTACACATCTAAGGAAACGTTCTATAACATATTACAAAATGAAGAATTACATCGATGCTTTTCACGACAAAATACACAAATGATATGATGGCAACGAAGAAGTAAAATGTATCTAATAAGACCACGTCTACGACACTCAAAGCACATAAGCGAATTGTCATAGGGTAGAGTTAGGAAAGGACTAGTAATTCTCCTTCTTTGATTTGCGTTTTGAGGCAGCATTCTTCTCCGACTTGCGCTTCGTACCACTGCTGTTAAGGATTTGATCAATTATGTCGTCCACGTTGGGTGGTTTTGGAATATATAGGATGGATTCCATATGCATGGAGAGAGAGGCTATTTTATTATCCTTGTGTCGACAATAATATAGCCCATTCACTTTGAAAAGGATATCCCAAGTACCTTCTCCGAACTCGTCGCATGTGATGAGTGTTGAATGATCTCCCTCCTTCTTATAGTAAGTGCACCAATGTGATACCGGTAGGCAAATGTGATTACCATCCCAAATCATTCTATAGGGAGTATCCTTGTCATCTCTCGCCTTCCACTCTTGAGCAAGAGGAGTAGGAATGTCCATATTTAATGTCACGTACTCCTCAATAATATCAAGTTGGTGGCGAATGTACGGACTCACGGGGATCAGTATGTAGTCCCCATACTGATTGTGCATTATCTTGACATCCGTGGAAGGGAGCATTCCCGTTTGGAGTACTACGCCATGATCGTCATAACGCAAGACTTGTTTAAATTTACGCTGTAGCGGTGTAGGATTATGTACCTTGGTTGTTTCTTCCACTGGCCTCAGTTGTAGATGATCTGATCGTAGCGAACCTTGTAACGTTTGACCGCCATTTTGTCCTACTAGTGCAGCAGATGGAGTAGATGCCTGAAAATGGAAAAGATTGTATTAAGTTTACGTTCAAGGGAGGAGAGGGAGGAAAGTAGCGACTTACCATTTTAGTTGGACAATAGAATAGGGAACTAGAGAGAGGAAATGTGCGTCCGTCACTCGTGTGATTCAACGATGGAATGATTCTCACTGTGGAAGGCTCGCTATTTATATAGAAATGCTTGATTCTCATTGGATGATGATCCTCATTGGACAATAACATCAAGCTGATTCCAAGTCTGGCCTCCGTTTACCAATCCGAGCCTTCATTCGCCCGCTGGAGCTGTTTCTTGTGAAATTCTAACTCTGTCGTTTTTCGTCAATCTCCCAAAGTCTTAAATGGCGTCTCACATCTAAACGAAAGCAGATATGGACAAGCCGCCGTTTCTTTCACTGAATTTGTCTCACTCTTAGCTTTCAAATGAGCTATTGCACGACAAAATCCGTCCACTAGAAGCCAAGATCGAAGCTAGCTCTCCCGAGGGGGGGAGGTCAGTAAAATTTGATGAAAAATGTTTTGGTGAAGGTCCCAGGTCGAAATGACACACTTTGGAAAATTTTCAAAATTTTACCCATACAAAGCCACTCTGACACTTAGGATTTTTTCAGGTGAGCTCCGACCTAAAATCTTAAATGGCGTCTCACATCTAAACAAAGACAGATATGAACAAGCCGTTTCTTTCACTGAATTTGTCTCACTCTTAGCTTTCAAACGAGCTATTGCACGACAAAATCCGTCCACTAGAAGCCAAGATCGAAGCTAGCTCTCCCGAGAGGGGGGGAGGTCAGTGAAATTTGATGAAAAATGTTTTGGTGAAGGTCCCAGGTCGAAATGACACACTTTGGAAAATTTTCAAAATTTTACCCATACAAGGCCACTCTGACACTTAGGACTTTTTCAGGTGAGCTCCGACCTAAAATCTTGTAACAGCTCTAACTTTTGAACGGCTGGTCCGATTGACTCGCGGCAAAAATGGCGTCGAGCAGTTTTTTCTCCTCTTTCAAACGAGTAGCTGTAAGACAAAATCCGTTCACTAGAACCAAAGTTAGAAAATTGCTGTCGGGGGGGGTCAGTGAAATTTGATGAAAAATGTTTTGGTGAAGGTCCCAGGTCGAAATGACACACTTTGGAAAATTTTCAAAATTTTACCCATACAAAGCCACTCTGACAGTTAGGATTTTTTCAGGTGAGCTACAACAGTCCACCCTCCCAACCTGGCCGGCACACCACGCCAACCTGGCCGGCACACCACGCCAACCTCGACAGCACATCACCGCGCGCTATACGACGGCCGGCCAGAGGGGGGGGACGTCAGTGAACCTTTCGGACTCACTTGGCCGGCACACCACGACACTCTGTCGTTCCAGAGGGGGGGGGGCGTCAGACTCAAAGCACCACGGCGGCCGACCACGACACTCTGCCGTTCCAGAGGGGGGGGACGTCTTCGACGGCGGCCATCTTTCGCTATCGAGAATTGGAGTTTTACTTACTACTAATGGCACAAAGCATTTTTTCTCAGAGGTAACTGTTCATCTACAATTACCTCTATGTAAAAGATATGCAATGGAACAGAGGAATTCGTTCAATAAATTGTCATTTTCATGCATTTTGATCAATTTGGATTCAGTTATGCGAATATGTTTAGTACGGCAGATAATAGAAAAATCATTGACTGTCGCTTTGTGAATAGCTTTCGTAACTTCAGAGTCTTCCTGTCTGCCATTGATATGCTCATCGATACGAGTGATCAGGTGTTTACGAGTCTCATCAAGGTAGCAACTGTTACATTGCCAACATTTGAATTTTTAGACTAAATTAGAGATAAACTCGAGATAGACTCGTAGAATATGTTGAGCATCTATATCTAATCAACCAGTATGCCATTATCATACTCAAAAATTGCTCTAACCTCTGCTATACAAAGCATGTTTAAAATCATGGCTGGCTCAAAAACATGCTCAAAAATGATTTCATAGCCATGTTTATAGCAGCGTATAGTGATGCTTTAGAAATATCATCTTTGAAAGTGATGTTTTGACACTATTCGTGCGAAGCACGGTTTTAAAACCCATGCATAAGAAGTGACTTCAAAAGCGGCTTAAACCACTGTCTTCAATAATTACTGCATTACATTGAAATTGCATTACATTTTGTCCATCTGGCAACGCATCTATTCAACTAGTTTTAGAAGCCAGCAAACTAGTGCAGCCTCACTTTAATGCGCATGTGATGAATGTACCATTAGTGACTTCAAATCCATCTGAACACTAAAGAGACTCTTATGAAAGTTGAGAACATGCTGCAAAAGCCGACTTTTATTAGTTTGCATAAGCAAATCTTACATCGAGTGTCATTTCTAAAAAAAAACAAAAAGCAAAGAACATGTTTTAAAAAAAAAACATTCTAGAATAGAAAGATGCCATCTGACTTGGACAACTTAGGCACAAAAAATTATTGTCAGCCATGGATGCTGCGCTTCATCCTACAGTACAAGGGCTCGTCAGTGCGGTATGGCGTATGGCGGTATGGCCCAAACTGTATGGCTGAAAAACCGAAGACAACATAGTTGCTGCTCTGCGTTTGTTTATTCTGGATGAACAAACGTTTTTCCTAGTCAGAATAAACAAATGCAGAGCAGCGTACTGTGCAGTCCTTCAGCTTTTCCAGCCATTCTAGATGCTATAAGCTAGCTTGGGTCATTCTGAACCGCAGTGACGAGCCAGCCGTTGAAGGGCAAAGCACAGTGCTTACGACAGCCAAGGAATTTTCGTATTTTAAGTTCAAGTCTGATGACATCTTTATATAATGCGAACTTGCACTCTGCAATCTTTATGAATGCCTATATTGGAGTTGCAATATCTCACTCTATGAGATTGGATATATTTCTATTCTTTAACTTTGTTTGAATATGTTCATGGTTTGAAAACACACTCAGTTTTCTTATGCGTGTACGCTGTGTTTTTAGCCGAGAACCCATGTACCCTTTATATTGTGCATGCTAATGTGTATACTGATTAATACAGCATAGAGTTGTAAAGATAGCAGCTTAGATTAGATTAGATTAGATCAGATATTACAATGGCGACGGGAACGGCTACTACAGCAATAGAGAACCGTGATTTAAGAGCCACACCATTTCACCCTATCGGCGATGCTGCTGCCACAGGCATGCAGTGGGAAGAGTGGATAGAGGGGATTGAAACTGAATTCAGATTTCGTAGGATTAGTGATCCAGAAGATAGAAAGGATGCTGTCCTGATTTACGGAGGGCCAGAGATAAGGCGTTTGGCTAAGCACCTCCCAGACCCCACCACTTTACCCAAGGGTGTGACAAAAGATGTATACACCTCACTGAAATGTAAGCTAGACAACCATTTCATGAAAAAGATTAATACCCAGCACATGAAGTTTCTGTTTAACAAGATGCGACCCAATAGGCATGAACCAATGGGTAATTATGCTGCGCGGCTTAGAGAAAAAGTCAATTATTGTGATTTTGTTGATAGTGATGACAGGATACTTGAGCACGTTATTCAAACCACTGATGACAAGACACTTATCAAAAACGCTGTGAATAAAAGATGGAAACTCGATCAGCTTCTAGAGGAAGCGCAGCAGATGGAGGCCATGACAGATCAACTTAACGACATGAAATTATCGGAAGATAGGGATTCCAAAACCATCGCGAAAATCAGAAATCGTCCACATAGCTCGAAACAAGCTAGGCCTTATTTTAGCAAGCCAAACCAAAACAGGACCCCCCTGCGGTTATTGCGGTCAGTCAGGCACACACGAGAAGGGGAGAAATTGTCCTGCTTACGGCAAGAAATGTCATAAGTGCGGCGGGTTGAACCACTGAGCCAATGTTTGTAAATCCAGCAAGCCTAACCAGAATCAGAGCCAGAGGGTTAATAAGCAGAAGAAATCCGTTAGGAAGTTGGAAGAAGCAGATAACGAGACTAGTTCAGATGATGATTTTTTTCGCGTGAAACAGATAGGCATGCAAAAGAAATCCCAGAAATTTGACAAATTGATTACTGTTCATGTCGCAGATGTGAAAACACTTATAGAACCTGACACAGGCTCAGAAGTCAATGTCATGGATGAGCACCAGTTCAAAGCACTGACCAACAGATCATCAAGTACACTAGTACTGAAACCTTCCACTGTTAGGTTGAAAGCCGTCCAGAAAGAGCTTCTAGTGAAGGGAGAGATAGAGACCACTATCAAGAACATAACTTGCGGAACGACTGCTAAATTCGTTATCGTCAAGGGCAGACTAGAATCTCCACCCCTACTAAGCAGAGACACTACTAAGAATGACCTCGAGATATATGCACACTTCCACATGAAAGATGACGCAGAACCGATCGCACAGAAGCCCAGACCAGTCCCATTCTACCTCCAGAAGCCACTCAAAGCAGTGCTAGATATACCGGTATGTGTAGAAAATGGAATTTACGAGCGCGTCCCAGATAATGAAGCCATTAGTTGGTGTTCACCATTAGTCATCATGCCGAAGCCAAGATACCGAGATGAACAAGAATTACAGTCCAATATGATCCGTGCATGCATAGATCTGAGAGCACCAAATAAAGCCATGGAAAGAAATAGTATCACTCAGGGCACCACAGTCGAGGATTTTACCTACAAATTCAGTGAATGCAAGATATTTTCGAAACTTGACATGAATCAAGGTTACCACCAGCTTAGCCTTCATCCAAAGTCGAGAAACATTGCCACGTTCAGCACACTTTGGGGCAACATGCGCCCAACCAGATTGATATTCGGAGCGAAATCAGCCCAAGATAGCTTCGACGAAGTTGTTTACCGAATATTCGGCAATATCTCCAACTGTTTGAACCATAGAGACGACATCCTCATTGGCGGCACAGACGAAGAGGAGCATGCTAAAGCTCTGAAACAGGTCTTAAATCAAGCGAGAGATTTTGGCATCACATTCAACCGTCAGAAATGTCAGTTCGGTCTGAAAGAGATAGAATTTTACGGCTATAAGTTCTCTGACGATGGACTGCGACCGGCTCCCGAGAAGGTCAAAGCCATCAAGGAATGCAGCATACCGGAATCTAAGTCAGAAGTCCGCAGTTTTCTAGGAATGACTGGTTATTTGTCAAAATTCATACCTAACTACTCGCACCTAACAGCTCCACTCCGTAACCTAACCATGAAAGATAAGAAATTCCAGTGGACCGAGGTTGAAGACAAGGCATTTGAGAAGCAGAAAGAGGCCATCACAGATGATGCTGCCGTGGCATTCTTTAACCCTAGATACCCTATTATCGTGAGAACTGAAGCGAGCTTCCATGAAGGTCTATCGGCAGGATTATTCCAGAAGACAGAATCAGGCATCAAGCCAGTTCATTTCATTAGCAGGTCGATGACTATAGCATAGAGAGAAACTACAGCCAGACCGAGAAAGATGCGTTATGCGTCCGATGGGCGAAAAACAGATTTCGCATGTACTTGCTAGGTGCACCGAAGTTCAAGATAGTTTGTTCGCACAAGCCACTGATTCCACTTTTCAACAAGACGAAAGTGAACTTACCACCACGTCTTGAGAGGTAGATCATGGACATGCTGGATGTGGACTATGAAATGATCTACGAACCGGGCAGAGATGAAGGAGACCCCCTGGACTACCTCTCAAGGCATCCATTAACTGAGACAGCTTCAGACTCCACCGAACGATATGTCAGATGCATAGTCACTCATGAACACACCGGCTTGAACGAGATTAGAAAAGAAACAGCTAGAGATTCACAACTGCAGAAGCTGAGAGAGACCATAAGGAGCGAATCATGGGAAGCTATGAGAAGGGACCCCGATGTCATACCGTTCTATAGTCTTAAGACAAATCTATGAGGCTGACGGACTCCTCTTCAGGATGAATAAGATTATAATTCCAGAAAAACTTCAGAAAAGGATTGTAAATTCAGCTCATAAAATGGGCCATTTCGGGATGACGAAGACGAAGCGCATGATACTTGATAAGTACTGGTTCGAGAACATTAACCAACTAGTAGAAAACACAATCAAAAACTGTCACCCATGCCAGACTGCAACCGATGACCATAGAGAGTTACCAGCCAAGATGACCAAGATACCTAATGAGCCATGGCATACCGTCTCGATTGATTTTGGGGGACCCTACCCCGACGGGCATTACAATTTAGTTGTGATAGACTTACAAACATGGTACCCAGAAGTCGAAATTGTCTACTCTACAGCATCAGGTCCCACAATTGAGAAGCTCACAAAAATTTTCAGCACCCACGGTATTCCCAGTACTTTCATATCAGATAACGGACCCCCCTTCAACTCTGAGATGTTCTCAAACTTCGCCGATGAGCAAGGTCTTCACCACCACCGTGTTACGCCAGAGCACCCCAGAGCGAACGGCGCTGCTGAGAGTTTTATGAAGACCCTAAACAAAGCTGAGAGAATAGCCCACTTAGAAGGACGAAATTGGAAGATAGCTGTCCAGGAGATGTTGATGGGTTTTAGGTCCACCCCACATGTTGCTACAGGAATCTCACCCTACGAGGCACTCATGGGTAGAAAGGTCAGGACAAAGCTCTATACTAGAACCTTTGAAGGACCGAGCAGTGATAGAGACCAGGCCATTAATGAGATAGACAGAAGTTACAAAAACAGGATTAAGAACTATAAAGATAGAGGATCACACGATCCACGATTCAATATCGGGGATCACGTTTTAGTGAAACAGAAGAAGAGAGACAAATGGTCCACTCCATACGAACCGAACTTGTACACCATCGAGAAGACGGACGGATCCAGCGTCAAGGCGAGAAGATCAACCGACGGACGAACGATCTATCGAGATGCGAGCAGGTTCAAGAGAGCGAACCTGGCAGACAATAGAACCGAAGCAGAACCGGAGACCCAAGCCACCGATGAGACGATCAAGGAGAATCCGACCGAGACGAGCGAACCGATCCAGGAGAATCCGACCGAGACGAGAGAACCGATCCAGGAGGACGAGAACGAAGTTGTAGAAGGAGCGAGACGCGAGAACCGGAACCGAGACGAGACGAGACGAGGCAGGAGAGCCTATCGACAACCAGCGACGAACCGAAACACGAGCACCTGAGCGGAGGCAACCGGCACCAAACACGCACCAGAAGAAGACCAATATACTTGAATGACTATTTCACCGACAGTGACATCTTTGCAGACGGATCCCTTACTCCGTGATTTGTGGAAAGGGAGAGATGTAATATCTCACTCTATGAGATTGGACATATTTCTATTCTTTAACTTTGTTTGAATATGTTCATGGTTTGAAAACACACTCAGTTTTCTTATGCGTGTACGCTGTGTTTTTAGCCGAGAACCCATGTACCCTTTATATTGTGCATGCTAATGTGTATACTGATTAATACAGCATAGAGTTGTAAAGATAGCAGCTTAGATTAGATTAGATTAGATCAGATATTACAGGAGTGTTGAGAATGCAAAGGCGTGTTGCAAGGCGATTTGCAAATCGGCCTGAATCTTTAGGCTCGACCCGGTATGGGCCCATTTTATTGGAAATTCTCAGACCCAAGCCCAGCGTGGCCAGATCATTTAGGTCCACTTCATATTTTCATTCATTTTTTATGTTGTGTCAAGAAAACTATCAATATTTTGAGGAATCTTAAAAATTCCCGGAGACACGACAGATAAGCAACAAATTCCCTGCCTATACACAAGTGAGACTAGTCATATTTTCCACACTTTAAGTCCCTACCAAGAGTAGCGAGTTTGAGTATTGAATAAGTTGCTTGTCAAGTTTTTGACGATGCCATGATGATTTAAGATTCCGTTATATTCTAAGGAGTAAATATATCCGATAGATTGATATTTTTCTCTACATCTGAAGTGTAATAGGTTCAATAAGTTATATTCGACCAGAAAGACACATTTTAGAATTTAACAGTTTGAAATGAAAACTGAATAAAAGAAATTATTTTGAGACATCACATGCAAAAACAATTTAATATTGTAGCAAAGTAGTCGATAGATATTACGGTGCTTGATGCACAAATAAGTTCACGTCTGAATTTTAACGCTAGTTGATAAAAATTGTAATAACAACTAACGAATTTGTGTCATGAGAAAGTTGTCATTTATTTCTGTCTAATCATGTTATTAAGTGATTGCGTTCAATATAAGTTTTTTCATGCAGATTGTCAAGGAAAAATTGAAACAACTTGCCTTTAGAAATTTGAAATAGAGGCAATAGAATAATTTTATATGGCAATTACGTAGTTTTTAGGGAATATCATAAATTCATTAAATTGCATATCATCGTTGAATGCTGTATCACTCAATCAATTCATAGTCTACACCAGAAATAGCTTGCAGGTTGGTTGATGTCAACACAGCCAAACATGGTAACAACCCTTCTTCATGTTTGTCAAAATTTTCAGCAAATATTTTGCATTGCTTCAATCGCAAACATTGAATAATATGATATTTCTGCATGCACGATCCTTTTCCATCATACCTATAGCTGTGTTTTAGTTTGATCAGGCATTGTCGTCAAAGATGAAATACGAATGGATAGCCAGAAACCATTCAAGAATGATGTTTCCATTGTACACATCAATCGGAAGCCTGTCAGGATATCCTCCTCTCTCTACGCGCCACAAGACAATCAATCATGATACGTTGAGCTTTGGAAAATGAAAGATCGACAGACTCAATGAATGTTAAACTATGAACAAAAAATTAATATGAAGTTTCTGCAATGATTCAGTTAGCGCGATGAAACTGACATCAGAATATTTTTTAACGAAGAATTTCCATGCAATGTCTAAAGATTATAATACACTTCATACTATGTGTCCAGTGGCAGATCACCTAGTGGGCATGGTCAAAGCAATTCCTTGAATTTCTTGCACACATCAGCTTGGATAAACCGACATTTCTTGCGGATAAATAAAAATCATGGCTAAAATCTCTACTTTTATCGACTTTGGATATCAGTCCACCTTCTAATGCGTTATATAGCTATAATGGTGCAATGCTATGCTGATCATGCGGCTGCCACTGTAATTGAATCTAATTAAACCCTATAGTTTTCATTTGGATACTAATTTGGTGTATTTTATCTAATCAAATGCATATCCGAATCAGTTGTATTTGGATTACTCGAATGCACAGCAAGCATGCATCGCCGCTAGACCTAGCTTTATCTTTTGGAGTCAGTGGACATGTAAGTGCTAGCACAAACGATAAAAAGGTCAGAGTAGACACATTTTAGTATTTAGCAAAGCAAACGTATGTCTCAATTACTACAGACCAGTGTTGTCAACTGAATTTTTCAGAAAGCTAAGTTATTATTCGGTTAATTTCATATAAATTCTTGAACATGGTGAAGTGGAACTCAGTATGTTGAATTTCATTCAGAAATCAAATAAAAATTCGGTTCAGACATCGCATCATTTGTATCTTTAGCCGTACGACGACTTTCTCTGTGGTTATTATGTTACTGAGAAAAGGTGCGAGTAATTTGTTATTTATTACAAATATTCAACTGACGTGCATGGTTGTGATGAAGAAAAGTGCGTTAATTAATGCTGTTCCACTATATGAAAGTCATGAGTGCATGATGGCATTACAAAATAGATTTCAATTTCTGGAGACTGCATCGGTACCAAGGATGTGGAGTCGGAGTCGCAGTCCCGGAGTCCTATCATTTTTGCTGGAGTCGGAGTCCTATCAAATGATAGGACTCCGGACTCCGGCCTATAACCAGGCCAGAAAAATAATACAAACAAATTATTTGTCCGCGTGCATATCTGTCACTGTCTTGATGTCAACTTTCTCCGTCAAACAAAAGTACAAAGACACTGCTGCATGCAAAGCTTGTAATTATTGATGGAATGAACCTTGATAGTAAAAAAAGGATTGTCTTTTCACTCGGTGATTTAGTAGAGAAGACAAGCCCCCCTAGCCTCGATCACACCTATGCACCAAAGGTCACATCAGAGACAAAAATGAAATGAAATACTAGTTTGTTTGAGAACATTACCCTCACGTTAATCATGTGTGATGTCTCCTCCAATGCGCATATTAAAATCGAAAGTGTACCCGTACTCATATTTTTTGATGAAGGATGGGGGATTTTCCTTCCTGGTAGAGACTGGAGAAAAACCGTGTAGGGCACACATCAGCAAGATGGGAGGAGCCGAGTCGCATGCATCCAACTTAAAGCGACATTTAATAAACATTCTTCGAAAATGATTGATGATTGATACAGCAATGATCACTAAAGATAGGTTCAGGTAAGCCTATATTGATCTATGATGCAGGTTACCAGTTTTTCAAAAAAAACTAGGCTATATATACTTGCCACCCGGAGTCGTAGTCGGAGTCCTATCAAAAGCGGGAGTCCTATCAACCCCCGGAGTCGGAGTCCTATCAAACTGATAAGACTCCGCATCCCTGATCGGTACTTTTAATTATAAAATACTTCTCCGCAGTCGCGAGCCTTATTTCATTCCGAACTTTTCCGGACATGCAATGTCCAAGAAACACACTGAATCAAATTCATTGCGTTCCATGGATTTTTCTATTAAATGTTAAGCACTTATTATCAGGGCTGACATTTATGAGGGGAAAACTGGTTTTTACCAAGGCAGATGGGAAAACCTGTAAATACCGGGAAAACTGGCAAAAACCGTCAAAAACCTGGAAAATGGGAATTAATGGAAATATTAGGGTACGTAAGAAGCTTGTATTTTCATCAATATTCATTACTAGCTGATATATTCACATGGCATGGGTCCGCAGTTCTATACGGGCTGTTGTATAATCCAATTGAGGCATCGCATCCTAATGTATCATGCCTTTGTTTTCAATTGCCAGGAATTGACTGTAAATACACATGATTTCATCAGCTTTATGTGACTGATGCGTAAGGCACATCATCATGCTTTTCCTAATGAAACCAATTATTTTATGGTCGTCTTATCTGTTGGCGTCAGTGGAATATGCCTAATAATTTTAGAATGGATGTTTTGCAGGAATTAAGTTAGTCAGTATTAAATTAATCATGATGAAAAGAGATAGGTTATTAATGATAAATTACATAAAGATTTAGATAATTTCAACAAATTCTACCATGCATAAGAACAGACAAAACGACAAAACAATGCTCAGTGAAAGTTGCTCAGATAATCATCAAAAGAAACAATGTGAACGTGAATTTGAAAATGTTTTACAACTGTATGATCATACTCCTAATTTTATGAGTCGCAAACTGCCTAAAGTCTCACACATGCGTAAAAAAGCACAACATAAGGACGAATTTTTCGATTTCCATGTCCCATATATATTTCAGACAGTGTTTATCTCAAAATCAAAACAATCTTTCAAAAATTAGAATTACCTGTCCGACTTTATCATCGATCTGATACTTCACTGATGATGTCACAAAGCCCCAAAAAAAGTGAAACCATGTACTTCCATCAACTGCAGAAATCCAAATAAGAACATATACCTTAGTAATTTAGTAATTTACAAAATTGAATCTAAAAACTGTAAGCATTTTTACCTAGGAAGCACAGTCAGGTTTCTGAGAATATGTGCTAATTAAAGACTATGTCCCACAATAAATAACAGGGAGGAATGGACAGAATATCAATCAATGATTTTTGAATTTTGATGTCTTCCCTATTAAACGTTATATCTGATTGATAAGGCCGTCTTAACTGTGAAAATTTGCAATAATGTGTGATCACTTTGCCACATTTTATTTTAGCTGTCTGGCTTAAAACCTTTAAATCAATGCTAACAGATGCTGCTTAAAACAAATTACAACATCTTGCTAGACTCAATAATTAAAATAGTCAGTATTTAAAACCATTGTTTTGCCTAGCAAGGGCGTAATTACATAAATGTGCTGTGCACACTAAAATGCATCACACAGTGTCAATTTCCGAAAATTGGAATTCTCTGTGCCTTAATGCATAGACAGGACAGGCTTGAGTAAAGAGAACATACTTTCAACAAGCACATAAATTATATCGTACTTATGTCAGTGGTAAATGAGCAATTGATTATGGAAAAGAATGTGATGCTTATACCTGAAAATGTTTCATTATGTATATTTGTGTTTCATAATGAGTGAATCAAGTAAACAGGAATTTCGAAACGTTTTCATCTCAGATGCGACAAAAATCGATAGGCTGCAGATTTACGCTTAATCGCCTAAATCTTAAGATTGTGCACGTTTTACAAATATGTCTACCGTATGTACAATGCATGTAGTTGTACTCGTATATCTTCTGAATTTTATTCCAGTTTTCATAAAAACACATTTAGTAGTTTTTACCGGTTTTGACCAGCTTGTCCTGTCTTTGTAGTTTTTAACAGTAGGCAACGGCATTTACCGGTTTTTCATGGTTACCCCTGAGAAAAACCATCCAACCATGCCTGTTATAAGTTACGTTACGTTTATAAGTTTACGTAAGCATAATGTGACTTGACATAGTTGACCAGTTTGCGAGTCAGGCGATGCATTTCATAGGCAAGTAAAGAGAGTTTCTGACTCGGATCTAATTTATTGGTCGAAAATAAATAGATATAAAGTTACACGTCGATAGCCATTTGACCATCGACCGTTACGAAGGCGCTGGACGCCGAAGGCCCCTCACGCTGTGCGACGTGTAACTTTATATCCTTTTATTTTCGACCAATAAATTAGATCCGAGTCAGAAACTCTCTTTACTTGCCTGTGAAATAATGTGACTTTGCTAGATTTCTTACCGGTCGATTTGCGTCGATTGTCAACGATCAAAATCACCGTTGACCAACGTCGATCAACCTTATCAAACGACAAAAAATGCATCGCTTTTGAACTACGAAAGGACTATTGATTTCGACCGCTCTCGATGCATTTTTTTGCAGGGAATGGATTGGAATCTGTACTCTGCAACCAACTTTGCAATAAACGGCTAAAGAAAATGTGTCCTTTAAATTCCTAAGACAAATGGTTATAAAGACATCTCCTATTATTGGTCCTCAGAGCCACTTTTTGGGCCGACAGCGTTCGACTGTAATCATCTAATTCTTTGATAGGATGGCTTACACATAATTAACGACACATCCACCTGTCGATGAAATGATACCGGCTTTTTTGAAAAGGAATATTTCCCTTTCTGCTGGATGGCATTTAAAGTGACTTGACACCACGAGAAAGTGTCTCACAAGGAATTGATTGTATCTCATAAATTCAAGCGTGAAGTGAATCTGCGAAATGATTTGCACTTTTCCTAATACGAAGTCTCTAACAGGGTAATCTGAAGTAATGAGTGGGTTCCGTTCAAAGTTCGTGTTGGAAATCATAAATAAAACTGCAGATCAGAACACTTCTTAACCTCCACGCTTCCTTCAATCTTTGATAATTGGACTTGTTGGGATAAATTCGATAGTAATTAGTACTATGGAAGCATGTACTGGGAAATGACTTGTTCCGATGAATCATCGTCACCGGTTTTAATTCGCATTATTCCAAACTTTTCTATCCATTGAAGGTAAATCTACGAGAGTTTTCAACAATCATGATATTATCATGAGATCATCGATACCGGAAATGAGGAGAAGTTAATAATTCTAGTTTATTCCATTAGATGTTCGACAAATATATTTCATGCACAACTTCAATATTTCTGGACTGAAGTTTTACATGCAACTGAATTGATAATGAACTTGACAGACACTAATAAGAAATAATTTAGTTAATTTAGTTTTTGTGATGAGAAATTTCATCTTAGACTATATCAGAGAACTATTTTCATCGGTTTGCCTTTGATTGGAAATGAAAAGGAGGAAAAGCAGGAGAAATCAAATAATCAATCATCCACTAATTTATGTCAAATAAATGAGCTGAAATTTAGGTTATTCAGATCAATCAAAACCATAGAGTACTTTTTTTTAGCGTGTTCTCATCTATCAGGGATGAATGAAACCATTGTTTTCGCAGACACCAGACGTCATTGAGCAAAAGTGCAGACTTCATATTGAAGAAAAATTCATACTCAAAACTTAATGTTTAAGAAAATATTTTGGGAATTCAAATAGTTGTCGCGCACGGGAGATTAACCAAATATATCTATTCGTGTAAAACAGTACACGAGAAGCTCCCGAAAAGTACTTGTAATATTATAATAAATTATTGCAGCGATCATTTGTCGGTGGGTTTGTGATGATTGACATCGATGGTTTGTTGGCACCCATTTGGGTTAAATTAGTGTCATGTTTAAGTTATTCATCACAAACCTTGCATTTGACAGATGATCAAAAAATAAGCTGTCTCTGCTATTTTAGACCAATATATATTTAATTCAAATAAATAATAATTCAAATATTAAACTTCAAATAATAAAATCCCAACGTTTCGTCCACCACGTAATTAGTCATGGGCAACAAAGTGCAGTCTTAAAGTCGTTGGGCTTATATACATGTACAGATAATGATAGCTAATCAGTTTATTTTTCCAATTCAGTGTCGGACCATGCGGTCCGCTTCATAAATAGCTATGAATTATTTAAAGCAGCATCATTTTATAGTAAACAGTTAATTTTTTACTACAATTGAATGAATTTCACTCTTTTATCGTATTAAATATTTTTCTTTCTTATATATTGGCCCAGTAAGGGCCTATTCCTTAAAAGGACAGACGGGTGCGTTCCGTAGTAGCCACATTGGTCTCCTCTAAGTTCGATTACCTTTCGGATGCGATCACGCATACAGCCGATCAAAGTTCTGATAATCTGTTGATCAGTCTGATTCCACTCCTGCCTCACTAAAGATTCCAACCGATTTAAATCATTGCCATGACAAATTCGTCGACGAACTCGCCGTTTCAAGATAGACCAGACATTCTCGATTGGATACAAGTCAGGAGACCTTGCCGGCCAGTTTAAAGTTGATATTCCTGCCTGTCTTTTATACAATTGAGTTGCCGTGGCACGATGGCATGGAGCATTGTCATCCAGGAGAATCCAATCAGATGATGGATTACCTAAACTGAATGCTAAAGGATCAACATGTTCCCCAGATGAGCAATTTCTTGCAATCGTCCTGACTCCTCGATGTAAAAGAAAGCGATCAGGAATGTCCTGCCCAGACTTCATCCAAAGGCGTAGCCGTCCATCTTTGAATTTTAATCGGACAGCTGCCTCATCCGACCAAACAACGCGTGACCACTGATTCCGCCAGTGGCAACGCTTCATTGACCACTGTAGTCTCAGTTTCTTGTGTCGCTCGGACAGATTCAGCTTCGATGGTGTCTTACGACTGGAGTAGTTCAAGCACAGAATTAGATTTTTTAATCGTATCACTTTGCTAGAAGTGCAAACTGATTCAAAAAGATGGCACATGCAGGAACTTAATAAGTGGGCAAAAAGAAATTTTTAATACCTTACAAGAGATAGCAAAAATAGTCGTGCGTCGCTTGCGGATTGTTCTGAATTCCTTCAAAATGCTCCGATCGCCACGACTCCTTCAGATTCGAAGAATTCAGATCATTGCGCAAAAGTTTTCTCGATAATGTTGGGTCCTCCGATCATTTTAAAAAAGTTAGCAGGCGCATGAAAAAGCGTTCACAAACTTCTCTGTAGAACTTGACATCGTCTAGTTCTAACACACAACCTCTTTACTGTGTGATCTGGTTGATAACAGTCACTGAAACTTCGCACAATTTGACGTGTTTAATGTTGAACTGGCTGCTCATTGTTCGATTGTCATGGCATTATGTCAGCAGATTGTGTCATTTCATTCACGTTGCATGTTCCAATGTTTCCCTTCTAGTTAAACGGAAGAAGAGACGACCTATCTAATTCTGTGAGTTCAAGTCCTTAATTGATGGTGGACTTGTAATTGATTGATAGTGGCGGTTGTTTTGACACATAAGCTTAGAAATCCAACATTCTATGATAATAAAGGAGTAGAACCACAGAATAAGACAGGTCGTCTCTTCTTCTGTTTGACTACATGGAAAGGAAGCATTAGAACATGTAATGCCTATGCAATGGCACAATGTCCTGACATAATACCATAGCAATCGAACAATGAGCAGCCAGTTCAACACGCCAAATTGTGCGAAGTTTCAGTGACTGCTATCAACCGGATCCCACACCAAAGACAGACAGACGATGTCAAGTTCTACAGAGAAGTTTGTGAACTTTTTTTCGTGCGCCTGCTATATTTTTTAACAATGATCGGAGAACTAGCATTTTAGAGAAAACTTTTACGCAGTTATCTGAATTATTTGAATGTGAAGAAATCGTGGTGATCAGAGCATTTTGGAGGAATTCACAGCAATCCGCAAGCGACGCACGACTGTTTTTCTTATCTCCGTAGGGCATTAAGAATTTTTTGCTCATTTAGCAAGTTCCTGCATGTGCCATCGTCTTGACATAGTATGCACTTCTAGCAAAGTGACACGCTTAAGCAATCTAATTCTGTGAGTAGAACGCCTTGGACATGCGTTCACAACAATAGTACTTTAACTATGGTTGACAATGGTAAGGTTCTGTGCCAGCATACTTTGTAGAGATTCAAGATGGCATCATTTCATTAAATACAAAAAGTGTAACTTTCAAGATATCGTCTTGCTGTAAGAATTTGCGACTATGGCAGGTTCCAGCAATTTATTCTACTCTTCCCTGGAGATATGTCATTAATCTGCGGTAGATTCTTTATTTTTCTTATTTATCCACAAAACTATGAAAACATGCATGTGTGTATTTACAAATGCGAACATGGCTGTGGAATCGTAAAATAAATGTTTCATCTCACTGATTTCATGAAGATAAATGTCCAAACAACTCGTATCAAAAACTGTGTAAACAGTGGTATAATGTACACTTAATTTTCCTTAAGATTTAGCGACCTGGATGTTCATTAACTAAAATTTCGCAACCAGAAAATTCAACCGATTTAGCATCTTGTCGACAGAATTTTCAGCCGAAATAATGAACGACGGTGTAATATAGAAACCGGCACAATATTCAGCCCACGTCGGTGTTCTATCATCGTAAATAGTGCGTCTGAAAATTCTGCCGACAGAATATTTAACCGGTCTAATGTTCTGCCGGCAGAATTTTAATCAATGAACAGTCCCATGGACTGAGATCGGTGCCTAGCTGAGAAGCTGAAATTACCATCAACAATCAGCGGCTACACATTCTTCTAGCCTTAAACAAAGTCGGATTTCTATTACTTGACAGTAGTTTACTGCCTCCTCTGCGATAGAATTGCGTATTGTATTCTAGAGAGCTGATCATAAAAAACGAACTATCTAAATTTCACTGAAATTGAATCGATTCTCATGTCTTCCAGTCCAGTCGCCATACATGATTCGAAAGCTTGCATTCTCAGCTTTAAAATGGGCTATGGTAGGTTTGCATCCGTTATTACATTTTCTGAGCAGCGCTCAAAGTATGAAAATCACTCAATTCACAAATTACAATTTTTCAATAAGAAAACATGTGAGTTTGATGTCTATTCAGGCACCAGGAGAACCTGTTGACCCTTAATAAGGCTGCCATACTTAGGGCTGAATCTTTCAATATGAAAAGTGAAAATGATAGCGAACGTGAAGAGTAACATATTCCATTTATAAGAACATACAATAAAAACAATCCAAATGTCTTTCAAAATGTGATAAAACCGATATTCAATTCTGTTCATTATATTGACTCATTTAAAGATTCTGAAATTCGATCAAATTACCGTCAACCTAAGTCACTGATCTCCATATTATCGAGAAAGAACAGAAATACAATTCGTGGCGTCCAGCGCTGTAGTGATACCCGTTATAAAACTTGTGACATCATTACACCTGGTACTTCTATTTCTTTCCATACCAAAGATGGCCAAAAGCACTTCAACATCACTCAAAACATTTCATGCTGGTCCTCTAATGTTGTGTCGAATGTCGCAGATGTCATCAATACTATTTATTGTAAAACAATACATTTTCGCGGCAACTTATTTTTGCGACCGTCGACTCGTGGACTAATTAGCGACAACTTATTTTCGTGAGTTCATGGTCGTGCACGATTCGCAATATCCATGGTAAGAAATTTCGCGTGCAACAAATTTTCGCGAGACACTCGCCCTCGGGAAATTCGCGGGAAATTGATGCACGCGAAAATTTATTGTTTTACGGTATATAGGACAGACTGGCGACACATTTAGAAAGCAATGACTCTTCATCGCCATCAGATATCTGACCCGAAAAATTCTATATTGAAAGTGAGCGAACACATAGCTATCTGTGCAAGGGCAACTCCATTTTATCAATTACCACCCTATGCATCTAAACTAGAAAGGGAGGACAAAGAAGCCATGTCTATTCGCAAATTTCTCCCTACCATCTATGTATAGTTTATTTTGAATTGTTTTTCATCAACTCATGTATTTACTTTGGATGTAAATCGCTTTTTCATTTTGTGTGAGAGTGAAAAGATATCTCTCTTATGCAAACTGCAGGGTGGAAAAATCAACTTTTCAATCCCACGGGATGAGAAAGTCAATTTTTCTATATAAACTCCTATAAACGACAAATCATAGAAGTCTTATAAACAACAAATACATAATGCAACAAATTTCCGTAGACAACCAATAACGCTCCCGCATAATCAAAATTCTATTAACATCCAATGACCCCATTTATCGTACTTTGATTCGCACTATCTCTACGCCCTCTAAACTTCGCATATGATGATATTCTTTTTTTCCTTTTCACTCCTTTTGAACACTTGTATTACATTTTAACCTCATCAACTTTGTACCTTTGTTGTACGTTAAATAAATAAAAAAACAAATTGTGCTTAGCCAGAGCGCCAGAGACTACCAAGATATCCATATGGTCCTTTGACCTACTCATTCATAGATTTCGCGATGCAACCATCAATTTCATAATGAACAATAGACATCTATAAATCACAAAATGAAAAGCTACATTCTCTCGAGAGGAAATAAACGTTTCCTCCCTTAGCTATCTGTCCATCCCTCGCTACGCTCGGGCAGTACAACATAGCTGCAGGAGGAAAAGTTGATATTTCCTCCCTCAAGAAAAAGGTTATTCTATCAGATGTATGTATAGATGCTATGATAAGCAGTCAAGCTGCGAAATATGTTGGCATAGGCATAAACGGAAATCTGGTTGATTTTCTTAAACGAATTATAACAGTATTTGCGTTTCCATATTATACAGTATATACATACAAAATCTAAACTCAAATCAAAATCTATCTTTAACGTTCTGCATAACGAATTTCTTTTATTACAACCCGGGCCTCTAATACAACTTGGGCCTCCAATAGAACCCGGAACTTTAATTCTTTAATGCTACTTGAGGTGACCAAATCAAATTCGGTTAATGTTGATCAGGTTTTCGTTAGTAGTATTATCTATTGTATCCAGTTGGTAGCATTATGTCAATAATACAGGTTTTTCCACCCACATTCGCAAACAATGCAAACAAAATCACTTTAGAGCAAACAAATTCATTAATGGAAGTTTTTTCGATCAAATTCACATAATTAGCAACGAAAGCATAGTGCAAGCAATTTCGCTCATGCATTTTTATACTTTATTATTGCAATCAAATTCGCTTGAACGGCACACAGAATCGCTTAAATCGACTCAATGTGCAATCAATTTCGCTAATGTATTTTACGCTGCATTACTGCAATCAAATTCGCAAATAAGAAAAGCTAAATGAATCTTTAAAATTCAAATTCGTTTTACTTTTAAGCCTGAGGATTTGAATCAAAAATACATATATTAACATGTAAATCCATTCATTTTAATTCCTGAAATTACACAAGCACATCCGCCAAAGCTAAACATCGATGCATGTATCGCATTACATGTGCACACATGTTATCAATCTTACCACTGCTCACAGTCTCACGATCTTCTAAAATGTCCTTTGCTAAGTCATGAAGTACTCGTATTCTATGTTCCGCGGTTGATAATCCAGCTGGGACACTTCTGCCGTCTCAAGGCAGAACACCGTAAGTCCAAAATTTTGAAAATTGATTTTATTTCATTTTTTTAATAAGTTTCAGATGCTCTATTATTACACCAAACCACAATGCTGAAATCTTTTCAGAAGTATGATTTTCAGCAAACAAAAAATACCGTAAGTTGAAAAAAAGTACTATGTTTACAAGGCAAATCATCGTAAGTCGAAATGTTCATGGCAAAACACCGTAACTTACGGTGACTTACGGTGATTTGCCTTGTAAGGACGAACTTACGGTGCTTTGCCTTGAAGAATACGGATATTTCATAAGACCGTAAATGAGGAATTTGTTATTTTCTCAGGCAAATTATCATTAAATGAAAGAATTGATTGACAATTAGAAATTGTTAATTAGAAATTGTCATAGTGCACCAAATTTTGCTGATTGTCGATTACCTATTACTGTCATAATTGAGTATAACTATTTGAGAATAATAAAGTGTACATTCATTCTATTTCGCGCAGGTTATTAGTTAAATCGTACACAATCTATTAATTCTACACAATCTACAGGGTTGGACAAAAGTTCTTGCCGGACGTTTAATGAGCGATTTTTAACGAAAAATATTTGAGGATACCAGAGTTATAAGTATGAGTTATACTTTTACATTATACTTCTGTGTGTTCGTTTGCTTCCGAGAAAGAAAATCTGCGTGTGTGTCTAGCTCTAAATGGTTTGGCAAGAACTTCTGTCCAACATTGTATTGTGTGCATTTAATATTAGCAGCCGAGATTAATTGTATGCAATATTGTTTGATAGTATTATCAATCATTTATTGACATCAACCTCTAAGCGATTCTATTGTGTGCGTTGTATTCGACAACGGTCGAATTGATTTTATTGTACACAATGTCTCTCGCATTGCCTTACTAAGTAAAAACTATTCACAGCCGTTATTAATAATCGTCAGCGAGTGTCTTTCCCTATAATACCGAACATTTTTTTGCTTTTTGATCTCTTATTTCATGTTCACTACCACATGATTGACGACAAAACTTGTTCCTGATTTTGTTTATTCCTCGATCGGCGCGTAATTCAACTTCACTTTCTTTCGAATATGGCGTCCATTCGTTGCAGTAAACGGAGAAAACGGTAAGTTATGGAATTCAACTAATTATTGATAATTAATTAGCCTGTATATTGCCTATGCCTTAATATGTGAGCAAGCATTGCATATTGTGAACACACATACTGGCGTAGATCTTACATACATGCATTTGATAAGTCATGAAAAAAGCACTTTCAATAAAAGACATTTTTAAAGTAGATCAATAATTTTTTCGAATCATATAATCGAATTCCATCTGCTGGTATGTTATGTACGATGTCTCGTCTGCTCTGCTAATGTGTTTACTCTGTGTATATAATATTGACATTGAGGAAGTTATTTCAATATTGATATAATGCAGCGTAAAATTTTTGTTCGTGTTACTCTCTTAGCATTAATTATGTCAAAAAGCAATTTGAACCGTGGACTGATTTGACACTGCGCGCTGCGCTTTAGCATCTTGACCACCGAGGCTGATGCCAATTATTTGCATTTTGAAAAATTAATTGTTCGAAGATTGCTACTTGATTCGCTTTAATCAGCGTGCATCGCATCATTATAATTCATTTATTAGGATTTCAAATTAAAAGCATTGTGCTGAAAGTAGCATGAATTCTTTAGCCGAATAATCAACTTCATAGCACTGAATCATGCATTTGTAATTCAGACTTTCTTAGATTGTTAGTTAATTCTATTAATTTATTAGAAAGAAGATGCTTCAATCTGTTTCCTTTTTCCTTTCAGGTATTACTCAGTGAACGAAGCAGCTCATCTAATCGCGACTTTATGTGATGAAGATGATGCCGCGCCGTTGCCAAGCTCTCCTTGCGCCTCCCAGGAGCTGTTGTCTGCCGCGCCGTTGCCAAGCTCTCCTTGCGCCTCCCAGGAACTGTCGTCTGCCGCGCCGTTGCCAAGCTCTCCTTGCGCCTCCCAGGAGCTGTCGTCTGCCGCGCCGTTGCCAAGCTCTCCTTGCGCCTCCCAGGAGCTGTCGTCTGCCGCGCCGTTGCCAAGTTCTCCTTGCGCCTCCCAGGAGCTGTCGTCTGCCGCGCCGTTGCCAAGCTCTCCTTGCGCCTCCCAGGAGCTGTCGTCTGCCGCGCCGTTGCCAAGCTCTCCTTGCGCTGTCCTCAACCACAATTCGGATACCAGAATTCGGAAAAGAATTCGAAACCCAGAAGAACGCAATCGACGTGATATGGAGCATCATCCCATGCAAGCCATCGGTTGTACAAATGTTTGTCGATTAAAATGTCGTCAATTTTTTACCCAAAATGATCGCCGAAACATCAATCGACAATTCTGGCATCTCGACAATCTGGGTCGACGCAACTACATTTTGTCCTACACGTCACGTATGAAGCGCGGTGAAGTTTCAAGAACTTCGAACAAATACTTCCTTGTTCAAGAGAATGGCGGTCGCCGGGAGGTTTGCAAACCCTTCTTCTTGACCACGCTCGGCTACACCAAAAATAATGATCAATTTTTGAAAACCGTTTTTGGCTGCACTGCTCACAACGACACAGCTGCTCCATCTGATAGACGAGGACGCCATGAGCCGGCGAACAAGATTGTACGAACGAAAATTCGTGAACATATATTGAGTTATAACCCACAAATTAGTCACTACCGCAGAAAACACGCACCGGACAGACTTTATCTAAGTCCCGAGATATCTGTTGCTCAGATGCACCAAGCATATAATGAAAGCCAAAGTGCAGATGATAAAGTCGGGTACGTAACTTATCTAAAAGTCGTCGAGGAATATAATATCTCGTTCGCAAAATTAGGATCGGAAAAATGCGAGATTTGTGCCATCAACGAACTGCATAAAAAGCAAATGGATTGTTCTGAAGATTGTGGCGATTGCGAAGAACACATGAAGCATCTTCAACATGCGGCAAAATCAAGGGAGGCATACCGAAGTGACCGGGACGAATTGAATGAACCTCAACATGTGAAAGTATCGATCGATCTACAGAAAGTACAGATGTTACCAATCATGCCTCAATTTAAATCATGTATGTTCACTAGACGCCTCGTCGTTTTCAACGAAACCTTTGCAAAGCTAGGATTAAGCAAGGGAACAACGTCCAGCAGCATCTCACAGCAAAATAAAGCAGACAAGAAAACTGATGGAAAAGATAGTTTCTCGACAGGAGTAGCGATAATATGGCACGAAGGCATCACAGGTCGAGACGCAGAAGACATCGCATCGGCATGGTTTCGATTTTTTGAGCTACATAGAGACGCAAATGAGTTCACGCTATGGACCGATAATTGCTGCGGTCAAAACAAAAATTATGTACTTTTCAGCATGCTGCAGCTCGCCGTGAATTCTGATGTTCTGTGCGTCAAAGCAATTACTATAAAATATCTAGAAGCTGGACATACATTCATGGCGGCAGATTCTGCTCACGCAGGAATCGAAAAATCCGTCAGAAAGCTCGGAAGTATTTATGACTTCGAGGATTTCCAGAACGCTGTTCAGGAATCTTTTCGTGGAAATCGTCTGGCAGCACATGAGTTAAAGGCTACAGAAGTTCGGAAATGGCCTGATCTTACGAACAAGTCAGTAATTACAAGGGGCCACAAAGACCAAACAATTCCAAAGCTGTCGGAAATAAGAAGAATTCAATTTCTGAGAGATGTCGGTCAGCCAAATGTGTATCTGACGCACAATGAAGATGAGGCGCCCACAAAGTTTCCAATATTTAAAAAGTCTGCACTTGCAGCGGTCATTCCCAGTTCCGTGGGATTGCCTCGGGGAGTGGCAACGGCCAAGAAGAGGAACATCGTACAGACATTGTGTCCGTTAATGCCAACGTCTCGTCAGTGTTTTTGGAAAAACTTAGACGAACATGATAACCTTGCAGACATGCAGCAGATATAGATTTTGTTTAGAAGATTTTTCGTGTACTCGTATTTTTGACTGTACCTATGCGTGATTACATACTCGTTACTGGAATTTTAGATAAAAATCACTTGTTTGAAATGTAAGGGTCTTTTTCATTTTTCCTGAAAAAATTATATAAAGTTTAAAAATCATCTAAAATTCTTAGTGCGAACTTATCATTCGTCTACAGAAATGATTACGATAATTTCCCGAATAGTCTAAGTGAGATACTCGTATATTACAAGGCAAACCACCGTAAGTATTGACTTACGGTGCTCTGCCTTATAGAAAGTTCGTAGAAAAATGTTGATATTACAAGGCAAATCACCGTACATCGATTTAAATAGATCAATAAATCAATATCAATAAATTTTCACCATAATATATAATTACATACCTTGATCAACTAAAGAAAGCAAGCCAATAGTTTATAATGGACTTCAGTCAGTCAATTGAAACATAAACGCGTTTAGTCGTTTTCTGACAAATAGTGTTTTTCCGACTTACGGTGTTCTGCCTTGAGACGGCAGACTTGCTATCAAGTTCACTATATTGTCCTCTCGTAAAACGGACCGTGGCCTCGACTTGAAGACGCTGAAGGCATTTTCGATTGGATTTAGAAATGGACTATACGCGGGTAGTTTCTTGATGGGGACTTCTCCGCATGTGGCACCACCGTGAACTGGAGCATTATCCATAATGATGACAGGATTGGGAATTTCAAAGCTGTAAAGAATTATGTCCAAATTGTCCATAAAATGTTGAAATCTTTCACCTGGAAATAAAGGAATAAGGAATTTAAAACTTGTGCATATTCAAAAAGAATTTAATCGAAAAACTCACCATTCACTGTGCCTCTATGGAGCTCAAAGTAGACAATCCCAGCACCAGAGGAAATTGCCATCAAAAGACATAAGTTGGGACCGCGTTGTCCTCCCAGCTGGCGTACTGCTGGTCTTCCAATAACCGCTCTACCCCTTGTGCGCTTTGTGAAGATGTTGAAGCAGGTCTCATCAACATAAACTAGTGATTTATTGATGCTCTCATCTAAATACCACTGAGCATAGCTTGAGCGGGCTTCCTTCACATCGGATGCGTTGCGCCTGGATGGACACTTCTAATTTCTTCATCGAGTTCAGTTGTCCATCTAAAGCCCTTGATATGCTCGTCACTGAAAGCGAGATCGTCAAATAGGCCTTGATCTGTTCTAATGTGAAGTCAGGATGTTGATCAACTAGGTCAAATATGTTCTGAACGACAGTTGGACTTAGCTTCACAACTACATCACGTCGACCACCTCGCCTGTCTGTGAGTGGTTCCCCTCTTTGGTAGCGATATATAATTGACCTTGCTGTTGAAGGATTGATATTCAAAACAGAACTTGCAGCAATATAATCACCGCCATTTTCCCATGCGGAGATAAGTCTTTGCTTGAGGTCCAAGCTTATTCGGGCATACGAACCTCGAGAGGTTTCTATTCCCAGGCTTTCAGTCGAAATATCAGAAATGCTGGATTCCATTCCGATTGCGAATTTCAACTGTTGGTTATCGCGAATTTGCTTGTTATATAGCGAAATTGGTTGAGATACATGCGAACATGAGCCATATCTACGAACTTTGATTCACTATTCACGAATTTGTTTGCGCTAACTTGACAATGAGCGAAATTGCTTGCACTATCGTGAACATGCTTTTATTGTTTGCGATTCTGTATGGAAAACCTGTATTAGGGCAATAAGCTGTCAATATCACTTAAGCCTCATTTACACTAGGCCAGTGACTGGCGCTCAGTAGATGAGACGCGCGCTGACTCGAGCTAAAGAAATGTACGCGCGTCACCGTAGAATTCACTGGCGTCTACGAAAAACAGTCCAATAGCTCACTTTATTGGAGCGGTATTACAGGACAGGCCAGTGTTCTGATCATGCAATGCTTAACCATAGATATGCGAAAATCGCAGATAGTTATCGGTTGAAGCAATGTAGTGGTGGTGTTGTAGACAATTGAAAATAAATGAAGAGGCCAGAATCTTCCCACCACTACACTATTGTATTATTGTAATCGTGATATTAAGGTCCAATCCAATCAGTTGTCGTTATTCTTCAGATCAGTTTGTTGAACAGAACACAGTTCAATTCTCTCGTTGGCTAGCTATGGATAAGTGGGCTCCGCAGAAAACGCATATTTTTGTAAAAGTGTACTAC
Organism: Prostheceraeus crozeri; assembly: GCA_907163375.1. Classification (NCBI taxonomy): domain Eukaryota; kingdom Metazoa; phylum Platyhelminthes; order Polycladida; family Euryleptidae; genus Prostheceraeus; species Prostheceraeus crozeri. Next base: position 56,001 of record CAJQUW010014238.1, on the reverse strand, counting down.
AGGTATCCATGCCTGTGGGATAATATCCATAAACGCTACAAAGACCGAGATCAGAGAAACCAAACTCTGGTTAATATTGTATCAACTATGAAAATCAATGGATTCGATGTGCCTGAAGTTCACAAGAAATCGAATATTGTAGAAGAGTACTATAGGTATCCATGCCTGTGGGACAATATGCATAAACACTACAGATAACAACAATGAAATTAAATAAACGATAGATCAAATTGCCATGCAGAAGATGTGCGGCTGGAAGGATTTGAACCTACGACCAAGGTTAACTAGACCTGTGCTCTAACCAACCCAGCTACGAGCCACTTATGAGACAGTGTCATTTGGCAGGATCAAACCCTCACCCCCACACATCAGTTGTCATGGCAACTATAATCAATGAATAAATAAATCGTCACAATTGTGACCGCCGACATTAAGGCAAGTAGCAGGGATCGATTCTCCACCAAAGTATCTTAAACCATGTCGTGAATGCAATTAACAAAGACCGAGATCAGAGAAACCAATCTCTGGTTAATATTGCATCAGCTATGAAAATCGATGGATTCGATGTACCTGAAGTTCGCAAGAAATTGAAAACAATTCGATCCACCTTTTTTTAGAGAAAAAGACAATTGCCAAATCGATGCGATCAGGAGCGGGTACAAAGGATGTTTACATTCCGAAGTTGTCTTGGTTCGCATTAGCGGATCGATTTCTAGCAAAAAATGATGCAACCAAGACGGACGCAAACTTAGTAAGTGTTGCATGTATCTATCTATACTTGTAGGCCTACGTGTTAAGACAATGCTTTATTTACATACATGTAGATCTGGATCAAGTCGCCTGATCAACAGAGACCATCAGAAATTGATCGCAATTTTATTATATCTTTCAATCAATTAATTGAAAAAAACGAATTTATGACAATCAAGTAAAATTAGCATTCTACGTAACCAATCAAAATTGCACAGTTAGTTGAAATAGGTAATTATTTTCTTAATTCCACTATACCTCAATAGTCCACACTTTATATTAACAATTTGTTCAAATAATCTCTATTTTTCTTCGGGTTAAGGGCTAACGAAGCTGCGAGAACCATTTCATTCGATGACATTTTCAAAATGAATGCAAGTGTGCTACCTACTGGCCTCCTTGTCGCAAGTTGCAATGTAAACGCAGCAGGCCAGTCACTGGACCGATCAATCAATCCAATGATGTGCGCGGGCTGTAATATGAGGGCGAAGAATTTCACCGGACTCCCGTCACTGGCCTAATGTAAATGAGGCTTTAGAGATGACTTCTGCCTTCACATTCCGTCGGCACTATTGTACCGTCGGCGTGGCCTAGTGAAGAAGACGCGAGCTCGGCTCCACCGCGGACTTCGCTGCGATTCTTGGGTCAGGTAATTGCAGTCGGAGAATCAAAGGAGATGGCATCTTTTATTGACTTATTGGTTATTCTTCTCTATAGTAGATATTCAATATTATACGTCCGGCTTTTATTGTCAGAGAGTATAAATATCAATGTACAGATGAGCATGAATTTTTGATGCATTCGTCCAATTTCATGTTCGACTGAAAATCATGAATGTCAATCAGTGATCATGGTCAGAAACTTGGATGCTTTCTCAAATTCTAACACGATTTGAATTTCTTTTCGTTACACAACGTAAAATGCGGATATCCTGTGCTAGGAGGCAGTTTGATACACTTGAACTCACTCACATTTGCTTTGAAGTTCGCTGGCTTCTCATGTTTTCTCATTTAAGCATTTTGACGAAGCAAAGCATTCCTTTATTGATGTATCAGAAGTCACACTTGCATGTTTTCATCTAAGTAATTGCCAACTCATTCACATATGATTTGAAAAGAAAATGATAATAAATCATGATATTTTCCTGTTCTGATAAAACGGAATGCTTTTGATATTATTAGAGAAATGTTACTTACACATACATTTTTAAGACAAATCAAAGAGAATTCCATGTCTCCTATCAAAATATTGTTGCTGCAATTCGCATGATGGCTGTGACGAATTTGTCAGAATGCAGTGTGACACAGCTCCTTTTCACCATGATTGGTCGATACCATTAAAATCTGACTGCCCCTTGGGTCCCTCCGTAAGGCTGCGGTTATACTTTCAACTTTATTGTGTACACTTTTCGATCCACGATGTCAGAAAAGAAAGGACAAACAATGGAAAGAATGACATGCCTTCAATAATCGTGCATCATGCGGGCGCGTTATCAGACAGAGTCCTGATAATGGCAATTTAAGCATGGTGACAAATGCATTGATCTCATTAGCGCATGAAGCTCTGAGTCTCAGCAACAACTGTCAGCTAAACTTGCGCCTCGTTCAACGCATAATGCTGATCTGCTGAATCCAATGATATACCGGTATAGTGTATGTCTAACAGCAAACTTTAATTAGTAACATGCTCGCATAAGGTCACATGAGCCTACTCTGTATAATCGCATTAGAATCTAAGTTTTTTGGGCAATATCCACCATTTCACCTGCAACCACTCTTATGGCTTCCAATTCTATGACTTTGCCTATCAAAAGGTTTTGACACAAGCGCATTTCAGTTTAAAAGACAATATAGCCTATCCTCGTTAGTAAATAATACGATAAGTGGATCTTGACTCGTATTTAGATTTAGTATTTCGGAATATTTGATGTTGGCTGAGACTCGAAACCTTTTAGATATTTGCTAACTGTCGGATATGAAGATCAAATAATCTCATCAATAGCTATTTCGCACAAATGTGACAGATGGGGTGCCAATCTTAGATCTTTTACCGACTTTTGAGAAGCGTTCAGTAAATGATAAGAAGGATTTTATCTTCAGCTAGATCCGACAGGCTCGATATGATGGTTTACCTCAACACGGAAATCAATTTCCTGTCTGTAAATATATTTGAACTGAACCTCTGCTGCCCATGTTCGTTCGTGTCATTTTCTCGATTTTAATTCACAATATTTTCTCTTATGTGTTTTTGTACGGCATTAATAAATTTGATTATTCGAAAATGAGATTTGCATTAAATTGTGGAATTAAAGCGCATATTATATTGTGCAGTGGCTCAGAGATGAAACCGGTAAGGGTCTGTGCACAGACCCGGTTGGAATGTTTCGTTTACTTTGGAATATTAACATGCTAAGGAGAACGTCATAAATTCTTCGCGATTTTCAAGTAGTAGGCTTATAGAATTAGAATGAGTCTATTTTAGTGCATCAACACATTCAAGCAGCCTGTAGTCTCGCACTAATAATTTTCAAAATTACATGTCTAGGCAAAACACAAAAACTCAAATATTCTGATGGAAGTATATAGATAAAAATGATCTTTATTGTGACTCAGAATAGAAGTGGGCCCTACAATTTAGACGTTTTTTACATACCATTCTCGTGCAAATCAGACTAAAAAGCTCTATTAACTTGATAAGCCTCCTCATTATTAAATAATGACAGCATGTAGGATTGCATGCACTTGTCTTCATGGCCTCATAGTCATCCACTGGATTGACATGTGGTTGTGAGCAAACAAACAACGCACAAACAAGCACGTGCGTTTCCACAATTATCGCTCGAAATTAAAATGCGTCTTAGCCTGTCTATCATAAGCTTTGAGATATAGGTATCCCTATCTCCTATCAAGTGTCAAAATTCAAAACTAATGTCTCAGCTACTTCTGAAATATGGGGCAAGATTAACCACCGACGTATCTCGCGGAAATTTTTTAAGATAACCAGTATAATCATTGTAGAAACATCATTAATAACATATTTGACATTGGGGTTCTCGTTGGTATTGGGCGGGACTGTCACATCCAACAACAAGCCTGCAAATTACACTGGTCTTGACATCGGTAAGTACATCTGTGACGAAATGTTTATTCATTGATTATAATTGCTATGACAACAGATGCGGCGCCTGGTGGTGACGACTTGATCCTGACAACTGACAAAATTAGAAATAGAAATAGAAACATATTTTCACCAAAACAATCACTGTACAAGATTCATGTACAAAAACGTGCAAACGTACGTACATATTATATTCAAGAAAGGTGCATTAGATATATTGTACGAGCGACTGTACTGGTGAGCGGGAATGGAGAACTAGAGGCAGTAGTAACCTAGTCCCGCTTCCTGCTGCTCTATACTTCCACTTTCTATACAGAACGAGCCATGAACGGTACTAGGTAATTATCAAGTATATAATTGATTGAAATTATTTGTTCTAAACTGCTGAAAGTTAACGAGATAATTTGAAGCTGAAATATACGGCACGAATCAGGACTGTCCATGGGCCAATCTTTCTCTACCAAGACCAATTCCATGTCCCCGGCATGAAGAGCAGGCATTGTTTTATTGAATTGTCTTAAAACGAAATCATGACAATTTTTGCTTTTTATCATGACAACATAGTTTTTTAAAAATGTGATTCTAGCATTTCACATCAGCTCTCTGCAAATGAGCAACATTCAATAGATCGGAAACCTCAGACAAGCTTTTGATGTGAGAAATAGAGCACCTGAAAATCCGATAAAACGATTATTATTATATATGTAGATAGGTTAATATGCCTGGCTTGAAAAACATGCTTAAAAACAGGGCTTTACAGCGTGGTTTTAAAACTGCTGGCTTTTCTCCTTTGACTGCTATTCCTGGAATCAATGCTAGCAAATAAGAAAGGGTATTGTTAGTGTTGCAATCCTCAAGATTTCTCATTTTTACCAGTTATTGAGCCAAGGGTGATCAATTTTAATTCGTTCTCACGAGAAAGCTGCATAGAGTTATTTTCAGAACTGGTTAATCCAATAGTTACAACATCACTGCATTTTTAAGGCTACGAATTGGAGAACGCTATCAGTCCTCATGCACAAGGACTATTTTGATTAATTCTTCAAATTAGTAAGAATTATATTCTACAATACATGACTGCTGGAATGACTTCCACCATAGTATGAATTCTGCAATGTAATTGATACTGAATTGAATTGCTGCTCTATACTTCGACTTTCTATACAGAAGGAGCCATGAATTTAATATGTATTACAGAAATTTTATCAAATTTTGTAATGGCTTAATCATGAATAACAGTGACTAAACTCAAAGGAATTAATCAGAATTGATTAAAGTATACACAGAGAATCTTAATATAATGTGCATTTTGAAATTTCAACTATCAATCAATTATTCACAATTGATGATTACGCAAACTGATCGAAATTTAGGATTGACATATCAAAACTCGCTCTAATTAGACAGTTCTCCTCCGAAGCACATCATAACATTGCAATTCGATGAATGTTATGAATGTTTCAAACCAGCAACGCTGATTTCAAGCACTAACTTAACATAAGCAAAATTAAGTGATGAAAAGTCGCAAGAGAATTCTCGCTTCAATGCCTTTCACATCTAAATTACACAAAAGAAATTTGATCGTTGTCAGCATCATCATCATATGCTTGTTGTTATTTCTCGAAACTGTTTCATAAAACAGTAAAATTGACGAGGGTCGATAATATTGATAACACATGCTTGATGTGACAATTTATCAAAGCAAATGATAGGTCTATTGTTTAGCATTTTCAATAAATTCCACGATACGATTTCGTGATCGCATTTACTCCTTTAGCTATTTATTATTCATTCATTGTCCTCGCTCTTCAGAAAACTCGGGGCAAAATATGAATGAAATTCGTCCGAGAAACTGAAAGTCACAATGCAAGTGTACCCAGAAAGTCATTTAGCTTCTGAACTTTCAAATAGGCTCTAAAATTAATAGATATTGTTGAGTTCAAGTGCTTTAAATTTCTTTTCAAGTGCTTTCTCTTTCTCATGATGACTTCAAGGTTGGAAGTAGCCTTCGAAATAGGTGCTTGCTTCAAAATATTCTTTTGTTTGGATACTTTCGCAATTTACAACGTGCCTTTTTTGATCCGGAATAAGTCCGGAATCACAACAAGACATTGATTATTATCAGCCATTTGAAGAGGCATGCACCAATTGCATGATACTGTATTTTGGGAACAATTGAATAATGCAGACATTGAAATCAGAGGTAGGTCCTCGGAGCTCAGAGTAGCCCGGATAAATAGGCTTATATGATAGGACAAAATGAGCTACAATACTTTTCGTCTGACATACGCGCATAAACCTGCTCTAAATGAATGTTCTATCTGGCTTAGCGAATTGCCATAACTTCAACTATCACTATTAATCTGCTCTTCAAAAATTTCCTTCCTTTTTCACCTGAACGATGTTGAGCTCTGAAGGATCCCCAAGGGAGGGGGGATGGTTTTCTGGAGACCACTGATTTTCATGTTATAGTCCAAGCGTTCCAAATAACTGCTCGACAGAGCTGGCGAATGCTCTTTCCAGTGGTGGCATCAGCTTTTGTCAACTATAAATACTAGAAATAGCAGTTTAAAGCTCCACATTTTTTTCAAAAATTGATTTTGAGCTTCTGTTGGAAATTGATGGTAAATGGCTTTTATTAGCGATGTGTTTTGTCCAGTCATTGCATGAAAGAGCTGCAAGACAATGCTGGGAGAGTGCTTGATCGCATTGAAATAGCTAAGCCGTGCTGAATACAATTCAAAAGGAGATTTTTGAGGATGTATGTAGCTTATTAAAAAAGTGCAGTAGCTGAACATCCAAATTCACAAGTAAATGCATCAAGAATATTGTGAAACATGATGATCTGTCCATTTGATACGTAGGATCCACTGTGTGTGTGCTATAAAACTGATAGCATTATTTATATAAGTCTACTAGTAAAGGTGTTTATAATTTATCGCGATTACTCATATAATGATTACATAGATGAGCAGATTCTACAGGTTTTACTTCAAAAATCTACTCAACTTTTGATAACTGACTATCTAATTAATTACATTTCAGACACGACTGTGTGATAGGATCCATCATCAGAAATGTATTTATAACTTTTAAATCTTTGCCTGCAGAGATGCTGAATGCTGATTTAATGCGTATTAGAAAATTAGTCATTATTTGAGATCCTTGGAGTAATTTTGGTCATATCAGATAACTTCATTCCTAATAAAAGTCAAAATTCTCAAAAAAAAGAATATTCCGAATTTTTATTGACTCCAACAAAGTTAAGTTAGCATTAAAAATCGAAGCAGCCTACTTAATTAGCACATTAGTAATCATTAAGATTGTAGATCCACTAGTGTATGGGATGCATGAAACAACATCTGTTGTCAATTGTCCCTGTATTTACGAACCTGAATAGCTCCCGAAGAATCCACTCGTTGTCGGTAGAATAAGATAACCTCCAAAGAGAGGTTAATTAAGTCGAGCCACTGATACAGTGCACGCATTTCCACTTAGACATGAGGATTTAAAATACATTTGAATGAGATCAGCTGTCAAAGGCGGCGATGCGGCCACATGGTCAACGTTTCAAGCATTTTATGCGAATTCATCATTTTTACTGATCATTCTCATCGGAATGAAAATCCATTAACAATAAGATTTAGTTACCTTTTATCTGATTTGACTGTTGATTGGGATACAAGCAAAATGAGCATTTTATTTTGGGAAACATTCTTGTAATGCCTATAATGCCTAATGTTATGGCCTGATATTGGTAGATAGGATATGGCAAAGCGCTCCCAAATTGTATGGCTTCAAGTTTGATAATAGAAATTGACTAAAAAATGCAAAGGCAGGAGCAAACGTTTGCTTCATTGCTCTAAAAACTATTGTAAAGGCCCTAAGTTTCTATCACTAAAGCAGCGACAACGTCTTGAAACGTCTGCTTCTACCTACACATATTTTTAGACAATTTCTTATATCAAACTTGAAGCAATTTTGGGAGTGGTTTTTTCCACATCCTACCTGACAATGAAACTCCCGTCCAAGGCAACAACTAAAATCGATTGTAATGGAGTCTGAAATTATGACATTTTGCAAGAAAAAAGCTGCATAAATCGACTGCATTAAGACTTGGCTTATAGGAAATTGTCTTGTCAATTTGTGTTGTGACTGTTGACTATTGAGAGAATTTGGATAAGCTACATTGCTTGTATTTTCAAAAATAATTACAATTTGTCGTAAATAGGCATGGAAATTGTTCACATGCATTCGGAAGAATAATTCGAAACGATTGATATGATATAATTTTCTATGTTTAATTGACTGACCGCTACATCAGCCATATACCGAACTTTGAAGCACATCGAGATGCGCATGGGCCTCCACCGTGGTTAGGATGAATACGGTCGAGGTAAAATTGTAGGCCCACTGGCCGAGCATTTTGGACTTAAGGATCTATTGGCGCAAATAAATAAAATCAACCCATCAACTCCCAAGCATTTTTCAAAAACTTTGTATCTAGAAATGCACTAATTACAGGCCCCGGGCGTTAATGGATTAAAAATAATCGATTAAAAAGGAAAGAAACATTAAATGCCCTCATTCAATCAGCATTTCGCATCAGTCGACGAGCACAACAGTTGTAATCCTTGGATGAGAAGCTAACATTTATGACCTTTAAGTACTATTTTATATTCGTAATTGTGGTAAAATTGAAGGAAGCTTCTTTTGCTTGATTGGTAAGACAGCTTGCTACTTATTAGCTACTTCCTAATAAATGTTACCAATGTCAAATTTGGAGTAGACTATCTTACTTAGTGCACGTTGTTATTTAGGGTGCACTCTTGTCTCAGTGCAGGTTTGCTTGAAAGTGTTCACATTCCAACATATGGTGCATTTGACGTTTGCCTAGCCTTTAGTTATTGCGCACTTTCACGGTAGACATATTAACAATTTTTAAAAATCCTGATGAATTAAACAAATTTTTGATTTTGGTTTCCTAGAAAAGTAAGAATTTCATTTATGGCTGCATGCTTAGTCAAGTTCCATACTATGGGCAATTAAATGGTTAAATAGTTAACTAATTACGTGTAGCGTAGGTGGCAAGTGGCTTTTAATCTACATTCTACTCTAATCGATTGTATCACAAAAGACTGTTAAGCGGTTTCTAAACATGTCACTGTTTGTCCAAGGTAGTTTTCGAAGCAACCTTCACATCCTATGACAAAGAACTCCTGGATCGAGAACATAAAATTCTTGGACATCTGTCATCACATTGCAAGACTCAGTTCTGTTCCATCATTTTTATCAAAATCGAGAAGGCTAGTCATTTGGAATCATTGCACCTTTCAATTCCTGTGATCATTTTTCTGTTATTCCTTCTCAAGATGTTTTATAGTGATTTTGGTTGCTTGAGTGATCTAAAAATGTTAAAACTTTTAAATGAGTCCATCAGCTTTAATGCAGCAAGTGACACTCTAAAGCTGATGGTCTCATTTAAAAATTGCAATAGATGCTATGCCTGCTTACATCACACTAATCGGACATAGACCATATTCGGCATGAATTCGGCTCGAGACTTTTCCAGGTCGAGGATAAACTGCTCTAAATGCTTGCATGTCAGCAGCACTGTTAATTAGAATCTGTAGAATCAATTAATCTAGCTGAAATATTGTTACACATAATGGATTGTCAATTATTTAGTTTGATTTTCCCTTAATAGATGCTGAAAACTGACCAATTGCACCTTATGCCCCAGAAAGTTCGAAATCACGTTGAAGTTTTAAATATAGCGTTTGAAATACAGTTGAAAAAAAGCTTGAAATATTGTCATCATTCTAAAGTTAAACCAATCAACCGTTAGAGTCCGTGTACAGATTTCTATTAGAATTCAAATTTGACGGTTTTCAAATATTAAAAAGCATGATAAGTACTCAATTCTTCTTGATTAAACTTGGTTGAGATAGAAACTGATTCGTCGTGCTCATGGTAGTTGGAAAATTATGATTCTAGAATTTTTCATGAATTTGATATGTTCTCCATTAAATCGTCGAATCTTGCATGACTTCATCGGTGAAATTTGACGTGACATCCTCGGAAAAGTCGACCCTCGTTTAAAACCTTTAAACTTTGATTCCTGCCATCAAAGCATCTCGTTTTCCCCGAATCTCGTTCTAACTTTGAGCAGGTTAATTTTTTGTTGCGACTGATGGATTAGAAAATGACAGAAGTCAACTTCCTCACTGCCTCCAACCCCTCATGTTGATAAGAAAAAGCTTAAACTTCAACCTGTATGCTGTATAGTGACTACTCTCAACCTCTCGTGACAAGAAGTCTCTTTATAGCACGCAAAACATCCTCGACTCCTTCTATAAATCTTCAAGTCAGGCAAAGTCGGAAAACTTCAGTCATTTGAATAATTTGAGAGAAACTAAAATTTGCAGATTATTTCATTGAAATCTGAAAATATTGTGTAATCGAACTTTCTTTCTCACTGTGGTGGCTTGCAACAAATGTGGTTTGTGATTGAAACTTACTCAGTTTGACGGAAATTGGGTAACACTTAGAATTCAAAACGAAAAGAAAATGTTGTCAGATCTTTTATACCTTGATCTGTCGATGCATTCAGGGAGGCTGTGCTTGCTATAACAATAATGATGCATGTTCAACGCGCCATATTGGGTCTAATCTTGGGTAGAAATGCGAGCAAAACGAATTGTGTTGCAAACAAGGAAGTAATTAGAATGCATGCAATAACACCACAAGACAATAATTTAGAACCGCCATTGACCTCTTTGATAAAATATTAAAAGAAAAAAGGGACTTTAGGTCAACAAATATACATGTAAATTTTCCAACTTGTTAAGCAGAGGGTGCATCCCTCTGTTACCCTTGACCCTGTTAAAGTGACAGAGAAAAATTTGATAAACTTAAACTCAACAATTTCGGAAATTAATATTTGCTGACCTTAAATATTTTATTCTAGTAATTTTTACTATGCAATAAATTTATGCCAAGAGCATAGTAGGCCTATATTGAACTTACGATATTTATGCATCATTGCAAATATGCTATCATAAATTTTATTGTACTTCATATCCTTTACTTTTGTTGTAGATAAGTGTATAAAATATCTAATACAAAGCATAAACATTTGCTCCCGAAGTTCATGGAATTAGATAAATGCGTTAGTTATGTCCTAACATCAGTCAATTTCTTAATCTTGAGTCTATCCCAAGACATTGTTTCATGACTACAAGAATGTTTGGTACCCCCAAGATTGCAAGATTGACGAAAATCCACGATTCAACTTTGCAACAAGAATGACATCCGCAAAATTGATATTGATCTTTCCATCGCAAACCGTACACTATGCGAAAGTAATGGGTTGGTAACACACAACGGTTTTATATAGCAAAACATGAAACCATAAAGGCTCCGAATCTATAAATACCAATCTACATACTCGGTTTCCAGGCCATGCTTTAGAATTTCTGGCAAGGTCTTCAAAACTTTGACGCTTTTGAGAGATTCAAACATTGCTAGTGGCACCTTTCAAATACGATGAATAACCGAAAATCACCTGTATCACCATAATCCCTTTTTACAAATAAAATTTTTAAATTTGTCTTGCCATAATTTTTTGCAAGCCTGCTCGGCAATTGCTTGTTAGTTGCTTGCGATTGGATGAATTTTGAAGTGCGTCGATCATCAGTGGTACCTACTCTGATTGGAATGAAGGTTTTGCTGCGGCTTCCTTTTGGCAATCATGCCATGCACAAAAAAGAGAAAAAATTAAGAAATGCTGGAACGATGTGATGTACCTGAAAGAAAATTTTCTCGATGGAAGAATCCATTGAGAGCCATAGACAACCTCTCCAGTGTTTCACAGTTCACCATCCCCACTTCTTGCATCCTCCCATTTCAATCAAGCTTTGGGAATCTTCTCGATAGCTTATTGATCAATTTTCGACATGCGATGATTCAGTTTCTCCTATTTCCTATTTGCTGACATGCGCGCAGGGTTCGGGTGTCCTCACATGTGCAGAATTTTCGATCAGCGGCATAGGTTATCATGGAAATCCGATTTTTCGTTTTGTCTAAGCTGCGTGAAGATGAAAATGACGATGAATGGTTTCTATATGTATGATGTATATAGAAAGATGTCCTCAAGCTTGAACAATTTAAGCACGAAAATTCCTTGGACGCCGTAGACGCTGCGTTTCGCCCTATAGGGGCTCGTCAGCATGACTCAGAATGGCCCAAACTAGCTTAAAATATCTAGAATGGTTGAACAAGCTGAAGGATTACACAACCTGCTGCTCTGCGCTTATTTATCCTGGCTTTGCCGTGTGGATGATAATCATAAAGATTGCAGAGTGCCAGTTCGGCTGGGCTATGAATAGAAGCACGGCAAAAAACTTTCGAGGATCGACCTCTGAACCAGAAAATCACTAGGCGGCTAAGCACTTAAGCACTGTGCCACGGAGACTACCATGTAGACTAGACAATAGCTGCAAGTTAATAGTCATTTCAGCTGCTCGGTCAGGCACTGCTACGTCAATGTCGCTGGATCTCCAGAATAATTGAATTACTGGAACCTGCTGCAGTCGCAAATTTTTGCCGCAAGGCGATATTTGAAGGTTGTTTTATATATATTTTAAGGGAAATAATATCATCTTGAATCTTTACAAAGTACGCTGACAAAGTACCGCTACCAAACCAGTGTCAACCACTACTGGAAGACGCCATCGTTTAGGTAACGTTATCATGACAGCACTCATTCTCGAACTAACATTTTATTCAACATGCATGTCCGCTCTAGTTCTACATTATTACAGATTTCTATATAGGCACTTTGTGGCTGTTCACATCAACTCGCTCATCCATGTCACTTGCTTCAGATGAGACTTCAAACTAATGTGCTGCTTTCACGGTGTATGCGTGTGTTCGCACATACGTGTAAATTGCAACTTCCTCATCAGGGTGTCGTTATGAGCCATGGTGTGCTCCCTGTGCCGTATGTTTGCCAAATAATCAAAAACAATAAATGAACCAATTTTGAACACTGTTGAATAGCAGCAAGTTCAGTGCTTCTGATAATGTGGTCATGAACCAGTAGGCAATCTTACAGAAACACTGTTATTACCGACAGGTCTCTTACAGCATCATCAAACAATTTAGTTGCGCACAGAAGGAGTCAAGTCTTGGTTGCGGTCTCGGTTAGTGTGTGCCAGAGATAGATTCATTCACGTGTGGGTTAGTCTAGAGCGGACATAATCCTATTCAAGCCATGGTAGCAAGCGATAGAAAGAAAAAGATATTCGTCTCTCTTTGGCTTATGTGATTGGCCAAGCATGCGCAAGGCAGAAGTACCTCGCATCAGCGAATACACGAGTCTCAACGGTCAGATTGCAGCAGGCCTGTCAAATAAAAGTACACATCTTTGACTCAATTTTTCTTAGTGATGAATTAGCCAAATGGAAATATCATTCAAACCGTTCGACTCTTCACGATCTAAATTTACTGACTCTGGACGTTTTATGTGGTGTCAACCCGATTAACCAAAATCTATGGCACTCCTATAGGAAACGTCCTACGGAATTATTGTAATTTTCCTATAGCGGGTAGTGCTATTGCTATGGAACTCCATTCTATGGCACTGTGGGAAAGTTTTGTCCCATTGAATTTTGGGGAACTTTGATCCTATTGCCTCTGGGACTAATTTGTCCCATAGACTTGTGGGAAATCCTGTCCTATCGAATTTCGGGAAATCCTGTCCTATCGATCTTCTGGAAATCCTGTCCCATAGAATTTAGGGAAATTCAGCGTGCATGGCAGCTCCTATTGCTACAGCGTGTCTAACCCTCTCCGCGACATACTGACGCTTTATGTGATCATGATTGTAAAGAATAATCAGTTTAGTTTAGCAATAGTGATAATGTCAATATAAAGACAACAATATGCATGAGGTATTTGCACTTTTTACTTTCGATCCCCTTGACTTGTCGGTGAAAGTCTGGCCCAGATTTCAAAAAAAATAGTTTGAGAATCAATCACACTATGGAGCATTATTTTTTTACTAATTTCATGATCATTCACAAAACCCCATTAATTCAAAAAACAGCCAATGATTTTTAATATTTTCTCTTTTTAGTCTTTTGAACACTTGCTTCGATGAAAAGTTTCTCAGAAATCATTCTCCATATTTCTTTCTCTTCCATTGGGAAATGTAGTTGAAGTTGATCTGCAACAAACGGGAAATAAATGATAAATATGCGATAAATGATAAGTTGATTCTGCATATAGGCAGATAAACTTCATTTAAGTGAAAAATGATGCAAAATATTGCAATTGAAGAATATTTGATAATTGCTATGTTTCTTGTATTGGAGATTTATATTATTTATATAGGATTGTAGCATAATAAAGCAATTGCGCCCCGCTGTGATCTTGCACATAGGGGTCAGACAACGTATTGGTTACATGCTGCCCATGTACCTAGCGCAATGAATGAATCACACAAGGTAGGCGTTACAGACAAGCGGGAAAGTTGTGCAGCGGCTACAAACCTGAGTGACTAAAGAAAAGTATTGGAATGGAATCCTTGCTACCTAGACTATCTAAAGTTATTACGACATGTATTTGGGAAACATCGTCAATCTATAGAATAAAGGAAATTATACAGTGCATCTTAGTCCATTCAATTTTTGGTTTAGACTTTAATATTCTAACTTATAATTTGAAGTATTAGTTTAAGGCAACCGAATTGAATATTAATGACGACCTCCAGAGAATTATTTTCTTTTACGATTATGCTTGCGTGTGTGTATTAATTTTTCGTGTTAGAGTGCCGTGGTACACTTATTAAGGTTACTTAATTTTCAAGAAGAACAGCATTACAACACATTATTACGCAGAATATTGTGCACGGTGCATCACGAATGTAATAAACAAGTATAGCACTATTGTAGTACAACCCTGATAAAGCGTAATAACACTTAGTTATAATCGCTAGCATTGAGTAATCAGCTCGAGAGAATGAAAAATCAAACACAGATTTTCTTCAACCAATTAAGAGAAAATATTGAATTATTATTCTGTGTAACGTAACGCTTTCTGCTTCTGCTGGTACAATCATAAAAATAAAGGGAACTTTAAAATCACATTGAAGGAATTGTACTAGAGTCTGATGCATGGGAGCTGCTTTCTCTTGTTCCCACAGGCCGACGAATTTCTATGTTCTTTGCTGAGGTGCATAGTTGACCATTGAATCACTTTTATAGAAGGATTGGCACTGTATGCAATTAGCAGTTGATAGACATGTGATATAGAGACAGTCACGTGAACTCACACTCTAGATCTTATTGTGCGAGCCGATTCTCCAACATATGTCGATGTGCAACCTGTACATTCAATGAGACATATGCAAAACTTTAGCAATCACACTTCAGATTTGTAAGACTGTGTACAGTATTTACAGATAGCTATCATGTATACACTAATGCCATTTTTTATATATCCTCGTCAATCCATTGAAAATTGAACTTAGGTGAACTTCAAGAAATGTGAAAAAATGATGCTTTGAAGGAAAATGACATGAATGTAACACAAATTCCAAACGGCAATGCAAGAGCGATTGTCCAAAGAAAGTTATCAGACATGCCATGAAGCAAGTGAGTATATCGAGTGAGAAAGAGGTGAAAGAGAAAAGTTGTGGTCATCTTTACCAAATAGCAATAAATTGAGAATTCAAGAGAAATAAAAAGAATATGGTACAAATGTAGCTTGCCACCTCATTGAATGTCTGTTTCCGTAATAAACCTCTATCTCATATTTTACTACCCATGTCACAACAGGAGTGTATACATGATAGCTAACTGTGTATACTGTACACAGTCTTACAAATCTGAAGTGTGATTGCTAAAGTTTTGTATATGTCTCATTGAATGTACAGGGTGCACATCGACATATGTTGGAGAATCGGCTCGCACAATAAGATCTAGAGTGTGAGTTCACGTGACTGTCTCTATATCACATGTCTATCAACTGCTAATTGCATACAGTGCCAATCCTTCTATAAAAGTGATTCAATGGTCAACTATGCACCTCAGCAAAGAACATAGAAATTCGTCGGCCTGTGGGAACAAGAGAAAGCAGCTCCCATGTATCAGACTCTAGTACAATTCGTTCAATGTGATTTTAAAGTTCCCTTTATTTTTATGATTGTATCAGCAGAAGCAGAAAGCGAAACGTTACACAGAATAATAATTCAATATTTTCTCTTAATTGGTTGAAGAAAATCTGTGTTCGATTTCTCATTTTCTCGAGTTGATCTTTCCAACCACTTGTGAAACAGTGGAGTCAACCTGATGGCACACCTATTAAAGGTTTTGAAAGTGAAATTAAAGAACGATTTTCTAGGTGATAGCTAAAAGACCAAATATAATTGGGCTATAATTCAATCAGATAGTAGTGTATAAATTGTTGGAACACCGAGGACTTGATAACTTACTTCATGGCTTAAAACACCGATTCGAGGATTTCACCAAACGTGGATTTCTCAGATGACGCAGCAGACTCGTTGAAAGAACCCGATTAGCCCGAACTGAAATTTAAAACATAATATGCTTGGGCCAGTTAGAAAGCTATGAAACAAGCGGAATCAAAAGATACACCCGGTATCTAATATAAGAAAAATTCTGTTCCAATTTCGATGTAACTAACTGCTGCATCATTTAAGTGATTACAGCTTATCTTCAAAACTTATAGCATAAATTTATGCGTAGGTCTTCGCTGAGAAAAGTTTACGATTTTCAAATTAATATCCTGAATAATTTAATCTAGTTAAAATATTCAAATTTACAATAATTTTTGTGCTATGATAACGCACATCGCATAGCACTTGAACGTATTGTTGAAATGGCTACTTTACACATACGACAATTGAACGAGGAATAGATAAGACTGTCTACATAAATCTTATATTACAGTAGTTCTAATTCCTACCTCGAAAAATCTAATTAATTGCATAATTCAATAAAACAGTGCGTGAATGAATTGCTGGAACAGTAAGGACTTGATGATTTGACTGATGGACTATACTGAACAATGATACTGAACAACTGAAGTTTCATTTGAACTTACTCCATTGGTGTGATGATTGAGACAAACCGGATAAGATGATTGATTCAGCAAACGACGGATTTTCATAAAAATACGAGACACTGAGACACGACCAAAGGATGTGATTAACAATGACTGTTGCATATGCCAAAGGCATCTGAAATTATACCGAACATGCAAATGTTGCAATATCATTGGACAAAGTCAGATTACTGAGTCAAAACTGTCGCTGCGCGTTTGCTTCTTTTGGATAGCTTCTATGGCACTCATATTTTCCCACTTCCAGTGCAATTGGATCCAATTGACTTCGATTGAATGGTGAGGTGTGCTATGGCACTCCCATTGCGTGTCATAGAATGCCATAGAGTGCCATTGAATTTGGTTAATTGGGAATATTCTGGTTTGTCAGAATTCAGACTTGAATTTGCATTGCGTCAATGGAAAATTGATCTTCTTGCCCCTCGAGACTAGTTCTGGCCGTGACCATCAGTACTGAGGAGTCATCTCTAGCTAGACCCAAACGCGCAGACAAGGCAATTTGTCCATGTGGTATGCGCTAACTTTATGACAGCCTATCTGTGATCCACCCAACCTCAGCGGATAATTCTGTAACCTAACCGTGAAGTGTGCACAGAATCTTTGTTAAGTAATAAAGTTGAAGCAAAAATTAGCAGTAACTGAAGCACCATCATGTTGTAATTTTCTTCACTTGATAATTGAAATCTGCTTTGTCATAAATAGCACATCGGTCCACTACTCTCGGTGTCACAGATTGTTTCTTATTGAAATTGATTGAGTAAGAATTGAAATGGGTAACCGTAAATTACGTATAGACAGTCGTTTCCAAATTCAACAAATATTTCATACGTTTAGAAAACTCATGTTCTGAAATTGTTCCTTTGAAAATTCCATGACTACACTCCAAGTACAGCACTCAGTAGACTAAAGAATGTTTCAATATTTTCCGAGTTATTTGGAATTCAATTCTCATTTTCATCGCTAACCAGAAAGCGTGACTCATTACTCTCACGCATGCATAACATTTTCTCACACAGATGGATTTGTTTTACTATGCGGCTGTTGATCTGTGTCTGTGCATTGTCTAGAATGGTTGTCTGGGCAGACGATAACAATGCTGTGTAATCGAAAAACATCGACTTCATTCATTTCATTTGTTTTGTGTCTCTCAGTAACATGCGAACTGCTGTACTGAGAGCTTACCAGAAAGGCTATCTTAGGGGTCAAGCTCAGGCTTTGATCCGAAGTGACCGGTCATTTGTCACTGTGTCGCAACTATTAAAGGTCCCCAAAAGTACCATTTATATTTGCTTGCGAAGAGGCTGTCAGCAGCCTGATGGAAGGTCTTCCGACCGACCAAGGCTGACTTCTCGTAGGTCAAATCGCTACATCACAAGTGTAGTCGATAGTTACCCCTCTACCTCTGTATCTGAGCTTTCAACAGGTTCAAATCTTTCCACGACAACTGTTTGGAGACGACTTAAGGAGTTGAACTACTCCAGTCGTAAGAGACCATCGAAGCTGAATCTGTCCGAGCGACACAAGAACCTGAGACTACAGTGGTCAATTAAACGTTGCCACTGGCGGAATCAGTGGTCACGCGTTGTTTGGTCGGATGAAGCAGCTGTCCGATTAAAATTCAAAGATGGACATCTACGCCTTTGGATGAAGTCTAGGCAAGACATTCCTGATGGTTTTTCTACATCGAAGAGTCAGGACGATTGCAAGAAATTGCTCATCTAGGGAGCCATTTGGAGTGATGGTCGCAGTTCACTGCATGTAATGAGCGAAAACATGAACTCCGAACGCTACGTTACAGTGCTCGAAGAACATGTTTGTCCTTTAGTATTTAGTAGTCCGGGAAGTCGCGCACAACTTTAAGAGGCTGTCATTTCCTTCAACTTTATCATATAATCATGTGATTTGTTATATTTTGAACCTCATGCTGGGGAATTTGATATGACCCATTTGCTTTCATTACATACTAAATCTAATTCAATATTTTTGCTTTGATTTGTCAACAACGTTTTTCACTAAGTAGACGTTATTAAAATAAGCAATAGTGTTTGAGATAACACTTTACTTGGTCAAAATAAGCAATAGTGTTTAAGATAACACTTTACTTGGTCAAAATAACACAATATTGTGTAAACAAAGAACTTTGAAACAAATAAAGAATTTAATTACAAATAATGTTCAATGGCGTCGCCTTGACACTCGATCACTGCTTTCAACCTGGACGGCAGATTCAGAATCGATCGCCTCAATTCATCGGAGTCGATGTTTTCAATTACCGTAATAATCTTTTCCCGCAACTCATTGATACTTGCTGGTTTGAAGCAATGGTACACTCGGTCCTTCACAACACCCCAGAAGTAATAATCTAGCGGTGTCAGATCCGGTGAATGCGCCGGCCAACGGCTTGGAAAACCTCTACCGATAATCCTATCATTGGGGAAAAAACTTGACAGGAATGATCGCGCAACTGTGGAAAAGTGTGGTGGTGCTCCATCTTGCTGGAAAACTGTTGAATCCATGTGATGATGTCTTCTGATCTGAGGGATAACATGGTCGCGAAGCATGTTGCGGTAATTTTCTCCAGTAACCGTACTCGGAAAGAAAAATGGAGTAAGACGGTAGTGTGCGGAATACCCGAACCATACGCATACTTTTGGAGCATGGATGTCCGTTTCAATGACTTCGCGTGGTTTCTCCGATCCCCAAACAATAGAGTTGTGGCGATTCACATGCCCCGAAATTGAAAAGTACGACTCATCAGTCCACAGAATTGATTCCAGATCAACCACACCCGACAGCAGGAATCGTGCAAAAGAAACACGATTTTCTTTATCGTCTACAGTTAGTGTTTGGTTCGTCTGAAGTCTGTATGGGTAGAGGTGCAGTCTGTGTCGTAGGATCTGTTGGACACTGGTTTTAGGGACACCTGTTCTGCGAGTAATCGAACGACAACTGGCAGCTCCTAGCTCTGGATTCGACTGTTGAGCTTCAAGTTCACCTGCAACTGTCACTTTCTTTTCTTCTTCGAGATTGGGCCTTCCGGATCGCGGCTTGTCTTTAACTGATCCAGTCTCTCTGAACCGCTGAATCAGGCGTGAGATGGTGGAAGCACTGAAAGGGTCCCTATGATATCCATGAGAAACCTTGTATGCCCGCAGTGCTGCAGAAGCAGAGTTGCCATTTGCAAAGTACAGTTCAACCAGTTGAATGCGTGTTTCAAGATCCATGACTGCTAGAAGACTGACTTCAGCACATGAATTGCGGACACAATTCTTCATGTGATAAGAATTCATACCCAGACCATAGCATATCAACATAACAATGACTGATAAGTGAAATTCGATAATTTAACAAATGCAACATGCAGCTCGAGGTCTGATTTGTTGTTTGTACTCAAAGAGAAATACAGATTTGGTGTTAATTATGCTAGATAGTAGATAACATATAATGAAAAACGTTGTTGATAAATCAAAGCAAAAATATAGAATTAGATTTAGCATGTAATGAAAGCAAATGGGTCATATCAAATTCCCCAGCATGAGGTTCAAAATAAAACAAATCACATGATTATATGATAAAGTTGAAGGAAATGACAGCCTCTTAAAGTTGTGCGCGACTTCCCGGACACCCGGTATATATATATATATATAATATCATATATAATATGTATAATATATAATACTCAATTGTATAAAAGACAGGCAGGAATATCAACTTTAAACTGGCCGGCAAGGTCTCCTGACTTGTATCCAATCGAGAATGTCTGGTCTATCTTGAAACGGCGAGTTCGTCGACGAATTTGTCCTGGCAATGATTTAAATCGGTTGGAATCGTTAGTGAGGCAGGAGTGGAATCAGACTGATCAACAGATTATCAGAACTTTGATCGGCTGTATGCGTAATCGCATCCGAAAGGTAATCGAACTTAGAGGAGACCAATGTGGCTACTACGGAACCCGTCAGTCCTTTTAAGAACTAGGCCCTTACTGGGCCAACATATAACAAAAAAATATTTAATATGATATAAGAGTGAAATTCATTCAATTGTAGTAAAAAATTAACTGTTTACTATAAAATGATGCTGCTTTAAATAATTCATAGCTATTTATGAAGCGGACCGCATGGTCCGACACTGAATTGGAAAAATAAACTGATTAGCTATCATTATCTGTACATGTATATAAGCCCAACGACTTTAAGACTGCACTTTGTTGCCCATGACTAATTACGTGGTGGACGAAACGTTGGGATTTTATTATTTGCAGTTTAATATTTGAATTAAATATATATTGGTCTAAAATAGCAGGGAGAGCTTATTTTTTGATCATCTGTCAAATGCAAGGTTTGTGATGAATAACTTAAACATGACACTAATTTAACCCAAATGGGTGCCAACAAACCATCGATGTCAATCATCACAAACCCACCGACAAATGATCGCTGCAATAATTTATTATAATATTACAAGTACTTTTCGGGAGCTTCTCGTGTACTGTTTTACAAGAATAGATATATTTGGTTAATCTCCCGTGCGCGACAATTATTTGAATTCCCAAAATATTTTCTTAAACATTAAGTTTTGAGTATGAATTTTTGTCCTCAGGCTATTCATATGAATTCAAATAGCCTGAGTATGAATCAAAAATGACCTCATGTATTGGTTCATTTTATAGTATATTATAATATCATGTTTTTCAAATTCATTAATTCATGATTTTAGCAGGACACTTAAAAAATTGCAGAAATCTTACTAATTTCCAATTTATAATGTTACCCTCTATCCATTGGCCTACTTAGTTTCCTTGCCTGATACTACCTGAAACCTTGATGCTGTAAACCTAGTACGCACTACATCTACTGAATGAACAAGGAGTAAAACATAAGCTGTTTTTGAATTCCTACCCAGTCTAAAACAGCCGTGTTACATTCTCCAATATCTATTCCCGAATGAAACCCGAGTCAGAGTGAGAAAAAGAAATGGAACCCTCAATTGAAGCACAGTATAAAAATGATCACGCTGAAAATGATGCGACGCTTGAACTTTCCTACTGAATTTCAGAAAAATATTCATTGTTTTTAAATCAAAAACTTTAGCACCGGTATATATGAATTCAGTCACAGGCTATTTGTGAAACTGACTGTATACTTTATCATTGATCATTGATCAATACTCGATCCACGCAAATTTCTTGCATCTACAATCACGAGTTGCTTGGTGGAACAAGCATATGCAGTTGTTCAATTAAAATTCAAAGATGGGCGACTTCGCCTTTGACTAAGCAAGAAATTCCTGGGCGTTTTTTTCATCGATCAGTCAGAAAGATGATAGGAAATTGCTCATTTGTGGAACCATTTGGAGTGATGGACTCAATTCACTGTCTTTGATGAGGGAAAACGCTACGTACGAATGCGCTACGTTCGAGTATTCGAAGAAGATATCTATCCTTTAGCATTCAGTCAACAAGTTCGTCGACAAATTAGTTTCGGCGACAATGAGAATACTGGATTCTATGGAAAGACAAAAATGGAATCAAATTGAACAACAGGTGATCAGAGATTTTACGAAATTCAAAATTTGATATCGATGTGATAGCCACAATTACAGTTGCAAGTTGAACTTAATTGTCGTCTATTGCATCCTTTATAAGGTTACCAAAGGTATGGTAGTTGTAATGATGCGTTGTGGATGATGTTCTACAACTACTCCCAAAGGGTTTGACTTTTCAAGAGTCGTTTTGTGGAGGTGGTGGTATCGTTGGCAAGCAGAAGGAAACGTGGAGAAGAAGAAAGGATCAAGACGAACAGATCCACGCTTGGTTTTAGCTGTTAGGAGGAACAGTTGTGTCTGTTCCAAGGATAATTCTACGCTAGAAAGCTGCTGCGACCATAGATTGTATCGTTCGAACTGCTTGTCGAACAGAACTTGGTATAGTATCTCGACAACCATCTGCAAGAATTCTGCTGAGCAGTGAAGATCATCGCTCGTGGAATGATCGACAATGGTGGAAGTCTTGTGGACAGATGAATCAAGATTCGCTCTTGATTTCAATGACTTCAGCATTCGTGTTCATCGCCTTCCTGGTAAACATTTTGCTCCATGCTGCATGAAAGAACACGACAGCTGCGGTGACTGGGTGCGTGATGCTTTGGGGAAGCATTTGGCACGGTGGGACAGCGACGGCAATTGTCATCAATGGCACAATGATAGGTGACATACGTTGGTGAAGTTGTGTAGCCAGTTGATGTTCCACTAGCAAGGGCAGAAGGTCGTGTCTTCCAAGATGATAACGCTAGGGCACATCGCTCTTCAGCTGTTACTGCGATTGTAAAGAGCTTGAACATACCAATGCTTGATTGGCCTGCAATCTTCAATCGATTGACCAATCTTCAATCGAACAAGTCTTAGATGAATTTGGGCGGCGAGTGAGAGAGCGATACAGCTTCCATTTGTATTCGTGAACATTCTGGCTGAAACACTGATTATACAGTGCATTGAAGTTCGATTTATTGAAGAACTTTGTTATTCGATGCCATTCGCATTGCGGTGTATCAAAATTCGAGGAGGGTACACACTATGAAATTTGACTCAGTTGGCTTTTGTTTTTATTTATAAATCGAATTGGTTGATACAGCAGCTTAGTGGATGACAACTAATCTCTAATTTATTCATTTTGTAATATGTGTTTGGCTGATGGCCATGAAAAAACCGCGATTTCAATAATTTTGTCCATGTGAATAAAATTGAGAACGGAATTGAGTTCAATAAATTTAAAGACGTAATCAAGCTCTACACAGAAACACCCGACAGTTCGATGCTGCATTCAAGTTGCAACAATTAAGCTCAACCCTCCAGTTTCCCACCTCGCTTGGAGGCCCTGACATAATGTATTGGATGCAAACAGGTGGGGCACTCTATTTAGTCAACTCGGATATAGCCTTTCTTATGGCAGGGACTATGGTGCTACATGGGTCGAGTTGACACCAGCGACATGTTGACCATAGAGTAAGTATATAGTAAGCGGAGTGTCGACTCATGAAATGTCAGCATGCAGTGAAAATTTTTATCTAGTTTTTTTCGTATTTACGTTACTGCAGCCCAAAAAATACTGGATCAATTTTTTCAAAAACTAATGTTTTGCAAAGTATTCCTGTGATTATATGCTAGCGAATTGGTACTTCAGACATAAATTTAGAAGTAGTATGAAACACATTAGACATCACATAGAATGAAAATTTGCCAACAAGCATCCTAATAAAACAAAAATTATACTGATTATCAAGGAAGTTCATGAACCGCATTATAATGCAGGTCTTGATACATAACTCATAGCTCAAATTTCAAGTTTGCTATCTTAACAAATCTAGTTGATAGTTTTTTCCAACGGCTAAATGGATCTACAAAGTGAAGACTCATTTCCAAGTTGTTAACTATATAGCAGACTGAATTCTACGGTCAATAAAAACCACTGTGCAAAGTTGAGTTACAAATGGTTAGAATGATAATATTCTAGGCAGTTAGAAATCGACTATATTTATGTGGATTAATTCAATTTTCATTTGCATATGATTTTATGATTCACTGTATTTGTGTTTCATTTCCTACATGAATCTGAGTAATATTGTGGACCCACTTGCATCTTTTAAAAGCTAATATGATCACTGTCTCTGATTATATATTTTTCTCTTTAAGTGGCAGTAGTTTGTGACATGATCACGCTTAAGAAAATACATGTACTCTGATTATCATGTACTATGTCACTTCCAGAAGCTAATTTAGTAGACATCATCTCTTCAGGGTAGTCAGGACACCGAAGATTTGTAAAATACCGGTACTGCTTTTTCTTCTGTATTTGCTATCATGATCAGTCAATTCCGTGTTGATTTCTCTAAAACTGTAAAAATTTGTATATCTCACTTCTGACACTGGATCACAACTCGAGGTCATTTAATAAAATCGAAACTGCATGCACTTTGGGGATTTCATTAATACTGAGTTGTGAATGCATTTACTCTATGATGTTGACTGCCAACGCAATCAATCATTTCCTGACAGATGTCCTCCTCAAAGGGCTTATTCGAAGCTCAGGAACACATTGGAGGTTGCAGTGTGTCTCACTCAGTCATAAACATTGTTTTTACGAGCAGGTATCAACAAGAACCATGCATGAGTCAATCAATGTCAATCATATGGTTTGGAATTGAAAGAAATCCAGTTGTGCGTTGTTAGTGGAACAGTTTCCATGGTCGTCAGACCTATTCCCTGCAGTAACAAGACCGTGCGACATGCAATAGCATTGATTGTTATAATACCAATCATGGTAGGTTGGAAATAAGAGAATAAAATGTCAAGAGCGGAATAGGGATTCAATCCCGCGATTCGTTCGTTATCAACTGTTCTAGAGCAGCAGTACAATGATAGACTGACAATGCTCCTCAATCCGTATGAACATGAATTGTGTGCCAACAATGAGGAGAAATACCCATTTCAGCTTTTCACCAATTGTAGTAAAAGTCAGATATCGGGATCACTAGGATTTTGAAAATCCTCATTTTGAGGCGCTCGTCGCAATCATGGCATAATTATGCTGCTTTTAAAGTTGACTACAGATGTGCATGATATTCGAATGTCATTACCAAGTCGTCAGCACCTAGAATGGACATTAAATCCAAGCATTATCAAATTTTCACTTACTTTTAACTTTTGCTATTTGTAGACTTCAAACCTGAACTCTGCAGTGTGAAATAATGAATTAATGCGATGGAAATCACTGTTCCTCAGATTTTTAACAATATATTTTTTGAATTGTTTGAAGTTTCTATTACTTCGCTAGCAGCGTCAAATACATCGAATTTCAATACTTTTCCCACCAATACTGCAAATGAGATGATGTCTATTAATACACACGAGAATTGTTATCACAAACAGTTCACAGAAAATCCCGGGAAGGGAGTGCTGCGAACTTTCTAACAATGTAATCATTTTTCAAATATGTGTTGGAAATTGTTTAACTGTCGCAAAGAACGCAATAACATAATGAATTACAAGACACGTATCCTCATTTACGTCTGATTGATGAACAAATAATAACGAATGTGATAAACGTGATGATGAGAGAGATATCAAATTTTAAAGCATATTTCTGAATTCAAGTTTGTAATCAACTATTTTTTAGTGATGCTAGGTGGTTAGCTGAAGGCTGAATTAAAATTGCAATCATTAAAAATCAAAGCAGCTCTTTTAATTAATTTTCCGTCATTTATTCCTGTTATTCGCATTCGGTGTGTTATACAAAAGCTTGTCATCATTATCAGTTAATCACAATGAATATCATTACTGCAAATAGAGAAATATATACACGCTTTTCCTGCTACAAACGAATTTTGCTTCCTTTTTCTGCTCAATATTCAAATGCATGGTTCGTAAGATTTGACAATCACCCGGACTTTTTTAAATAATATAATATTTGACCATTATCGGAGATCCGGCGATGATTAGAAGTTATTTTTGATGTTGATTGCATCAACTTCTTTATCAAAATTCTATCTGAAGTAAAAACATGGTTGTATACAGTATAGACTACACGGGAAATCATATTTCTTTGTTATCAGTTCGTAACTTAGTTGGATGTGCGATTAATATGATACTTTTTCATTGTATTGATATATGAACTCATTTTATGAAATCAAAATTATGATACGTATGTGCACATGAATTCTAAAACACTTCGATGCGCATTTGCTATGAAATATGCGAAAAATAATTGATAGTAATATAGACATGATAGCACATGGCCACTTAAGCTGCATTATTAAAATTCAAAGTTGCCTCATTTTTGATTTTTAATTTTGTTAATGATGCAACTGAATCGGCCACACCCTTCGAAGTAATTACGCCCATTCTATTTATTTTTGCAGTCTCACTATTGGTTGCCTTTCCTATTTTCCACTATACAACTCTTGACATTTGCATGTTTGTCATAACTTTGATTTAATAATTCGAAGTAATCAAGCTGCAGTTCATACTATACAATATTTTCTTTTGAATTTTCTATTATTGTTTCGTAATGCAAGAAATAAAAATGAAGTTTATAATGCAGTATTTTATGGTTGACCTAGGCTCCTTGTAAATAATTCCTATTATCAACAAAATGAAAAATTTGTATACATGTTCATCAGGCTCATGCTTAATAATAATAGAAAATGTTTCGTGTCATCTCTTTAATTCGTCAATATCATCATTTCATTCTGCTCCTTCATTGTCATCATCAATTATTTGAAAGTTCTCTTAATCTGAGCAAGACTTAAAATCAACGCTCTCTTTTGACGACAGATTTCCATTGTAGACATGCTGTCCTGTAACAAAAAATCGAAAGAATCGAGGAAAAGTATTTTTTGTAAAACAAATTGCACTCTGCTACTTCCGATGTTAGTTACTACTATCTAGGAGTTTATATCATGCTTCTTGCGATAATGAGAGACAAAAAGATCTCATAGATGTAGAATAATAGATTAAGAGTATATATAGAATAATTACTACAGCTAGTATAAATATAGCGTAAAATGTATCCTAGCAGAAATAATTTTATGAGCAATTTTACTAATTGTGAATGCGGATCATAAAAAGCATTTTTTTCTGTATCGAACAGATGAACAAACAATCAAGGCTCGAACTGGCCACAGAAGTGACCGATCAGTTCGTATGTATAAAAGAGTATCACCAACTATGGAAAAGGAAATCAGTGCTTGTCTGGATCCGCCTCCACCAAAGAAATCACGTCCAAAACCAGACATGTTAAGCAGTTTCTCTGTCAGAAAGCGCGATTTTGACGATATCAACGATTTTGCTATCCATCTTGAATTAAGTTAAAAATACAATTTTTATATTATGGATAAAATACAATTTATATTGTGGTTTAAATCTTCACGTTTTGTTTTTCTGGGGATCTTGCTAGCATTTTAACAACACGTACCGTACATGTAGTAATTGTTCACGTATTGTACTATGGGGATCTTGTTAGTATTTTAACAAAACTACTCTGAGTACTTAAGTTAAGATCGAACTCCACTCTAACTACCGCCTTTTAACACATCGTGCAAATAATTTCAGTAATTGCATGTGGACACTTTTCATCGTGCAATAACTATCAATTACTACACCTAGTATAAATATAGCGTAAAATGTATCCTAGCACAAATAATTTTATGATTGCAATGAAAAATTTTACTAATTGTGAATGCGGATCATAAAAAGCATTTTTTTGACTTTGACATGTCGGTAGATTGTCGTTTCACTTCAATTAATTATAGAAGTAGAAGGAATCAATTAATATCATTTTATATCGGTGAATAATATCTCAGATATTTTTCTTATTTCTTTATTCACCTTCTTATATAATATTCTTCAAGATTAATTATAAATGGCTTAGTTAAATTTGTCACTCTGGCATCAGCCTTCAAAAAGATAGTTGGCTCCCTAATCATGTCAGATATACCTTTGTTAAGAATAGTATAAGATATGTGAAGTCACTGCTCAGACAATAGCAGTTCACATGAATCTTTAACTGAAATTAAAAATAGACTTGAAAGTAATGGTTTTCATTTTCCTAGCATCATTAAAAACAAAAAAGTAATAAACAATAATCACTATACAATCACGCTTGCTCTCAACTTCATCAGTGATAGTTGTGATCGGAGATTAAATAAAGTAAATCGTAAACACAATCCGCCAATCAGAATCACATCTAAACCAGGAAATAAACACATTTTCATCTATTAACAATCCATTATATAACAAAAATGACTGCGCATTCTGTGTTTGTATAATCATAAGACCGAAACACAAATGCACTGACAAACACATGATTTATAAGATCACGTGTTTGATATTCCACGAATTTTACATTGTTCAAGCGTGAAGGTAGATGAAGAGTATTCCAATGAAGTGATGACCATTAATAATTTCAACTGCACCTTCATGGATAAGCAAAGAACAGCGATTTCTATTAAGATGGTCGAAGCAGGCAGCACTGCGCTGATCAATCCAAAACTGATCTGATGAGTTCCCATTACACAGCAGCATCTAATGTAATTCTTTTGTAATCTTACCGTCAGCACGTACCCTTGATATTGTCCAAAGGACAAAACGCGTCGGGTTTTGTCCATTTATTTATTGCAAAATAACAATTATTTGTCGTAACAAAGTGAGAGAAGATTTTCTTTTGAAACTGAAAATGACTACCGACATACGCTGACTTTTTCTTATTCATCCCAAAATCAGAAAAGAGATTAAGCTAAAACGTTGCACACAGCATGTTGTGGATATTTTTAAATGAACAGATGTCTCATAATGGAAAAGAGCTTGATCGGAACAAAATTATGTTTGATGAGAAAGATGTAGTAGGATAACTAGCAACTTAAGCATTTCAATTTTTGTGACATCTCCTCGATGTGAGGGGTACATAACGGGCATGAACACAAACAGGCTGTTTGAGCTTTATTCATTGAGATTTAAATTGATCATATTTGGAATATTGGTGAATGCATGGGCGCGCATCGATAAATAAAATGCACATCAGCTTCCGATAAATCAGCATTTAAGTGTTCTGTGTATGACCATGTTTTGCACGCATGTATGTTTACTATAAATGTTGCTATATTCTCGTAATACCTCTTACAAAATGTATGAATTATGCATTTTGTTGATTGTGGATCGCATGGTTTCGTGTGGATTGCAAAATTATGATAATATTCTCGTAAATAGAAGCATCAACACAATAGGATATACACAAAAATAGAAAATGCAACAAAATAAAAGTACTAGCATTGAAATTACAAAATATAATTCGTAGGCAAGAAGGAAAGTTGAAAAATTTTGGTGCATCTCAATGAAGTGGTAGATAAGAGTTAATCGAGCGTTTCTTTTTTGTTCCACTTGTCTATGCAACTCGCAGGCCTACGGAAACATGCTGAATACTATATGTAGACTATATGTATACTATATGTAAACCGTATATTTGTTTTTCCTCATTTGTGATTGTGATAATTTCTGGTGTGTTGAAATGTATTTTAAAATTAAAAAGATTTGTGTTGCAATTTTCAAAAAGGATGCATTTTTAATGTTGCGTTTAATCGAATTTGTGAAAACTTAGCGACAGTCTACAATGGGCCCTAACTGGTTATAGAAATCAAAAAAGCCACAGAATATCACAATTCCATCAATTCATCAGATATGAAGTAGCAAGTAAAAAACCGAAACCAATCTGCCAGTAGGCTACCTCAAAACTCTGAAATCAAAGCCGCTGTCTCTGCATGAAACCGCCGAAACAAATTGTATGCACTCATGACGCTCGACTGCTAATGGAAGTGGCAAAACCGGCATTAATCGGTTTTAATATAACAGATTTCAATATAAGACTTTTGACGTATACTGTGCTTGCATCGACAGTGCGTGCAGACGCTACACAAACTTGGCGAATGCGTGTTATACATCACATAATGCTTCTGATCAGAAAGAAAATTCTCGGAAAATTGACATACTGCAACACATAACCTTTGAAATTGACATTGACCGACTGGTGTTTGAGTGTAGAAATTCTGCAAATGTTTCATAGCTATTCATTCTAGAGATTACAGCATGCTATGACTAAGGGCTGTTTCACACATGAAACCTTTTGCCGCGCGATTGTCGCTAAAATTGGCTTTTCACATTGGAGTTCGATTTCTGAGACTGTCCATCATCGGACAAGCCATTTCGATCTCTCGATTTCATGAGACATAGAAAGTGGATGTGTCTTGGCCTATTGGAGAAGGGCATGAACCAAAATTACTTTGAAGGCAGGCTTCAGTTGTTTTTGTTCTTGTTTTCATCAAAGTCAGTAGGAATTTTGCCATCAGAATATCTAAAATTTATTACATAATTCGCTATAGTATTCAAAATCAGCATAAAGCATTCATATTTCAGCTACTTTGTCTCACCGTCTGCTCTGTGTAATAGACATGGAAGCTCATTTGATAGACATAGAAATCTCATCAACCTTTCCAATCAGTTCATCGATAAAAGTGGTCGACAAGTATCTGGGAATTCCTGAACAGCACATTAACCTCGATGAATATGCAAAGACAAAGGCAACAACCGAATACAAGAAAAGACTTAAGAAAGTCCAAAAATCGAAACTGTACTCAAGAAACAAAATTGAAGCTATAAATACATTCGTTGTACTTGTAGTAAGCTGCATGTACACTGGCGGAGTGGTGAAATGGAAGCAACAAGAACTTGATGAAATGAATCGCAAGACAAGGAAGATATTGAATATATACGGATGGTTACATCCTAGAGCAGAGGAAGAGGACTGAAAAACTTGGGCGAAGTCATAGAACAAGAGAACCGAAGCGTAACAGAGCACATACATGGCAACACAACGACCCACTGCTGACGGTGGCACGAGCTAGTGACTTGCATGAGCAACGGCAAAAGACCCTCGATGACTGGAAGAAGAAAACCGTAGAAGATCGATATCAAAGTTGGAAAAACAAAGCACTACATGGGCAATATACGAGACAAATGGAAGAAATTACATCAAAGAAGGCATGCTACAGCTGCCTAAGAGCGGTCAATCTCAAGATTGAAACAGAAGCGTCACTCACTGCTGCTCAAGATCAAGCACTGAACACCAATCCTGAAACAAGCGTAGCTGCAAAGTGCAGACTGTGCAAGTCCGCAGATGAAACAGTCTCTCACATTCCCACAGAATTAGCAGGGAGTGAATACCTGAAGCGGCACAATGAAGTGGCAAGGATCATTCACAGAGACATCAGCATGTGCTATGACCTAAACGTACCACGTGAACCATGGCGGCATACCCCTTACCAGTGGTTGAAAATAATATGGTGAAGATCTTGTGGGACTTTGAAATCCGAACGGACAGGAAAATCACAGCAAGTAGACCTGACATCGTGATGGTGGACAAGGAGAAAAAGACCGGATACATCATTGACATCTCGGTACCAGAAGACTGAAATATAATTAACAAAGAAAGAGAGAAGATCGCAAAGTATCAACATCTGAAGATGGGAATGCAAAAATTGTGGAAGATCAAGGTGAAAGTCATCCCTGTAGTCATTGGGACACTGGGTGCCCACACCCAGAATCTCGCAAAATACTTGAGAGAAGTACCCGGACTTCATCATGTACCTAAGTTACAGAAGGTTGCTCTGTTGGGCAGTGCCTATATCCTGAGACGCACTCTCGATCTCCTTGAATCCTGGTATGATTCCGAGATCCTGGATTGTAGACCGACCGATGTGAAAAAGGTCGTGTACTAAAAAAATAAGAGTTTTCATATCTGCTGAGAAAGAATGCGAATATGTCTGCTGACACTTATTTTTCAGTAATCAAACTGTTAGGTGGATGAAAAATGGCTCTTACACTTCAACAATAAACTAATTTTACTATCTTCGAAAATGCTTACAAGATAATTCTCACATGGACAAACAATCTGAACCACAAATGATATTTTTTGTACGCTTCTGAAACAGTTCTAATTTTGCCAACAATTTCACGATAAGCGACTATAAGCAGGTGACGCATTCAATATCATACTGATGTCAATGAACATTTACTAGATAATTTTCATCAGTATAGATTTCAGGACTCGATTTTGCGTACAAACGGGATGAGACTCTCTTCAAAACTTCGAAGATTTAGTGATCCTGAGACAGTCAGTCAAGCGAGCGCATGAAGCTCAATATCTTAACAAAGTTAACATATGCGAATGAATGAAGAATACAAATTTAGTCGGCTGAAATCATAGTAAAAACTTTAACAATAGTTGCAATGTGATATTGAGGAATTGAATATTGTTCCCATGCGAATCATACGAGTATGTAGAGATTTTTAATTAGAGATACATACATTAACATGACCAACATATTATGTGCACTTTGACGGATGCCAGAGTACAACCTCTTATGAGGTTCGATCAAATATATTGTTCAGAAAGTAAACGGAATGAGGATCATTGCAGTCTTCAAATAGTAGCCTATGTAGATCGTTTGAACATGCATGAACGTATTCTAGGAATTGGAGCGTCGATTCGCTGCTTAGGTTGCTGAGTAAATTAGACAAGATGATAAAACTGCCATGATATGAGTTTTACTGACGAGTTTATGAGACGAAATTATATCAACCACATAATTACTCGTGACACTTGCTACATGCATGTCTGGAACTTCCCCTTACATTATGAGAGATAGGCACATTTTATTAATTAATTCACTTCTGAAAAAATGACATGTCTCCAAAACTCATTTACAATTAAAAAACTTAACTTTGAAAGACCTGGTTCATCTGCAGACCGTTAGAATTTCATATTATTCAAATCAAAAAATGAAATTGAAATTGTTCACAGCCTAATGGAATGTCTGAACAAGCTATCATCCATCAATGACATTAGAGCACTTGAAAAGGTTAATTGAACATAATTGAAAGTTTCATTAGATACACGGAGATTCTTACAATAAATTATTTCGTGAAATTCGTTTTCATTCAGGTTGAATTGAGTGTTCAGCTTTCACTAGTATTCAATTTTCCCAGTAATGGCAAATAACTGTCCCTACAAGCCAATTGCTCGCCAGCCAAATTGAAAAGTAGCTTGAATGCAAAATTTCTTTATATTGTTTGATAAATTTCCATTTCAACAATGTCTATTTGAAACTGGTTTGATGTTTCTGTAGACAACATTATCAAACATATCGAAGATACCTCGGCAAGATAAGGATTGCAATGGTCAGAAAAATGAAATTGTAATTGTGGCGTCATGAGTATTACAGACAGACTGTCTCTCACTCCATCGATTGGATTTTCGTTCCTTACTCGACGTGAAGTTTCTTTTCAAATGAAAGATTCGAAGACCAAATTATTGCTCCCTCGGCCAGCGAGCTTCGATGCATTACGCAATCATCCTTGTTGTCATTTTGCTTGTATGGATGAAACCCATTCTATCCAAGAAACTGCTGGAAGTACATTGGAATTAAGAGCGATAATTTCGAAATATCAGATATTACGAGCACATTTAGATAACTTTAAACTCGGATCTCCACATTGGTCGTGCTGCCTTCGGGCTAGACTTTATTTATGCCACTTATTCTTTTGCGCCATGTGTTTGGCAAGAATGCAGAATGTCAGAATGTACATGCAGATGCATATATTTGAAAGCGTAGTGTAGAATCAACTCAGGTTCGAGCCAAGGGTTTCTAAGGCAATCACTCTATCACAAAACCACGGCGCTGATACATTTAGGACATTTAAGAAAATGGTAACGTGAAGTACATTCGAGCATACGCATGAGCATCAGATTGAGGGGAATTGATATTTTGAGCCACCGCACTTTAATTAGAGAATCGAAAATTATAAGGCATGTGACCACACCTTTATACAAAACGCAGTATTAACTACAGCTCTTGCCAATGATATCCGGAGACGAGACATTTTTTTAAAAAAAGTCAATTATATTGTAGTATACTGAATATCTAAAGAGAATGACAACTATCAAGGCATTCAGAGACACTCAACACCCTTGATTCTCTGACCGCTCTCTCCTGACCCAAGAATCGGCACCGTCAACGTGGCCTAGTGAAGAAGGTGCGAGCTCGTCTGCACCAAGGACTTTGGTTCATCTCCTAGGTCAGGCGAGTGTGGTCGAGGAACCAAAGGGTGTTGGTGTCTTTTATTGACATAATCGTCGTTATTCTCTTTAGATGCTCAAGTCAATTAAAATCCCAACAGTTCATCCACTACGAACTTAGTCATGGGCAAAGAAAGTGCAGCCTTTGAGACGAGGGCTTAAAATGGGCCTATAGCTAATGGTAGATTCTTAGTTCATGTTTCCAAGGATTTGACATTGAATCAAAAATAAGAACTGACAAGCCATCATTAGCTGTAGGCCTACATAAGCCCACCGACTTAAAGGCGTCTTAGAGGCGCCTTACAGCCTAAGCTATGCT
Organism: Prostheceraeus crozeri; assembly: GCA_907163375.1. Lineage (NCBI taxonomy): Eukaryota > Metazoa > Platyhelminthes > Polycladida > Euryleptidae > Prostheceraeus > Prostheceraeus crozeri. Next base: position 20,989 of record CAJQUW010014238.1, on the reverse strand, counting down.
TTGTTACCCATGACTATGTCAGTGTGCATACTGTGAAGAGGTCGAATTTCAATTGAATTTTTTTAGAGATTTATTTATGGCATTTACTGGCTGAGTGTTTAACTTAAATGCAGAGTGTATCACGGGTAAGTTCACAGAGTATCTGACTGGAAGAAGTTTTATTGGTCAAGAACGGACGATAGCGCTCGTTGATGAATTTGGTGTTTTTGTCTATTTATAAACAAAGTAAGAGTTACAAGCTAAACCTCATATACAGCGTGACGGGCCCTCGGTGTCCAGCGCCTTCTTATGGTAGATGTTCAAAATGTAAGAAGATAAGAAGGCACCGGACGCCGAAGGTCCGTCACGCTGTACGAGGTCTAACTTGTAACTTTTACTTTGGCCGATAAAATTTCTTCGAGTCAGATACTGTTAACTTATACCCGTGATATACATCGCCTGTCTCGCAAACTAGTCAACTATGTATGTGCAGAATGCATCTATTTTTGAAGTCTTAGGTTTGACCCGGCCAAGGTTTGAACCAAGCTCTCCCGGACACATAGTGAACGCTCTACCACAAGGTCAGTGCGCCGGCAATTTTTTGATATGACATTTGAATTTCTTCAAATTCAAGTATATGGAAATTACATGCAAGCATAGGGAGATGTGGAGAACATGCTCATATTGTTGTTGTTTACCATTTAGCAACTTTTATATTTGAAGTTGCAATAAGTAGCTGTTGTGATAGATTGCTACGTTTAATATTTATCAATTGTCATTTGTGCATTTTGTCACAGTAGTACAAATTTCTGTGTTATCAAATGTCCCATATCATGTCTTTTCTAAATTTGTGTAGTCATGATGTTTTCGTGACAGTAAATTGGCAGGCATAAAGGCTGTCGTTGATTTATATTTCAGACTAAAAATGTTTAGTTGACTTGGTTTGATTAATGATGATTAGACATTGAAACTGGCGATGTTGGGAAGTGAAATGTCCAGGTTCTATTCCTCGCGGGTGCACGAGATTTGATCGAGTCTGTCTGTCTCACTCATATTTTGACGTTTTGTGATTGATGAATTGCAAGTAAAAGTTATGAGATACAAAATTCCTGACGAAAATAATTTGAAATTCAAATTTCACCACTTCAGGTGTCGCTTTAATGTGCCTGAATAACACTAATTGAAATCAACGCAAATTTACTTCGCAAAAGGTAATTAGATAGCAGCAGAGAATAACTTACCAAAGAGCAATGAAGTTTTGAAGCCTAAAACCTTTTTAAAGCCCTTTCAACTGTAGTTTCGGGAGCAGCCGATGAAAACTTTTACTTCCGTTTTGCTGTTGGGATATGAAAAAAAAATTCAGACTTGAAGTCTGCTTGAATAGCTGTTCAATGTGCGACAAAACAAAAAAGTGATGGCTGCTGCTATAGCAACAGATCGGATGTGGCAGAGAAGCAAATTTAGAAATTTCTTCATTACAATGTAACGAGTTCATTCGTCGCCAGAAATATACAAAATACGCAAAACATTTATGTGAGATGCATGCAACTTTCTTTTTTTGCTATGGACAGTTAGCTCATTACGTGATTAAATAGATCTATTGAAATGCAGATTTAAAATTAGATGGGTTTCATTTTACGATTCATCAACGAATTGCTGAGTGGAAAATATGAAAATGGTGTTTCAATGGTGGTTTTGAAATATGTGATTATGTTCGCTTGAAAAATAATGTAGTCGGAAAACTTTAATGTTTCGGTCATCAACAGTGTACGAACATATTGTTGTATAGTTGTGGGTATACAAGTACTTGTATTCGAGAGTAGGGGAGCCACATACATGAAGAAAACTGAAGATTCTGCAAGTGACTGAGGTGACTGAGGAGTGGACTGACAAGAAAGGGACATGTGAGCGATTGTAGTAATGCCTGTGGAAGTGCAGGAGAGCACTATCTCAGCACATCCAGGTAGGATGACACATTTTTTGTCTTCAATATGAAGTTCTTTAAATTATCTTATTTAGGTAAAACGCGATCCCTTAGACTATAAATAGTCAAAATAATGGTGGTCAATACGTCAAATTACATGGAGCAGATTTAAGCCAAATCGTATTTCAAAGTGGTGTCCCTCTAGTTACATGAAATGTTCAGTTATCAATTATCAAAGTTCAGTTATTGTGTTCAACCTTTGACATAGGCTGTGTGGCAAACTCACCAAACATGAACTTAAATAACTTTTTGAATTTGAATATACCATTCGTTAATTCAGATCAACACCTCAAGTGAAACATGGTGTCCCTCAGCTACATGAAGATGTAATCATAACTTCGTCAATTTTCGGCAATATTCTACGTATTTTATGCACGAGTAATTAATACATTGCAAACATATGATATATATATATACACTTGTATATATCTTTTTGGCATGTGTTAGATAGTTGTTGTATAAATTGATAAAGACATTTTGTCGAAAGCTTTTTAATACAAACTTTTATTGACCTTGTCTTCTAACATTGATAAGAAATATATATATATATATATATATATATATATATATATATATATATATATATATATACCAAAAACGACCCAAAGAAAACTCAAAAATCTCTCATATTCCCAACCGGTTTCGCTCCCTAACTTGGGAAGATTGTCAAGGGAATGAATTTATTATATTCAAAATCATCAATATACACAAATAAGAATAAGATATCAAACTGAAATTCAAAATCAATAGTCATTGAGGGTTGGCTTCAGTAAAGCTATGATGCGGCGCTCCATAGATTCCCTGTCAATCTTAGTGCTTGCAGGTGACATTTGGAATAGAGGAGCAGCTTCAAACTTAGATGCTAGATCTTTAGCACAGCTCATAATATGCTTACTAACGTTCAGAATGCTACATTCAGGATGAAACATCTGCTGTCTATGAACAGTTAGTCTAATTCTAAAAATATCACCTGTCTGACCAACGTAGATATTTTTACAGCCCAAACACCTGATGAAATAAATAACATTTTTGGAAGTGCAAGTAAGATTATAGTTGACGTTAAAGATCTTTTCAATATTTCCAACTCTGATAGGAGTATTTTTTCCGACAACTAGCGTCTTATAGCAACAATATCTTGGCTCTTCGCACTTGAAGATGCCGACAATACTCCGTCTGCTGTTATTACTCAAGAGGCTTAATAAAGATTTAGGCTGCCTATACGATCGAACGACTTTGCTTTGTCTGAAGGGGTACCTACAACCGTAATAACCCTGACGTGTACAATAGGATTATTTTACCAGCCTTCAATAGCCTTAACCTAATGGACCCCTTCAGACAAAGCAAAGTCGTTCGATCGTATAGGCAGCCTAAATCTTTATTAAGCCTCTTGAGTAATAACAGCAGACGGAGTATTGTCGGCATCTTCAAGTGCGAAGAGCCAAGATGTTGTTGCTGTAAGACGTTAGTTGTCGGAAAAAATATTCCTATCAGAGTTGGAAATATTGAAAAGATCTTTAACGTCAACTATAATCTTACTTGCACTTCCAAAAATGTTATTTGTTTCATCAGGTGTTTGGGCTGTAAAAATATCTACGTTGGTCAGACAGGTGATATTTTTAGAATTAGACTAACTGTTCATACACGGTATGTTTTAAAAAATTTAGTCAAAAAATGCTCCAGAGAAACGGTTGACAGTTTTTTATATGGTACCCATAGACAACTTTCGTGCAACAAATTTTAAAATTTTCTATCGAGCCGTTTTTCAAAAATTTAAAAATCAAAAATGGCGCCCATTGACAGCAATAAAATCTATAAATTCTCTGAAATAGGTGTCTTTTTCTCGTCAATTTTGTTATACAAGCGCAACGTCTGAGCATTCCCACCCTGTAGTATGCCATCATGTTTGATGCAACCTAAATCTAAATGAATCTAGTACAGGGTGGTCAAAAAATCGCGACAAATCAAGCAAAAAGCAAATATGTCAAGATCTACACTGAAAAATTCCGGTAACCTTTAGGATTTCTTGAAGTTATGCACAGAACACAATTGCAGTTGATCTTACTGCAATATTGGCTCACCATCAGATGTTATATGATGACAGTAATTAGTTTATGTCTATTTGATAAGTAGTATTCGTCAGTAGTACCAGAGCAAACATGAAAAAATCATTTCATCATTTATTACACTTAATTGAACATTCCTCTTCAGTATGCTGTGAAATACTTTTTCACGTTCTACGTAATAGAATAGAAAACGCTTCTTTTTAAATGGATGCAAATCAATACAGGATAATTCCATAAGCTTTATACCTAAAAGCAATACGTGTATTTGCGTGCATCATTATTAGGCCTATACTGTACATGTACGTAGAAGAGTGAAGTACATGAGGAAAATAAAAAGCAATTCTATATACAGTCACTATTTTTATGTATTCAATTTATTCAAAATTCTCAATTTCTTCACACATGATAATTCACTCTAATGGTAAACGGCATCAATAACGAGATATCTATGACAAGACAAATTCAAATTCAATTCAGCAAGAAGTCTCAATTCTTCACATGCGATATTGACTTGCTTTTTTATGGTAGGCATCGATGATGAGATATCTATGACAGATTAAATTCAAATTTGTCAACTATCAGTACGAGGAGTTCAATTGTTCATAAGTAACGTGCGACATTGCAACGTTGCAAGTGCCGAATCGACGTGCGTCTGTTTGCAATTGCCTTCCTTTGTTTTCCCTGTGAACCTGTGTTTCTCCGAATCTATTCATCAACGTGATAATGGCGTTGAGTAAGAAATCAGGTCCAAGAACTCATGAAGAGTCACGTGCGATTGTGTGCTTATTGTGCTTCGAAAAATCTAAAGAAATGTGACCGATCAATAGAGAGCAGCTGGAATCGATAGAAAAATTTGTTGTCTGTGGACATGACATCTATGATGAGAGGCTTCCAACATCTTTGTGTGGCACATGTAGGATTGTTCTGAAGGATTATTCCAATGGAAATTTTGACAAAACAATTGAAGTTTTTGATTATTCACAGCTAAGAGCAGTTACTCCAATCACCCGCTCGTCTTCTGTTTGTCAATGCGCAGTTTGCGATATTGCGAGAAGGAGCATAATTCCAAAGCGAAGGAAGTCTTGTGGTCGTCCGCGAAACTCGAATAATGCTTCATCAGCTAAAGTCCCGAAGTCAATCAAGGTTTGCTCCTTTGTCTGAGTGAAATTTGTCGAGGTAAGCCACATATGTGTACTCCCAGTGTTTTCGTTGATAATGTCACATCTTCAGCATCTTCTTCACCCAAAGTAAGTGAACAAGTAGCTTCTAACATACTGAAGGATATCACATCTGAAAAGAATAGTAACTTATGTCTCAGTACAACTTCTGGTAAAGCTTTACCTGTCTGCGTTCGTCCTATGACCAAAGCTATGAGTTCAAATGTTGATACACAAATAACAGCTAAGCAAATGTCTTCCATGCAAGTGCATCTTAATTTGTCGACTAGCTCAACCTTGAGACTAGCTGCTGATATCAGATCAGCTAGGGCCTACTCACAGTCGAAAGACTGTTGAATCAAATGTGAAAGCGAAGCTGTTTGATATGAACCATTCAATAGATCAATTCTTTGATGTAGAACTTACTGAATTCCTGAAGAACTTACTGAATTACTCGCCTCTTCATGAATCTGACAGATTTTACAGTCCGATGGTGTTTTGTTCGGACATAGATGGGTTTGTGTCTCATGTCGTTGATGCAAGAAACTATGATCCAGATTTCTTGTTTTTCAAGCTTTGTTAAGACGGTGGGGGCGGTTTTCTGAAGTTTTGCTTAAGCGTATCCCGGACTTCAGATTGTCCCACTGAGATTCGGTCGCGTTCTTCTTACGCAGAGGGTGTAGCACCAAAAGTGATGAAAGACAGTGGAGTCAAAAAGATCTTTGTCCTCGCCTTGTCCCCCGATGTACCCGAAAATTATGCCAATATTCTCAGAATGTGGGTAAAAATTCACTTGATCGGTCCAGGAACTCCGCTTTCGTTGGCCACCAAAGTCATAGCAACTGATTTGAAGGTCGCTAATATCCTCCTTGGCCTTATGTCCCACAGCAGCTCTCACCCATGTACATGGTGTGACGTCAGCAAAGACAACTTGTACGCTAGAGGGACGCTTCGCACTATCCAAAACATCATTGATAAGTTTTGGAGATGGTTCGAGGCAGGAGGGAAACCCGACGATGCCAAACATTACGGAAACGTCATACACTTACCCATTCTGAGAGGTTGTGGAGACCCTGAAGAGAAGGTGATAGACATTTTGCCTCCTCCGGAACTGCACCTACTTCAGGGTCCAGTAAACACCATTTACAAACATCTTGAAAAAGAATATCCCGAGACAGCTATTGAATGGTCAAAGCGATGTTACGTAGAAAAGGAAGCTTTGCATGGTGGTTCCTATAATGGAAACTCGTGCCACAAACTGCTGCAAAGAACTGATGTATTACGATCAATTTGTCCTTTGTCTGCATTGAAATATGTGGATTGCCTCGAGGCCATGAAGCATGTCGTGAGGTCATGCTACGGCCATGATCTGCTCGATGACTATCGAAAATGCATCGAGCATTTCAAGGACAGATATTTCGCTTTGGGAGTGAAAGTCACTCCAAAGATTCATGCGGTATTCTACCATATTTCAGACTTTTGTGAGTCTCGCAATGAAGGGCTAGCAAGATGGAGCGAGCAACTATGTGAATCCGTGCATGCCGATTTTCTTAAGACATGGTCGAGATTCAAAGTGAACAGGTCTCACTACAAGTACAATGATAATCTCTTGACAGCTGGACAGACATACAACGCTCAACATCTTTAAATGCTCACTGTATGTTTTCTGTATACATAAAAATAGTGAATGTATATAGAATTGCTTTTTATTTTCCTCATGTACTTCACACTTCTACGTACATGTACAGTATAGGCCTAATAATGATGCACGCAAATACACGTATTGCTTTTAGGTATAAAGCTTATGGAATTATCCTGTATTGATTTGCATCCATTTAAAAAGAAGCGTTTTCTATTCTATTACGTAGAACGTGAAAAAGTATTTCACAGCATACTGAAGAGGAATGTTCAATTAAGTGTAATAAATGATGAAATGATTTTTTCATGTTTGCTCTGGTACTACTGACGAATACTACTTATCAAATAGACATAAACTAATTACTGTCATCATATAACATCTGATGGTGAGCCAATATTGCAGTAAGATCAACTGCAATTGTGTTCTGTGCATAACTTCAAGAAATCCTAAAGGTTACCGGAATTTTTCAGTGTAGATCTTGACATATTTGCTTTTTGCTTGATTTGTCGCGATTTTTTGACCACCCTGTACTAGATTCATTTAGATTTAGGTTGCATCAAACATGATGGCATACTACAGGGTGGGAATGCTCAGACGTTGCGCTTGTATAACAAAATTGACGAGAAAAGACACCTATTTCAGAGAATTTATAGATTTTATTGCTGTCAATGGGCGCCATTTTTGATTTTTAAATTTTTGAAAAACGGCTCGATAGAAAATTTTAAAATTTGTTGCACGAAAGTTGTCTATGGGTACCATATAAAAAACTGTCAACCGTTTCTCTGGAGCATTTTTTGACTAAATTATTTTAAAACATACCGTGCATAGACAGCAGATGTTTCATCCTGAATATAGCATTCTGAACGTTAGTAAGCATATTATGAGCTGTGCTAAAAATCTAGCATAGTAGTAAGAAAACGGCGAACACCAGATAGCGCAAGATGGCCGCCATCGCTGACGTCCCCCCCCCCTCTGGAACGGCAGAGTGTCGTGGTCGGCCGCCGTGGTGCTTCGGGTCTGAGTCCCCCCCCCTCTGGAACGGCAGAGGTTGTAGTCTGTCGGGGTGTGCCGACCAGGTGGGTTCACAAACTGTTCGCTGACGTCCCCCCCCCTCTGGAACGATAGAGTGTCGTGGTGGACTTGGGCGACCGCCAGGATTAGTCTTGAGGCTATAGTGTGTGATGTTTTTCGTGCAATCTGCTGAATGTTGGGTTGTAAAATGGGTTGTTTCGAGTGGAATGAGTGGTCGGATGAGAAAACGGAGGTCGGATTCGTATTCAGCGTGAAATTCTGCATCGGTATGGTGAGTTTCAAGGCAATCGGTGAGAAAAAATTTTCAACATTTTTCGAAAAACGACAAGAGTTAGAATTTGGGACGTTTTGGTGTGTAGCGTCAAAACGAAGCATCGGATGAGAAAACGGAGGTCAGATTCGGATTCAGCGTGAAATTCTGCATCGCTATGGTGAGTTTCAAGTCAATCGGAGAGAAAAAATTTTCGGCTGACGTCCCCCCCCTCTGGACAGCTTGCTTCGATTTTGGCTTCCAGTGGACGGATTTTGTCGTGCGATAGCTCGTTTGAAAGCTAAGAGTGAGACAAATTCAGTGAAAGAATCGGCTTGTTCCTATCTGTCTTCATTCAAAAGTTAGAGCGGTTACAAGATTTTAGGTCGGAGCTCGCTCACCTGAAAAAATCCTAAGTGTCAGAGTGACTTTCTTTGTATGGGTAAAATTTTGAAAATTTTCCAAAGTGTGGAATTTCGACCTGGGACCGTCACCAAAACATTTTTCATCAAATTACACTGACCTCCCCCCCCTCTGGACAGCTAGCTTCGATCTTGGCTTCTAGTGGACGGATTTTGTCGTGCAATAGCTTGTTTGAAAGCTAAGAGTGAGACAAATTCAGTGAAAGAAACGGCTTGTTCCTATCTGTCTTCGTTTAGATGTGAGACGCCATTTAAGACTTTGGGACATTGGCGAAAAACGACAGAGTTAGAATTTGGGACGTTTTGGGCTGTAGCACCAAAACGAAGGCTCGGATGGGTAAACGGAGGCCAGATTTAGAATCAGCTTGATGTTATTGTCCAATGAGGATCATCATCCAATGAGAATCAAGCATTTCTTTATAAATAGCGAGCCTTCCACAGTGAGAATCATTCCATCGTTGAATCACACGAGTGACGGACGCACATTTTCTCTCTCTCTCTCTAGTTCCCTGTTCTATTATCCAACTAAAATGGTAAGTCGCTACTTCCCTCCCTCTCCTCCCTTGAACGTAAACTTAATACAATCTTTTTTCATTTTCAGGGATCTACTCCATCTGCTACACTAGTAGGACAAAATGGCGGTCAAACGTTACAAGGTTCGCTACGATCAGATCATCTACAACTGAGGCCAGTGGAAGAAACATCCAAGGTACATAATCCTACACCGCTACAGCGTAAATTTAAACAAGCCTTGCGTTATGATGATCATAGCGTAGTACTCCAAACGGGAATGCTCCCTTCCACGGATGTCAAGATAATGCACAATCAGTATGGGGACTACATACTGATCCCCGTGAGTCCGTACATTCGCCACCAACTTGATATTATTGAGGAGTACGTGACATTAAATATGGACATTCCTACTCCTCTTGCTCAAGAGTGGAAGGCGCGAGATGACAAGGATACTCCCTATAGAAAGATTTGGGATGGTAATCACATTTGCCTACCGGTATCACATTGGTGTACTTACTATAAGAAGGATGGAGATCATTCAATACCCATCAGATGTGATGAGCTCGGAGAAGGTACTTGGGATATCCTTTTCAAAGTGAATGGGCTATATTATTGTCGACACAAGGATAATAAAATAGCCTCTCTCTCCATGCATATGGAATCCATCCTATATATTCCGAAACCACCCAACGTGGACGACATAATTGATCAAATCCTTAACAGCAGTGGTACGAAGCGCAAGTCGGAGAAGAATGCTACATCAAAACGCAAATCAAAGAAGGAGAATTGCTAGTCCTTTCCTAACTCTACCCTATGACAATTCGCTTATGTGCTTTGAGTGTCGTAGACGTGGTCTTATTAGATACATTTTACTTCTTCGTTGCCATCATATCATTTGTGTATTTTGTCGTGAAAAGCATCGATGTAATTCTTCATTTTGTAATATGTTATAGAACGTTTCCTTAGATGTGTAAATTTCCGTTTTAGGCTTCTATCATCATTTTTATGGATTGTGAGGGTGAACCTGTACAGGAGCTCAGTGCTATTGCTATGAACAATTGGACATATCAGATTGTTAGTGTCTATCATCAACATGCCAACTGCGATCCCAATGTTGATCAATGGGCGAGAAAACACATTCATGGACTTAATCTGAAATATTTGCAAGACTATGGCTTTTCTTGTGAAAGTGCTCTTCTTATTGACTTTAAACGATGGTTAGCTGCTTTCAATGTTATACGCATCTTTTGTAATAATCCTGGTAAGGAGAGGAAAGTATTTCCCAATCTAATCATTGATGATATTTTGCTCCCGCCTTGGGATAGTAGAGTGAATCAACATTATCATGAAGTCACGAAACGTTTTAAGGATTTGTGTGTTCCTATTTTGTCTGTTCGTTGTAGTAGCTACGTTCATAACCAATGCTTCTTTCCTCCTTACCTCAACACTGCCAAAGTCCTGTATGGCTATCATTGCTCGCTGTATGATAGTTATCAGCTGTATCTATTTTATCTCTTTCAAACCATTGATTTATAATGCATGCTTGTTACCGTTATTCAATAAATGTTACTATGAGAAGAGTTGTTGTTTTCATGCAATGGATGGGTTAGATAAAGGGCGATCATGTCTTTCTCAAACGACTGCGGAACATTACGTTTTCATAGGCAAAGTTTAAAAGGAGCTGTTCAAGATTATGTGATAAAATTTCATAAAGATGAGACCGACATCGAAGCAGTGGTCGATGATGCTAGCACTCTATTTCTAGAATTAATGAATACATTCTCTGATAGCATTATCATGGCGCGATTAGTTGCGAAAATTAAGTTTAGTCATTTTGGAAAGCAAGAGGTGGAAAGTCGCTCTTTCCATTTTGCTTCTTACTCAATGGAAGTGGTAGATCACCCCCAAGAATTTTTTAAAAGACATATGATAAAAATTGCTGAACGTCTTAACGCATTTAACCATCATGGTAGCAGTCTAGTGATTGAAGCGATTTCAGATATTCACATTCAACTTTCCATAAAGAAAAATTGAAAATGCAGTGGTACTTGATTGCAGCACAACTGGTTTTCGAGCTATGTCTGCTCACTCTCGAAGTATATTCCTTCTGTACATGCGTCTATTATTTAGAAAAGGCTAGCAAATTCATATCTTCAAAAAGACTTGCTATAGACATCAGTAACGGTGAAACTATGTGTTGCGATGTATGTAAGCGAAAGGATGGAAATGAAAAGCGCATCTTCAAGAGATGTAAGCATGCTTTTTGTCAACGCTGTTTCATACGTAATTGCATTCAACTTTGCCAATGTAACCACTGTGATATTGCTCATTTCGAGTGTCACTTATGTCGCAATAGTTAGTACCTATGCAAATGTGGTAAAGATAGGTTTTAGCAAAGACTAATACGGAAAATGGCGAAACGTAAAATGACGAAACGTAAAAGTCAAAAGTTTTCTTCAGCCATTCAAGCTCTCCGACGAATGAAAGCAAATCAGCGATACAATGCTATACGACATGCTAACGATAAATTCATTTGTGAAATTATTTCTCATGTGAGGAAGTTGAGGACGAAGAAATTAGCGCCAAAACAGCGAAAGTTACTTAAGCGATATGCTACGAAATTGCGTTTCATCTCCAATCCTAAAATCACCCTTCAAAGAAAGAGGAAAACTCTAACACAAAAGGGCGGTTTCCTTTCAGCAATACTTCCAATGATAGCTCCTGCCGTGGGCAACCTATTGGGTAATATCTTTGGCTCTAAGCGTTAATTATGCAAATGTTGAATCTCAAAGTAATAAAATGGATTTCAGACTTCAATGTGATAAAGTTCTGACTGTATCAGGTCCATCTCATGCAGGTAAAACTGTTTTCACGCTGAATTTATTGGATAAAAGAAGGGAGTTGTTTAAGGAACCTATCAATCGAGTGATTTGGTGTTATGGTATTTATCAACCGTCGCTGTTTCAGGAATTGCAAAGTCGCAACTTTATTCGACATGAAGGAATTATTCCAGTGGATAAACTTCAGTCTAATGATGTTGTTGTATTGGATGATTTATTAAAAGAAAGTAAGAATTCAAAAGATGTTACAGATATGTTCACTCGCGCAGCACACCATAAAAGGTGCTTTATCATCTATATCACACAAAATTTGTTTCCTGATGGAAAAGATGCTCGTACACGAAACCTGAATACACACTATTATGCTATTTTCAAGAATCCGCGAGATAAAAGTCAATTTGAAATTTTAGCGCGACAAGTTGCACCCAGAGGATCAAAAGCCTTAATTGAAATTTTTCAAGCAGCTACTGAAAAACCATACGGTTACTTATTCATTGACTTTACGCAAGAGTGTCCGGAAGAATTTAGATTTCGAAGTGATATTTTGAAAACTCCCATGATTATCTACAAACTATGAGTTCTTATTCTCGCATGATTGTTATTCCTCAGGATGAATATGTACAATTGACTGCCATGCAGCAAGTAAAGCAACCTCTTGCAAATCAAATGTATAGGAAATAAATAGATTATCAGCAAAATGTTCACATCAAAGATCCACATCGTGCTGTATTATTACAATCGGAAACTGTTGAGCAATTGAAAAACTTGAAGAATAAGATGCGTGACTCTGTATCGACTGCTACACCTTTAGCATCTCGCGCACATGCCATATCTCTTTTCAACAGTATTGAACCCCATCTCAATGTAAATGATAGAGGAGAAATCATTACAGATGAAAATAAAGTGATTGATGCTTCACGTTATGAAGACTTGATTCAGTATGCGACACGTAGAAAGCGCCGTCAGGGCTATGTTCCACCTGGTTGGTCATACTTTCTTAAACTATTGAAAAAGCATAATGTACCAAAATTTGCTTTAAATAATGAGACATTGAAAGAACTTGATTCAACAGTGGCTACTACTCCAATGCCTCAGGCGATGAAAATGCCAACAAATTGGTTTAAGACGTCACCTGCTACATCCCCTCCCACACTCACTAAGCAAACAAGAGGAAGAAGATCGACGTAGATCTACATCGCCACTAAAACTGGTAAAAGGAAAACGTAAAACAGCTCCTCCTAGGAAATACATGTTCTCAGACTATTAATATGAAGCAGATGTGTTGCTTGCCATGTAATGAGCCGCCAGAGGTGAATGTCGTTGTCACTTGCACTTGCTGCGCCAGCTCTCATAATGAAACCCCTAAGCAATGTGAACACGATCGCAAAACCGCTAAAGCTAAATGCTGCAGTTGTTGAAAATGTAGAAAGGGAAGAAAACAAAAAGATTAGAAGGAGGAAAAAGAGTCAGCCGTCATCGACTGAACGTTTGAAGTCAATCTATTATGATGTAAAACATCCGGCAGGATTTGCATCTATCAAGAAATTATCAAAAGCGAGTGGTCTTCCACAATCACAAGTGAAACGATGGTTAAAGGGTCAGGCTACCTATACACTCCACAAACAAGCGAAAAAGAAGTACCGCACCCGCCATTATATTGTTCATGACATCGATGAACAGTGGCAAGCAGATTTGTGTGATGTTGCCTCCATTTCAAAACATAACTCGGGCAATAATTTTATTTTAACCGTCATTGATATTTTCTCGCGTTATGCGTGGGCTCAACCTTTAAAAACTAAAGAAGGGAAAGGAGTAGCAAAAGCATTCCAAACAATTTTTCGAGAAGGTCGCATTCCAAAAAGAATTCAGAGTGATCAAGGAAAAGAGTTTGAAAATCAGCATGTGACAAGATTATTTGAGAGGCATGACATTGAGTTGTTTAGTGTAAAGAGCGCTTATAAAGCTGCACTCGTTGAACGTTTTAATCGCACATTAAAAAATCGCTTGTGGCGACATTTTACTGCCAACTTGACACAAAATTGGACAAAGGTTCTACAAGATACACTCCATGCCTACAATCACTCTATCCATCGTTCTATTGGACTCAGACCAGTAGATGTAAATGCTGACAATGTAGATAAAGTGCGCGAATCATTCCAACGTAAACGCACTCATGTGAAAAGTGATGTGAAAATTGGCGATAAAGTTCGTATCTCAAAAGTGAAAAGTGTTTTTGCTAAAGGGTACCTCCCGAATTGGACAGAGGAGGTATTTACAGTATCAAGGATTAATCAAAAAGACTCTCCGACCACCTACAAGTTGAAAGATTACGATAATGAAGAAATTGAGGGTAGCTTTTACCGCGATGAGATTGAGGTAGTCACTGAAAGTGAAACATATTTGGTAGAGAAAATCATTCGATGTAAAAAACGGCAAGGTGAAGAATGGTGTCTTGTTAAATGGACTGGTTATCCTTCAAGTATGAACTCTTGGATGCGTCGTGCCGACATCTTTCATCTAAGTGATGGACAGTGATTCATGCAAAGTTGTAACTAACAATGTTTAGGGTTTGAGCTATGAATCCAACTGCCTCATTTTATTCACGACCCTCCTATGTAAGTGGCGGAGGACAAATTTACATCGGTGCTCGCCGCCAACGTGGAGGTAGCATACTTGGTGCACTGAAATCTGTTGTAGCACCTCTCATATCCACTGTCGGTAGATCTTTAAAACGAAATGTTTTAAGTAATGCCGTTGGCTTTGCTGGTGATGTTGCTAGTGATCTTTCCAGAGGTAAAAGTTTTAAGAGCAGTTTGTTGAATCGTGGGAAGGAACGCGGTTTAAAAACATTGAAGCAGACCATTGCTGGTGTTACTCAAGGAAAGAAATCACCTAAACGAATGAAAAAAGGAAGGAGGAAACATCGCGGAGCTGGTAAGGTGCGATCTTCAGTCAAAAGGCATTCACGCAAACGTCGCAGAGGCTCTAATCATTCATCAGGCGGTAAACGACGACGCTGCTATAACTTCTAATCATGGAGTGTAAAACTTCCGGTTTTTGTTTGTTCGATCAACAAGCCATACAGACAGATATTCTTAGTTCAAGTATTGTAGATTATCATCCTCGAACAGCTGAGAATGCTGGCCCCATTGAATTTGTTATTCCTGGTGGTAGTGATGACTACATAGATTTGAGTTATGCGATGCTTGATTTGAGGTTTAGAATTCAGCAAGCAGATGGAACTGCTATTGACGATGCACATAAAGTTGGACTTAACAATTTACCATTGACTACATTACTTCGTGATGTTTCTCTAACGATTGGAGAGCAGCAGGTGGAAGGTGGTCAAAGCGATTATCCCTATAAATCATATTTCAATCATGTATCACAGTTTCATCCAGCAGCACAAAAAAGTCATATGGAAGACATGGGATGGTACAGAGATGAAGCAGGAAAATTTGATGTTGAAACAAACAGTGGCTTTGTAAAGCGATCTGCTATGATTAAAGATAGTAGAGTATGTCAGCTATATGGTCCGCTGAATTTAGACTTCTTTAGACAGTCAAAGTTTTTACTGTGTAATACCAGCATGCGACTCAAGCTGACATTGAATAAGCCTGAATTTGCGCTGAATGCATTTGCTAAAGTTGACAATTTTAGAATTCATGTGGAAGATATTGCACTTTACATTCGTCGAGTAGTACCGAATCCAAGTGTCATTAGAGGGCTTGCTGAAGGCCTTAACCGCCAAAATGCCATTTACCCCGTTCAGCATACAAAGCTTCTCACCTTTGCAATTCCGAAAGATCAAAAGAGTTTCATGAAAGATGGCCTCTTTCCATCGGAAGCACCGAAGCTCCTCATGGTGGCAATGGTTGAAAATGATGCATTTAATGGTAATATAAAGAAGAATCCTTTCAATTTTAAACACAATCAGTTAAGTGAAATTGCTTTACGTGTAAATGGTGTGAGTCATCCTGGTCCACCCTACAAACCAGATTTTGCTTCGGATCAATTTATGCGCAGTTATGTTGATTTTATGGATGTCTTTGGCTTTTACAATACGGATGACACCAACGGACTGACTATGAAAGAGTTTAAGAGTGGATATACTATTTATGCATTTGATTTGACTGCTGACAGTGATATTAGTGCACCCTATCGTCAAGCGAACGTGCCTCATAATATTCGTTTGGATTTGACGTTCAAAAGAACACTACCTGAGACGATCAATGTATTAATTTATGCAGTCTTCGATTCAAATATTGAAATTACAAAGTATCGTGACGTGATTCTTCAGTATAATCGTTAATGAGTTGGTTGACTGCTGACGATATTAAGACTAAAGTGCAGCGTAATGCAGACGAAGCGACGTTGAAAGCTTTCGATAATGTCTATTCACTCGATACCTTACCACCTGCAGTAAATCACTATCCCATCTTTATTGTGCTAAACACTCATTCACAGAATTTAGGCGGTGAGCATTGGAAAGCGATCTTTATTGGAGAAGACCGACGTGGTGAACTATTTGACTCTCTTGCTCAACCTCCAAATATACCAACACAGCAGTGGTTGAGAAAACATACGCGTCAATATCAGCGAAATGAACGCATACTACAACATCCACTTTCATCAACGTGTGGTGCTTTTGTACTGTACTTCATCTTAAGACGTTTACATGTATCTCGATTTGCATCTGTTATTCAAAACTTTTCATGTAATCCATCCTCTAATGAAAAAATGATTTGTAAGTTCTATCATGATTTGAAATAAAAACATCATGTTGGAAAAATTGTTTTTTATTTTACAATCCGCTGGGTACGTACATACTCAATGAGATAGTCTAGGATCATATTTGCTTGTACATGAGATTTTAGTCCAGTAATGATCACTTTACTATCATGAAAGATTGCCACATGCACAGGTAACCAACAACTAATGAGAGCTGCAGGAAAAAGTTCGGGTTCATAACACAAACTGTAACTGCTGGTACGAATCTTCAAAAATGATACACTTTCACTCAATTGAGTAGAGATCACCATATTGTCCACAGTCAGATTCGACATCACACACCTCTCCCTCTTCCATATCCGACGTAGTAGTCTTTGTAGCTCTAAGCGCATTGACTGCGCCGATGAATGAGAAAGGGCGCCGAGAATCTGTACAGTCCCATTTGGGAAGAGTTGAAGATTCCGTGAATTGTTCACCTTCACCACTAACATTTGAGGACGGCCCGGGTAATACTTGCTGTTTGGAAGCTGTTGGTGTAATGTTGTGAGATCGATTTTGGTGTAGAGTCTGAAGCGACGGAGAATGTTGACGATGGTGTAGCGATGGCGCTTCATGATGAAAGAATGAGTAAATTGAGCGATGTACCTTCCTTTTATACTTTTCCCAACTACCTTGATGAAATGTGAAGTTAGTATGAAGTTGGGAATGATAGAGTTGAATTCGCCGATTGTTGACGCGCAGCCAGATGCGATTTCCAATACGTGAATGTCTTTTTATATAGAAGTATTTCAAGTCCTTCATGATATGATGTAGAGATTGAAAATGACGATAAGATAAAGCAAACTCTCTTCTCACATTTCCAGTTGAATCTTTGAAATAGACGTTTCGATCATGATCCGTTTCAATACGTTGTAGGGAATCTAATTTCCAACTCATGATGTGTGGTAGTCATGTCTGATTAAGATTTGCATAGTAGGGCGATGAACTCACGACGAATAAATGTCATGATGGAGCGATGTATATATCTTCTATACTTCTCCCAATTGTATTTGCGAAATGAGAAACAGTTTGCGGAATGAGAATGGTAGATTTGAATTTCATTTCTGTAATGTTGAAGCCAAACTTGATCACCCAAGGAGATGAATCTTAATGTTTCAAAATATTCCAAATCCCTCATGATATCATTGAGGTTGACAAATTGTCGCCATGTTAATGTAATTCCTCTTGATGTATGACCATGAGAATTTTTGAAATGTACGTTTCCATCACGATCAACTCTGATATATTGTAGAGAGTCCAAAATCCAAGTCTTCATGATGTTATGCAAAGTTGCAGATTAGCAATATAAAAATGTCGTTTTATCATATTTTGCTTAGCAATGCGGCTACAAAGAGATTTACTAGTAATCGAGCTGCACTCTTTTCTACTCCCATTGATCATGCACAACAGCTAAATGGAAATTGGGAAGTGGGTGTCACTCAACTTGTTTATAGCAACTGTGTCTATACTTTTGATCATGAGGTGATGACTATTAATATGAAGCGTACAGCTGCTTATCAATGTGAAAAGGGGTGCCGAGTATACATTCCACAGTGGCCAAAGAAAGATCTCTTATCATGTAAAAAGTTTATATATGATTTCTTGAATAAAGCGTGTAAACATATTGTCCAATTTACTCCGCACAATGATGATTATAATTATGTACATCATGTAGTTGAGAAAGATTGGATTGTTGGTTTAAGTCCAAGTTTAAGAAATGATTTAGGCTACCTCGCTAGCGCCTTAACAAGCTATGATAATTTTAACGTTAATTACCACATAAGTGGTCATAAACAGTTAATATATCGAGAGGAAGCTTATTATGTAGATCTTATTCCAAGAAATGAGAAGACGTTGGTGAAGAAGATTGTGATTAAGCCAAGAAAGACAAACATGACTCCTGAAACATTATTGAAGAAATTTAATTATCTCCTACGAGTTGATGGCAAACAAGTGGCAACATTGACTTATATTAAATCATCTAATCATATTGCAATAAGCAAATTAAATGATGATGATCTAGTATTAGTTTGTTCAAAAGATTTTCATCAGTTCTTACGACATCGTTCTGCAGCTGTTCATGGAAAATCTGATATGCAACATTTACCATGTGAAAGGTCAAATCAATTTGATACAGAATGGACCGTATCTTTATACAGAAAGTGTGTAGAGCCTTTAGGTGGTATCTTACATGAAACAAGAGTGTTGATGCCTCGCATTATTACTTCGGTTAAATTGGTTGTAGATTATTTAAATGAAGTGATTAATGAGCAACATATTTTATTTTCTGAAAAAGAAGGTACTTTGTCTCTCACTATAAGTGGAAAAGGTATTGAACTAATTATGGATAAAACTCTAATGGACATTTTGGGTTTTGATCAAAATATCTTTAAAAGTGGTACTGTAACCAAAGCTAGCGCAGACATGTCGCTATCGCGTCGTATTAACTATTTTCAGATATATTCCAATATTGGTGAAGATGTACGTGTGGGAGATGTTGAAGCTCCATTGCTAGCAATGATACCATACCAGCCAAAGAGCTGCAGTATTTTATCTGAGCATACTTTCAAGAAAGTGCATTATACAAAGCTGAAATCAAACTACATCCCACAAATTGATATTGCAATTTATGACGATGCTGGTGCGTTGATTCCTTTTCATAAAGATGCTGTAACAAGTATCACACTCCATTTCCGAATGAAGAGTTAATGCAAACGTATGCTAATATATTTTTCCAATGTGAATAATATGGAAAGTGAAAATAAGGACTCGTTTCTAATCTACTTGCCCAGTAATGCTTCTATGAATAAATTTCCCAAAAATAAACCATCAGACTATCGAGTAGAATTAAATCGCCCACTGCATTTAGAAGGTGAATGGGAGGTTGGTGTTTCTAGTATTTGCTATGATAGCAATATTCAGAATGTGAATGATTTGGAAGAAATGATATTGACTCCTCGCACCCATGATGGAATAACGATGAATAATGCATTTCAGTTCCCATACAATTTAACATCAGATGGAAAGTGGAACTATGAATGGATTCAGATAAAATCAGATTCTTATGAACCATTTGGGAATGAGAAAATTATTAAGGCATTCAACAGTGGTAATACTTCCATCATGAAGAATAAAAATCAGAAAGCTTATGAGTTTACTATCTATCATTGGAGTGGGAGACAGTTCCTCCGCTTTCATTCTTTTACTAAAGGTCTTACGCTGAGGTTGGATAATGAATTCTATCCACATCTTGGTTTTGGTCATGGACTACATCTAACATCAATTGCTACTGCAAATGTTAAAAAAGTTTATTCAAATCGAATCAACAAATTTCATTATAGATTTAAAATATTTGATGAAGATGTTGTAGAATGTGAAGAACGCATCATTTTGAAAAAGCGTGGCGTTCAACCTTTATCACTTATTGAGTTAGTAAAACGATGGAATGAGACTGTGGGTAAGAAGTATGGAGAGAAAATTATGGCGAATAAAAATAAGTTGGTTATTCAGAAATATAATGACAAACTTACAGTTTATTTCTCTCCAACCTTGCGTCATTTTGTAAGGCATTATACACCTATTATTGGAAGCGGTGTGGTGTATGGTTCTCATGAATATCACACTAAAGCTGATTCAGTTAATGATGAATGGTGGGTGGACATCTATGGCGATCGCATCAAGAAAATTTACCAGTCTTATGAAGAATCTAAAGTTGCTATCAATATAATGCCGCGTCTATATCATACAGTTGAAAGCTTCATTCATGTAGTAAATCCTTATATACAACAGAAGTTGAAGCATGTGATGAAAAGTAAATATGATGTAAAGACACACCACATTTCGTTTTCAATTGAAAATCAACGCGTTGTTCTGAGACTGGGTGATGACATTCAATGTCAATTGAGTAAAAATTTGAAAAAACTCTTTGGTTTTTCAATGCTACAAACTGTGTTTGCTGCTGCGCATACGATTGGTATAGAAACACCAATGACACTTGATAAACATGAACAGCACCTTTACATTCAAAGTGATTTGATTCTACCTATTTCTGTTGGAGAGAAAAAAGAATACATTTTACGCGATTTCATTCATGATAAAGACGCTTCATATGGAATAGTCGAGAAGATGTTTGAATCTATTTTCTATCATCCCGTCGTCAAACAAACTATACCCTCTATTGCTATCAAAATTACCAATGGTTTACAAGAGTGCATCCACGTGAAAGATACTAAATCCCTCATAACGTTAGTGTTTCGGAAAACAAAGTGAAGTCTTTATACAACATTTATTGAAATATGTACATGAATGTGAAGCAATAGACTTTATACAACATCCACTGA